>OX101754.1:148282641-148599786 GCA_944452675.1 Tachina lurida | reverse complement strand
TTTGTTGTTCTAAACCAAAAGTTATAAGACTTTTTAACAAAAAGCCACCATTCAAGCCTTTAGGTGTACATAAATTTATTTAAAATTAAATAAAATCTACAATAGATTAATTATCTAATCTTGACTACGAATGTTTAGAACAAGCAGAAAACGCACAAACATCTTTTAGTTCTCATACAATTTGAAATACATACGAATATTTATATTTGTTTGTTTCTAAGCATAAAAGTAAATTAAAATTGTAGTGAATAATGCTCGACTATAAAAAGCTTTAATTGTTTGAGTTTTAAAAATTGCCTCTTGAAGCTTTTCTCTATCTCTACCTTCACCATCTGTCTTCACTATCACTATCCTCTTCATAACTTAAAAAACTAGTTTACCAAAAACAATTTAAAGTGCCGACAAGTACCCGTGTCTGTAGAAATGGGTAATCGTAAGTGGCATTGGATCGGACATACGCTATGATGCAACGATAATAACGTGGCTAAACAAGCTATCCGTTGGAATCCCTTTCATCAGGCAGACCGGCAAGCTGGTAGGCCAAGTATAACATGGCGGCGCTCCACTGAAAGTGAAATGAACATCTTTGGCATTTCCTGGAATGAATTAAGACTAACCTCACAAAATCTGGTTCGATGGCGATCATAACCCTATGCTCTAATAGGAGTTAAAGGAACTTATATATAATATATATGTATATATTTCAAAAGTTGAGTTAACAAAATATTTGTATGAAAGTTTTACACAATATGAAGAACGATATGAGGATTAATTCTATAACACTAAGTAAAAAACTCCATTTTTTTTCAGTTATGACGTTGTTTGAGTAAATGAGCAATGTGGGTTCTGCGCCAATAGAACTGCTTATCTTTTCAGGCCAAAAACGAATGAGGCCCACTTCGGATATCATGTTCTGAAGTGAAGCGTATTCCAGTGTGCGCATTCTGCAGCGATCGAACAATTGGTGGTCGGTCGGTTTAAGGTCTGGACTACATGGCTGGCAAGGCAAAATTTCCCAAGCAGTTTTTTCTAAATAGTTTTTAGCTTATCTGGCAACATGTGGTCCAGCATTGCCATCATGGAACATTACGGCTTCATGTCAGATGTTCTGTATCTTTTCCGATCAATACCTGCTTTAAACCACTCAATTGTGCTCCCCCGTGATCGTTTGAACAAATTGTAGTCGGATCACTTTTTTTCTAAATAGTTCTTAGCTGGTCTAGCAACATGTGGTCAAGCTTTGTTACAGCGGAATAATATTACTGATTCATGTCAAAACCTTGATTCACTAATTTAACGATCTTCGCTGTCTGAGGAAGTAAAAAAAAGTAAAATCACAAGCTCAAGCTTGTTGTTCGGCCTTGGCGCTGCTTCGGCTGATTGGGCGGACTTTACATGCGATTTATTTCGCTTCGGGTTGTTGTAGTAAATTAATTTTTCATTGCAAATAATGATAATGGTGTTCAAGCAACATTACAGACGTGCAAAATCGTCTGTTACCATCTCTCGGCTTCAATAGGTGTGGTGCAATAGGCACAGAAAGGTATTGCCCCTTTTTTGGTTTTGCTCCCATCCCTATTATTATTAAAAATTGCCTGTAATTATCTATTTTAATGTTCCAGTCGTAATGATCCCCCCTCCACCAAAAAAAAATTCTTTTTAGCCCCGTTAATGTGTGGTGCCCAATTTCCTTTTTTTCTGAATTGTGCTGCTTGCAGGAAGTAAAATAACCAATAAAATGGCTACTAAGCGCAGCTTCAAAAATTGAATACGCCTCATTGACACCAGAGGCGCTGCAACACTTTATTGAAAAAAATAACTTTCAAAAAGCAGAGTTGTAAAAGAATGAAGATTTCCTTTGTGTCTTCTTTCACCACCTGTCTGCTCTATCACTATCACTTCCCTTAAGAAGGTAACACCTAATAGTAGTAGGACTGATTAGCCTGAGAGTTACTTTTCTTTCAAAAAATGAAAAAAAAAACCTTTTGAAATTGCTGCTGGAGTGAGTTTCAATGATTTTTCCAGTTTGTCATGAGTTGGAAAAAATGTTAACGTTGTAAGCTGTCCTGCAGACGATCAAATAAAATCATCAATCACACAGTTGTGTGCGTACAATCGTGTTTTTTTCGGATACACGTATGCGTTATCGGACATGGTTGATGAAAATCCAAAAGTTTGGATTTTCTTATTTGACGGCTGATTATTTGATCGTCTCCAAATTTGATTGACGAAAAAAAAAATTTTTATACACATATTTATTTATTGTATATTCAAAAATGAACTAACAATAAGTATTCAAATTTTAAATCTAAATATAATTGTTTGGCCCAACCAGTATGGGACATAAACTTAGTAATGCTCGTCATCCGCTTAAAATAGAGGGACACAAGGGCTCTAATACTCCAAATGAAACTTCTTGAAAATAATTTTTGTGCTTAATACAACAAAAAAAAATAACGGTTTTTAATGATGGTGAAGTGATCATATGAAGAAAAGTTTAGATATATTGCGCTCACGATGCGAATGCTATGAAATTAAAATACAAATGGTGATTGATGCGTTTAATTGAACGTCTGCTTTTAAACAACAAGCACACAACACTCTCATATACATCTGCACTGATTGATGGATTTATTTGATCGTCTCCAGGGCGCTTAATGTCACCAATTCATCATCTTTCGAGCCTTTTTTGGAAATTTTCTTTTGAGCCCCAATTTCCAGCAAAGGATCGGTGGCACTAGGCCGGGGGGGGGGAGGCAGGCTACTGCACTTACTAATTTTTCTGAATTGTAAGTATGCTTTTTTTCAATGAGAACTATTAAGAGTGTGCGAGATATTTTGGCCCACATTATACGCTTATTAAAAAATCAGCCAGCCAAGTGGAATCAAATGAACTGAAGAATCAACTAAACTTAAAAATTTGTAGCTGACTTTACGAGTCGATAGCATTTAACAAATTAAATTAATACATTTAAAAGAAAAGAAAAACAAAAACCCAATACGATCATGGGAAAGAAAGAGTATGCGAAGCAATGCAAATCAATAAAATATAATATACAGCAAATAAAAAATCAGCGCAATTAAAAAGTAAATAAATGTTATATATACAAAAACAAGACAAAAATTTTGCAATATTTCTGGTAAAGCAAGCATTCATTCAGTGCACAAAAAAATTCAGCTCATTAAACATGGTAATTTATCTAAGCAAAAAAAAAGAAATTGATCTTTTTTTTAAAAAAAAAACATTATAATTCAGCATTAAATTCTTTACAGAATAAACAGCTTATAGTGACTATTTTGCTACTGTATGGAAGTTATTATACATTAGCTAATGTCCAGGAGTTGTCCTCATCAAACTCGCAAACACATTCGCCATCAGCTGGAATTAATAAAAGGAAACAAAGTTATTTTTCACCTTATACAAACGGTAAAGTTGAATTAAGCGAACACTCGAAAATGATTAAGCAAAACTTGAGCTTTCAACACAATCAACCAAGAGTTATAGATGATCCTCTGCCCACGAGGGTGGATCATGTGCAGCCTTTGGACATTGATTTAGCCAGACAACATTATAGGCCTATTTACAAAGGCGCTTTAGTATCGGGTCTTTTCTTCGATGTCTACAAGAGCCAATTATTTAAGGCGAAGACTTTGACGGATGATATTAATGCAGAAAGCTCTGCTCAAAGCAAAACATATGCTCAACCCCCCAAAGAAGTAGATATTGTGCCCATAAACTATTTCACCCAAACCGCAACCACATACAAACTATTCAATCACGATGATGGTATAAAATTAAACGGTTCTCCGCCCATAGTGATTTTCAAACCGGGAGACGATATTACTTTTTCTGCAGACACTACCGTCATCGATGACTATGAACACAAGTTCTCCAAAGAGGAACTGAACGAAAGTAAACAATCTTCCCAAAACTCTAAGCAAGCTTCTGCTAAAAAAGCCACCACCATAACGACCTCAACGAGCAGCAGTCCACACTTAGAGAGCAACTTCGATACTCATGCAAAAGCTGCAGCTACAAGCCACTCTATAGCTCTGGAAAAGAGTCAAAGTTTACACTCCGAACATGGTTACATTTATGAGAAACCTCTTATCCCTTTTACGTTTTAATTTGCCTTTAAATTTCAAAATTTTTTTATTTTTTTTTTGTTTTTCTAAGTTAATAAATAATATTTAATCGTTGTCATTTTAAATGTTTTAATGTAATTAAAAACAAAATTGAGCATTTTTAATTACAAATTAAATTGAGAATTTAACAAAAAAAAAATCATCATAACCAGATAACACTTATACACCTGAAGAAATTTTTGTTGAAACGTTAAAACACATATGAATGTTTGAATACATTTGCATAAAATTAATGAAAGTACAATGACATCAAGATTTAAAACAAAAAATAAAGGTAAAAGATGTTTTTAAATTCAAGCGAAATTTTTTACATCTGAGCCTACAACTGACATTAATATACATATAAATAATTTTATTATTCAACAAACTGTGAATCTATGAGTGTAGGGAAAACTATAAGCAACAGAGCTGGAAAACTTTAAAATTTTTTGTAATATTAAAGTAACTAGATAAAACTAGTATTTTAATTATGTCTTTCTTTCTTTGTTCACTTAACATATTTTATATATTTTTTAAAGAACGAAATTGGTATAAGCACCCAGTAAAATTTAAAAAGATGATTCCAGGGCTGGAAAACTTAAACTATTTGTGATATACAAAACTAATTAAATAAAGCTAGTTATTTCTTTGGTAATTAAATATATTCCATATTTTATAAAGAAATAAATTAGTATTAAAAGCAGAAAAATTTAAATTATGGTTCCAGGGTTGGAAATTGAAAAAAAAATTTTGGGTAAAAATATAGCATAAAATATTTTTTTATTTTCATTTAAACATATTTCACGTTTTAGCAAGATCTTTAACTCAAGCAAGTTCTTTAGTCGAAAAAAACCGAGAGCTCCCTAACAAAAAATTATAAGTTTCTTACGATATTTTTATTCAGACGATTGAGTTTTTTTTTTTGCGTTGGCAAGATTTTTACATTTTAGGCAGTTTTTGTTTTGACATCTAAAAGCCAATTGAATGAAAATAAAAAGCGCTATTTACTACTTCCCAAAATTACACATATATACATACAACTAAAATTGAAAAAAATGCAAGACAAATAAAATACGAAGACAAAGAAAAAAACAGCTAAATTGAATAAATTTTAATATGAAAAAAATCCTCAAAATAAAATTGCCAAACCAAAAATTAGCTTCAATTTTCAAATCGTTCCAACGAGAATGTATACAAATATTGTTAAAATAAAAAAATTGCTAGAGGATAAAAAACGCTAGATGGAAAAAATCACCAAAACAGAAAAAAAAAATCAAAACAAGAAAAATACGAGGACAACAAAAAAAATCAGTAAAGTGCGACTTTGACCCGCGCACGAAGGCTTCCTTCCGTACGTTCAGTTTTGGGAATTTTTTTAAAATTCTGTTTTTTACGTTTTTGGGGTTTTTTCAGTTTAAAAATTTTTTTTTATATTTGTCGTTTTTTCTCGTTTTGGCGATTTTTTCGGTTTTTTTAATTTTTGCGATTTTTTGTCATTTTGGTGATTCTTCCACTTTTTCGCGATTTATTTTAGTTATAGAAATTTTTTTAAATTTGGCGATTTTTTTTTTTGTTTTTTGGCGATTTTTTTCGGTTTGGCGTTTTTATAATTTTTAGATTTTTTAGTTTTACCGTTTTAGAAAATTTCAAAAGTTTGGCTCTTACGGTTTCCAAGATACAGCAAGTTGTCAAAATTACATTAACTGATAGAACACCCTTTAATTTAGATTAGTTAGTTGTTGTATTCTGTATAAAAATGCACTAACTTTACAAATTTCAAGCTACAATTGTATGTATATTACATGGGATTTTAACATTTTTCATTGCTCGTTTTGAAACACCCTTTAATTTTTAACTCCCATGTATTTGTTGTTGTAGTGGCCACACACTCTGTCCACATTTCAGGTCCGTAGCTCTTACTGTTCTCGAGAAAATAGCCTGTGACAGACGGACGGACAAACGGACAGCGTAGCGAAAACAAAAGGGTTATTTTTCTCCTTTGATGTACGGAACCCTAAAAACAGCTAAATTTAATGAAATTTAATAAGAAAAAAAAATCGCTAAAATAAAGCTTAAAAAAATAGCAGAAACTAGCTAAAATAAAAAAATCAAACTAAAAAAAATTCAACAATCGCCTGTTAAAATAAAAAATCGCTAGAGAGGAAAAACGCCCGACAGAAAAATATCACCAAAAAGTAAAAAAAATTGCAAAACAAATAAAATGCTAGGACAAACAAAATACAGCAAAATCGCCTAAATAAAATCGCCAAAACTACCTAAAATGTAAAAATCGTTCGAATGAAAAAATTTCTAAAAAAGAATTATGCAATGAGCAAATAGAAAAAATTTTGCCTGAACAGAAATATTATTTATATGAAAAATCGCTAAAGGAAAAAATCGCCAGATGAAAAAAAAATTGCTGAAATGGAAAAAAAATCAAAGCAAATAAGATGCGAAGGAATACCAAAAATAGTTGAAACGAATATATGTATGTATAGCAATACGAAAAAAAAATCGCCAAGCAAAAAAAAAATTAATTAAATTAAAATTTAATTAGTCTGGCGAAAAAAAAGTCCAAAAACTTAAACACTAGAGAAAAACAATCGCCTTAATAGATAAATTGTTGAACTAAAAAATCGCTAGTGGGAAAATTGCCAGAGTGAAAATTAGCTAAATTAAAAAAATCACCCAGATAAAAAAATAAATATTCAAATCAAATCAAACGAGAAAATAAACCAAAAATAGCTAAAACGAAAATATCTCACTGAACAAAAGCGAAAAAATCGGCAAAATAAAATCGCAATACTAAGAACTAGCTAAAATGTAAAATCCGTTACAACAAACAAACAAATCCCAAGAATATAAAGTGATCTTTTAAGGATCCTTTTTTCGCCTGAAAAAAATTTTTGAAATCAAAAATCGCTAGAGGGAAAAATTGCCAGAGGGAAGAAATGCAAAATAAATACATAAAATAAACAAAACAGGAAAAAAACTTTAAAACAAATTAAGTGCGATTACATAAAAATAGCACAAATGAAAATTACTCGTATCTAGGGTTTCTAATTTCCCGGACTTTTTCAATTCCCGGGAATCGAGAAGTAAAATGTTTTATTCCCGGGAATTCCCGGCAATTTCAAAAACATATGAATTTAATTAAATGACTGACCTCTATAAAATATATAATTTTATGATAAAGTATACAACATTCAAATTAAAAACAAAACAACTTTATTCGTTTATTTCATGAACAACAAAATTAAAAAAACAAAAAAAAAAATTCAGATGCTTTGAGTTATAGTATGGATGGAAATTCCATCTACATCTGCCAATCCAGATACTATTTCCTATAAAGACTTCTTAAGTTGAAAATATTTCGTAACGCTTCAAGTTCTTGGATTAACCTCGGAAGCCTCTATTACATCTGCTTCCATGCTTATATTATGCATCGTTACAGGGTTGTATTTTTAAGTAATAAAACAACGAACAGCAATGTAAACAAGCAAATTCCATTAACGGATATATTAAATTCCCGAAAATTCCCGTTGAAAATTTCCCGCGGTTTGTAAAAAAAATTATTTCCGAGAATTCCCGGGATTTTTTTCCCGCGTAGAAACTCTACTCGTATCTCAATAAGAATCAAGTCGATAAAATAACAAGTGAAAAAAGCACCCCATAATAAAATCGCCAAACCAAGCACTGGTAAAAATGTGAAAACCGTTCTGAAGAAAAAATCCTAAAAAATTCAACAAAAAAGAAATAAATATTGTTAAAATAAAAAATCGTTAAAAAAAATTGTAAAAATATTGGCAGCACTTAAAAAAATACGCTAAGCTAATAGTCAATTCTGGCCATCTTGTTTACAAACTGTAAATACTTTTTAATTGCTTTTTATTTTACTTGAGTAACTGTTCAGTTCCCACAACTCTGCTTATATTCAATATTTTACCCCTTAACATATGCTGTACTTTTTATTCAAGAACACACAAATTATTTTATTATTCTGCTTTTCATGCTTAAACATAGAAAACATAGAAATAGGGAACAAATTGATATTTCCTTTTTGCTTTCGACTTTTACGTTGCCGTATACATAATTAGATTGGGATTATTAATAAGGAAAATTTAATTATTTAAAATAACAATATGCGTTTTGAGAACAATGAAATATCGAGTACAGTGATCTGAAATACATTTTTCAAGAAATATGCATATGAAAATTTTTTTAATTGCAAGTCTTTATAATAATTCAAAGATTGTGAAAATGCCTTTTTTAATTCTTTAAAATTTTTCTAATTTCTTTGGCATTAATGTAATTTATGGATCTTATTTTTATTACTTTAATTTGCAATTATTCAGTGTGAAATTGGCTTACCTTGCTTCTCTGCCGATTTTCAGATTTGAACTCACATACATACATATATGTATTTCCAGAAGGGAAATAGTCGCAGAAATGAAAAAATTTGCCTGAAAAGAAAAAATATTTAAAAATACATGAGTCTGTTATAATATTTAATTTAGTTAATTTTAATTATTATTCGAACTTAATTTATTTCTATATACATATATATGATTTGAACACCCTAATTACATGTAATTTAGCTTACAAAACGATACGAAATTTAGCCTGTTATTTAATTTAGTATTATCTAATAACTAATATAATAGACAACACTGTCGCTCTGTTATTATCAACTCTGTGCCTCGTTTCTGTAACTTGTGAGAAGTACTCGCAGCGAGAAATAATAAACTAAATAATTATATTGGTTGTCATATTTTACTAATAGGGCATTTACATTATCTCAAAATTTAGTACTTACGAGATTTCGACCCAAATCTAGCTGCTTTGCACTAGATTCCACGCACAAAACAAAAATTTATTTTGTGAGTAGATTTGTAGGAAATCTACATAAAATCTAATATTTTTATTTTACTTTCACTACCCTGTACATAATATTTATATAAAAGATGATTGAATTAGCTATGGGGTATGCTTGAAAAGGTGTGTGATTTGGCTACATTGCAATTGATTGGTTGTAGTTTTAGAAATTTTTCAGTTAGAGAAAAAAAATTAATAAAAACAAAATAAACCGCCTAAATTCAAAAATCACCTAAAGAAAAAAAATCTATAAGAAAAAATATGAATTCTTGTTGCCACTAAAAATATCGGACAAGCACAAAATTTTCAAAACGGCTAAATATCGCCAAAACCAAAACAAAGCACAACAAAAAAAGCCGCCAAAACCAGCACAGAATTATTCCCAAATGTAAAAAATATTGTTACTGCGGAAAATATCGCCTAAACCCAGAAAAATCGTAAAAACAAACGGCCTGTCACACGATATTACCAGAATGCGTTCGATCGACAACTTGTAGTACAAACAGCAACAAATTTTCTAAGGAAAATTCTCATAAACTGACAGCTACTCGCTAAAATATGTTACTGAATAGCAAAATCGATAAAATTTCGTTACATTTATTACAGCGATACGATTATCACAATGAAAGGTACAGATCGAATTTCGGCTAGATTTAAAGGAACTACAGTTAGTGCTTTTTAGGGTTCAGTAACCAAAGGTGAAAAGGAACCCTATTGTTTTCGCTACCCTGTCCATCTGTCCATATGTCCTTCGCAGGCTGTTTGCTCGAGAACGGTCAGAGCTACAGACCTGGGGGTCTACTCTGTAATTCGAAACGAAAGAAAATGCTTTCGAATTTACATACAATTAACATACAAATTCGAAAGAATTTTCTTTCGTTTCGAATTACAGAGTAGACCCCCTGAAATTTGGACAGAGTAGTTATGTAGAAGGTTTTCCAAAACGAGCAGCGAAAATGTTTAAAATTGCATGTAAAGCTTAAATTAGACGTGACATAACCATAACGACATAACCATAACTAAACCAAAATTCGATTGGTTTCTATGGTGAGAGTTATGGCGTTATGGCGAGTCTCTCTCTCTCTCTCACCATAGAAACCAATTGAATTTTGGTTTGGTTATGGCTATGTCACGTCTACTTTAAGCTTAATATACATACAATTATATGAAATTTGCAAATTAAGTGTATTTTGATAAAGTCTACAACAGTTAACACTAAAATTTAAAATAATATAAAATTAAAGGACGTTCTATCAGTTAATGTAATTTTGACTATGTATCTCAGAAACCGTAAAAGGCAAACTGTTGAAATTTTCAAGAACGCAAAATTAAAAATTTCCAAAATTATAAAATCGCCAAGCCTCGAAAAATCGCCAAAAACCGAAAAAAATCGCCAAAACGAAAAAAATGGTCAAACCGAAAAAAAATCTGAAAACTAAAATAAATCGCCAAAATGAAATAAAATCGCCCAAAACTCAAAGGAACGCGTCAAAAACCGAAAAAATTGCCAAACTAAAAAACATCTCTAAATCTAACAGCCTTTCCCACGATGTCACCAGAATTCGTTCGATCGACAACTTGTATTGCAAACAACAACAAATTTTTTAATGTTATTGTTGTTTGCAATACAAGTTGTCGCTCGAACGAATTCTGGTGACATCGTGGGACAGGCATAAAATAAATCGTCAAGAAGCGAATAAATCGCTAAAATTAAAAAAAATCACTTAAATGAGAAAAAAACGCGTAAAACCGAAAAAATCGCCAAAGCGAAAATAAGGCGCCACAAGTAAAAAAATTCAGTAAAACTTAAATAAATCGTCAACACCGAAAAAAAAATCCAAAAACGCAAAAAACGTCTAAACTAAAAAACGCCAAACTAAAAAAACACCAAAGCTAAAATAACACAAAAAACCTTAAAAAAAGGCCAAAACTTTATTATATAGGCATTCAAGAGGCCATGTCTTGAAATTTTCAAAAACGCTAAGATTAAAAATTTCCAAAATTAAACTAAAAAAAATCTCTAAAACTAAAATAAATCGCCAAAAACCGAATAAATCGTCAAAATGAAAAAAGTCCACCCAAATGAAAAAAATCACCGATATGAAAAAACCTCCACAGACCGAAAAAAATCGCCAAAACGAAAAAAAAGTCGCCAAAACTACAAATAAGCACTAAAACTAAAATAAATTGTCAAAACCGAAAAAATTAAATAAAAAATCACCAATTTGAAAAAAATCTCCAAACTAAAAATAATCATTAAAAGTGAAATTAATTGTCAAAACCAAAAAAATGCCATAAAAAAATCGCCCAAATTAAAAAAAATCACCAATATGAAAAAAAACGCCAAAAACGAAAAAACGCCAAAACGAAAAAAAAATCACTTAAATTAAAATTTATTGTCAAAACCGAAAAAAGTGCCAAAATGAAAAAAATATCGCCCAAATGAAAAAAAAAATCACCAATATGAAAAAAACGCCAAAAAAAAAAATTCGCCATAACGAAAAAAAGGCGCCAAAACTACAAATAATCACTGAAACTAAAATTTTTTGTCAAAACCGAAAAAAACGCCAAAATAAAAAAAACGCCCAAATGAAAAAAAATCACACATGAAAAAAACACAAGAAAACGCAAAAAAGGCGCCAAAACGAAAAGAAAGTATCCAAAACTAAAAAAAGTCACTGAAACTAAAATTTTTTGTCAAAACCGAAAAAAACGCCAAAACGAAAAAAAGTTGCTAAAACGAAAAGAAAGTATCCAAAACCAAAAAAAAAGACACTAAAACTAAAATAAATTGTCAAAAGTGAAAAAAACGCCAAAACGAAAAAAAGTTGCTAAAACGAAAAGAAAGTATCCAAAACCAAAAAAAAAGACTAATAAAAAAAATAAATTGTCAAAAGTGAAAAAAAATGTCAAAATGAAAAAGAAAATTTTCCAAATGAAAAAAAATCACTAATATGAAAAAAAAAACGAAAAACACGGAAAAATTCTCTAAAACTAAAAAAATCACTAAAACTAAAATTTATTGTCAAAACCAAAAAAAAAACGCCAAAACGTAAAAAACTTCAAAACTAAAAAAACGCCAAAACTAAAAAAATGCCAAAACTAAAAAAACGCAGAAAACCGAAAAAATTCCAAATACGTAAAAAATGCCAAAACTATATATTATATAGGGCTATATATCATATGGACTAAAGTTCGTTTAGTATTATATATCCAAAAGTCGCACTTTACTGAATTTATTTTACATAAGGTACCCAGCAAAAAAATTTCAAAAAAGGTAATAGGGTTTGGAATTAAGCATTTTTGGTGGAAGCTGTTAATTACTGGATTGCCAACTTTAAGAAGGCATGAGACTAAAATAATCGATTCTTGAGAAGTACTTACTATTTTTATTTGGCAACTTGTTCACGTAATCCATTTAATCTAAAGAAATTATTCCGATCATTTAGCAACTTGTATATAATTTTTTTAAATTTTAGGTAATATGTTTTGTAAGCGAGTAATGAAATTTGGTAATCAGAAAAGTAAGCCATTATATGGCAAGTAGTTCTGAGGGTAATGTGTAATTTTTTGCTGGGTAATTTCTTGCAGCTCCAACTAATTTTTACACTGTAAAACTGTTAATTTAACGATGTGTCATCAGTTTATTTTCAATTTGATTTATAAAGATTATATAATTAAATGTTTTACCAAAAATTATTATTTTGCTTCAAGTCAATAATAAATGAAACAGAACAAGTTTCAAGCATTTCAACTAATAAAACATTTATATTTATATGCAAATCTTTGTTATTAATTCACTAAAAGTAGCAACAACTTTCAAAATCTTTTTCTCATTATAGAATTTATTAAATTAATATGTTAAAATAGATTGCACATATAGGTGTGTATAAAAATTAACTTGGAGACCTTTTGAATAAGAAATTAGATTAAAAAAACTTTAACAATAAATTTAAAAATTTATTTTCCAGAAATCAATTATTTATGTTAAATAAAAAAAAAAAAATAACACTTATTTATGTATGTATTTATCTATGCTAATTCGAATTTTTTTATACGAAACCTTAACATTCATAATTTATTGAAAGTAGTTCACTTTGAAAGCTATAGCCAGGCAAAAATTTACAACTTTAGACATGCATATATGTAAAATTAAAGGGCGTGATAATTTTATTACACACTATCAATATGAAAATGCAGTGAGTTTGCATCTAACAGATTTATTTATAAATACAAGGGAGCATTCGTTGCTTTTGGCAGTTCTTCTTTTGCTGCCTGCATGGTGTTGTGAATGAAGTGAGGCATTCGAACAAATAGGATATCGAAATCGTTTAGCCTCAATTTAGCCAGCGAGTTTCGTTTTGCTTTATTATTGCTTTAGTTTTAATAGCAAAAAAAAAAAAAAAAGAATTTATAATGAAATAGAATAACTTGTTTGTTTATTGGGTAAGTGTCAAGATATTGACGTCATTGTCTGAAGAAGTTTATGAAACAAATGAATGTGAGGAGTAGATGATGAGCATTAATTTTAGAACTAAGCATATTATTTAAATATTTAATAATCATATATAAACAAGGGCGTAGCGAAGTGGTACACCAAAAGAAGTTTTAACAAAGTTATTTAAATTGTAACACCTTTATTCATCGTTTATAAATACCAACGCACAACTCTTTTGGAGTTTAAGTGTAGCAAACAAAACAAACGCCGCTTCTGGCTTAAATAAAATCAGCAACTACGCCAATGCCTACAAAGGCAAAATTTTCTTAAATGGTAACAACTTCAAGGTTGCATGCGAGCGTTTTAAAACGCTTTCATTCCATTTAGAGTCAATAGCTTACAATTTGTAAAGATGATTTGAAGATCACTTTAAGTCAAAAGTGATTGTTTTATCATTGATTTTTCATTATGTTCAATTAAAGCGAATAAAGATTTTAAACGTTTTATTGTATAAAAAAAAACACTCAAAATAATCATGTGATCAACTTGACCAGTCTTAGAGGCGTTAAATAAATAAATAAATAAATTCTATTAAACACATTATGATACAAAATAAAATTATTATACACATATTTTTTTTTTTGTTTCGTTATCAATATTTTATGCAAATATATTTGTTATGTAAAATTTATGACTTTTTATCAAATTTTTGTTTTAACGATTTTTACTTTAAATACATAATTTAGTGGGTAGAAAGAAGAGGGCTTCATGCAAATAATATTTTTTTTTCTTTTCTTTTCATATGTAAATTAAAAACTAAGCGATTCCCTGAAGGCTTACCAAAGTTATATTTTATAAAATAATTTGAAGAAAGTCTAAATTATATAATTACATTTAGTTAGACTATAAATAGAAATTTTTGCTATTCACCAAAACTTGTAAAAATAAATAATATTTCTGTTGTAATAATTTAATTGATGAATGTGTTTTAATAACAGCTAAAATTAATAAAGTTGAAAATTATTCGAATAAAACATACATATGTACATAATACATTTCATTTCCATTTTAAATTTTATGAATAGGAATTCAATAGAATTTAAAATAAAATAAATATTTAAAAGCAAGTCAATGTGGAGTCTCTTTCTCTTTCGAACGGCATTAAAAGTGGTTTTAGCAACTTTACACTCCAAGGGTACGATATATTTAAACATTTATTCGAATAATCGAACTTATATTAAAATTTATTCGGTTATACTATTGTCAATTAAATTTAAATTAAATGTTGGCTTTCCGAAAAAAAATTTTTGAATAAAAAAATTTTTTTAAATAATCGATTAATAAAATTATACATAAATTTTTTAATTTTGTTATGAAAAAAAATTTTTTAATTAAAAAAATTTTAGTTTAAATAATCGTATAAAATTTTTTTGTTCAAGTAATCAAATATATTTTAAAATTTTGTTATGAAAAAATGTTTTTGAATAAAAAAAATTTTTGTTTAAATAATCGATTAAAATAATGGCTTTCCGAAAAAAAAATTTTGTTTAAATAATCGAATTAAATTTGTTTTTCAAGCAATCGAATAAATTTTACAATTACGTAATAAAAAATTTTTCGAATAAAACGAATTTTGTTTAAATGATTGATTAAGATATTGGTTTTCCGAAAAAAAATTTTTCTAATAAAAAAAATTTTGTTTAAATAATCGATTAAAATTTTTTTTTCAAGTAATCGAACAAAAAATTTTAATATCTTGTAATGAAAAAAGTTTTGGAATAAAAAAAATTTTTTTAAATAATCGTTTAAAATACTGGCTTTCCGAAAAAAAATATTTCGAAAAAACATTTTGTTTAAATAATCGATTAAATTTTTTTTAAAAGTAATCGAATAAATATTAAAATCTTGTAATGAAAAAAGTTTTCCAATAAAAAAATTTTTGTATAAATGATTGATATAAATATTGGCTTTCCGAAAAAAAATTTTTTTAATAAAAAAAATTTGTTTAAATAATCGATTAATAATTTTTTTTTTTCAACTAATCGAATAAATTTTAAAATTTTGTTATGAAAAAAAGTTACCGAATTAACAAAAATGTTTGCTTAAATAATCGATTAAAATATTGGCATTCCGAAAAAAAAAATTTTGGAAAAAAATTTTTGTTTAAATAATCGAATAAAATTTATTTTCAAGTAATCGAATATATTTGAAACTTGTAATGAAAAAGGATTTCGAATAAAAAAAAATTTTGTATAAATAATCGATTAAAATACTGGCTTTCCGAAAAAATCCGAATAAAAAAGTAATGGAATAAATTTTAAATTTTTTGATGAAAAAAAGTTATTGAATTAAAATAATTTTTGTTTAAATAATCGATTAAATTTTTTTACAAGTATGTAATCGAATAAATAAATAAATTTTGTAATGAAAAAAAGTTTTCGATAAAAAAAGTTTGTTTAAATAATCAATTAAAAATTTTTTTGTTCAAGTAATCGAATAAATTTTAAATTTTTGTGATGAAAAAAATTTTTGAATTAAAATAATTTTAAATCTATTAAAATTTTTTACAAGTAATCGAATAAATTTTAAAATTTTGTTATGAAAAAAATTTTTGATTAAAAAAAATTTTGGCTAAATGATTGATGATATTTGCTTTCCGAAAAAAAATGTCTAATAAAAAAATGTTGTTTAAATAATCGATTAAAATATTGGCTTTCCGAAAAAAAAAAATTCGAATAAAAAAAAATTTTGTTTAAATAATCGAATAAAATTTTTTTTCATCTATTAGAATAAAAAAAATTTTATTATTGAATTAATTAAAATATTGGCTTTCCGAAAAAAAAATTTTGGAATAAAAAAGTTTTGTTTAATTAATCGATTAAATTTTTTTTAAGTAATCGAATAAATTTTAAATTTGGCAATGAAAAAAAGTTCGAATAAAAAATTTTTGTTTAAACAATTGATTAAAATATTGGCTTTCCGAAAAAAAAAACAATTTCGAATAAAAAATATTTTGTTAAAATAATCGATTAAATTTTTTTTTCAAGTAATCGAATAATTTTAAATTTTGTAATAAAATACCCTTAAATGTTAAACGAATAAATAGCGGAGAATGTTTTCCCAAATAAAGCAAAAACAAAATATATTCGAGTAATCGAATTGTTTCGTAATTAAAATATATTTATAAGTAATAAAACATTTTAAGTGTTAAAAAAAATCAGCCTAAGGGAACCCCTAGTAATACTAAAATAAAACATTTTAGTCAATGGATTAAAAAAATTTCAACAATTTTCGAGTTTTTGTTATATAAAAAAATTATTCGAGTAATTTTATATATTAAGCTATTGATGAAATAAATAGTAAAAATTATATTCTAGTAACCGAAAAATTGTATTCGGGCAAACGAATATATAAAATTTTTACTCGAATAATAAATGAAAATAAATTATTCGATTAATCTTATATATTTAGCTATTAGTGAAATAAATAAAAATAAGATTCTGGTAAGCAAAAAGTTGTATTTGGGCAAAAGAATATATTTAAGATCCCATCTGATTATTCGAATTAATTAGGAATGAAAAATTTTAATCGTTTGTAAAATCAGGAAAAAAATAATTTCCTTATAAATTATTATTCTAAACTTCAAATAACTAAAATTTTTACTCGAATAATAAATGAAAATAAATTATTCGATTAATCGTATATATTTAGCTATTAGTGAAATAAATAACAAAAATTTGATTCTAGTAATATTTTAGATCCCAACTGATTATTCGAATTAATTAGGAATGAATAATTTTAATCGATTATGAAATCAAAAAAGAGAAAAATATTTTCGAATTATTTAATATTTCAATTTTCAAAAGAAGATAATTACGATCTTACTCAAATAAGTAACATTGTGATTCGATTAAATAATGGTTTATATTTTTTTTCATCATCTGCTGCGCTAATTCATGAGATTAATGCACATTAAAATAGCTTTAATTAAAAGATTTGAAATTTATTCGATTAAAAATGCACACAAAAAATTAATCGAATAATCGAAAAAATATTCCGTTTTCTTTAGTTATTCCAATATGTATGTAAGTAAAAAATTTTATTCGAATAATTATTTCCAAAAATTTTTTCCACAATATGCAGCAAAAATCGATTAAATTTTTTTTTGTAAACGAATAATTTTAAATAATTTTTTTAATGCATTAAAACTTTTATTTAATTATAGACAAAAGTATTTTTCTAATAATGACGCAGAGTTATATTCGATTAATCGGATGCATAGCAAAGTGTAGTTGTAAGTAATGAAACAATTTATTCAATCGTTTAAAAAATTAAGAATCTTTTGAAGCCCTGTATACTGTTCATTCTGGCAGAAAACAAAAGACAAACATATTTAAAGTTAAAAAAGGGAAAATTAAACGGATCTTTATTTTAATATAGCTCTAAATTAGATCAATAATTGCAGCTAAGTTTGATTTTAAGCAATTTTTCGTTTTCAAAATAATTGATAAAAAAAAACATTTATTCGCATGTGACAAAAACTTAAGTTGTTGTTGTGTTCATTGATTAAAAGGCTGATTCCAGCTAAACGTGCAGCAATATTTGAATGTGACTTGTTCTAAAATGGTGTGTCTCTTTAAAATCGTTTTGATTTGACATGTCACACGTGACATTTTTTCCATTATAATATGTATAATGTTTGTGTTGCTCTTTCTACGTTTTTATAAATAAATAAGCTTAATAAAATGTTTTCAATTTAACAGAACAATATTTAATGTATTTATTTTAACACAATGGGCCTTAATACGAGTGCCGTATTTCGAATACGACTACGACGCTTTTGTACTAGATTAAACAAAAAATGCTGCCATTTTCCTTAGGCTATTACAAAATAGTCATAGTTGAAGTCGTAATGCGACACTCGTAATACGACCCAATAACAACAAACTTAACAGAAATATGGTGCCATAACCGCCAAAAAGGCTTAAGCGATATAATTTTAGAATTTTATTTTTTTTTACCAAAATCTATCATTTGCGGTCGTAAAAAATCGATTTTCGTCAAAAAAAAACTAAAAGCAAAAAAATTTATAGGTTAAGCTATTTTGGCGGTTATGGCTCGATATGTTTTATTTTTAATTTATAATTTTGCAACTCTCTTTATTTTTTTTTCACTGTTGTTTGCCTATATATATTTAAATAATTTAAAAGTATGCATGTAAAATTTTTTTTAATTCTACGCTTACTATGTCGCACGTGACCAACTTTATATAGTTACTACGGTTATAAATATTTATATTTTTCTGCAAAGTTTTTTTTTTAATTTTATTATTACAAATCTCTTAATTATTCAGGCAGTATTAATAGTCATATCGTTCTTTACACTGTGTAAAAAGTTCCTACAAATAGTTTGTTTTCTCAACTCTTGAGCGAAAAGGAAAAAATGTTTTTTTTTGCATTAAATTGTAAGTAAATTGGAAACTTTGAACTTGTTTTCTGACCAACTGGTTGTTTTAGTTGTGGCATTGTTTTTGCAAATAAGGGAAATGTTATTTTTTCACTGTCGCACGTGACATTAATATAAGAAATTTTACAAAGCAAAAATGTACAGTTATTTGCAATCGTAAAGTTTTTTATGCAATCTTTTGTGACTTCGGAAAAGTTACCACTCAGCCACAGGGGCATCCTCTTAAATAAGTTTTCAATATATTATTTTACATTTGTAAAATATTTCGAATGACGACACGTGTTTAGTTAAATCGAGCGCTGAATTGTAAAACGCAAATAAAACTCTTTTATTGTTGGTCTTCAGCGAAACAAACCTGTTATATCTATTTAATTTGTTTTCAGATAGCTAAAATTTTTTTATGATTAATTATTTTTCCCACTTCAACACTTTAAGATTGTAACAACTTATTAAAAGAACTGACGCAGATACACACTTGAATCTTTGGATCTTGGTTAAGTGACCACTTAACAAGACCCTTATTGATATTTACCTTTATTCATACATATTTACGGATTTCTTCTTAAAATACGTCAAATTAAGAATTAAGAACAAATAATAAAAAAATTAAAGAATTTTATGCTATTGAATGTCTAAAATTGTAAATAAACGTAATTAGAATGACGTAAGAAATGTGTAATTTGATTTGTTGTGGGAAAGAATACGAAATTTTTGGAATTTTATTAAATAATGAACGCCAGATCAATTGTCGAACGTTTATCATTTGGTAGAAAAAAAAAATAATATAAAAAATAATTACTAAACGCAACCAAACGGTTGCCATGAAGAGCTGCGTTGCCAGAGAAGAAATTAAATTTTTTTGTATAGGCCTACAATTGCTTTGATCAATAAAATAATAAAAATATTGAAGCGACTTTAAAAGCAGGCACTTAAAAGTAAGAAACTACTTTTTATTTATTTATGTGCTATCTCAAAGTCCGTGCCGTTGCTCTGTAAAGCGGCCTCCCAAAAGTCCAATTCACATCACCTGCACATGGAATTATCAGGCCTTCAAATCGCTCATGTAGAATGTCTAATAGGGCATGAGGTATGTGACACCCAGCTCGATCCTATTCAAACTACATATCGTGGGTATCCCTAGCATTCAGTTCTGGTATAAAAAAATATTGGTACCCCCGCTGTGGACTGTCAAAGTTTGAGAGTCCCTATTGGAAGACCCAATGCGTAACTTATATATTTTATTTTTCACCTCTTAAATCCTATTCTTGAAGTCTGTTCAACTTTTTTAGAGTAGTTTTATTTTTATTTGCACTTAACTGGAAATTTTTACTTAAGTTTTTAAAACAGCTGAAAAAAAATCTGGCAACACTGTTGACACATGTAATATCACACGTTAACCCTTTTTATGCCAAATTTATATAATACCAGAAGTCTATTACAAAACCAAGTCTCATAAGAATCGTTTAAAATTATATTAAATTTTATTTGGTGCGGCCCCTCCCACTTTTCTAGAAGTAAAACTCTTGCATCTAAAAAAATCCTTTACACATGGTTTGTGTCTTTAATAACTTGTACGATATTTTTGAAAGGTAAATATCGGCCATGTCGCAGAGTTCAATTCCGTTCAGAATCGGATTTCAATCCACCCCATTTTTGCAGGAAATGGTGTCTAAAAAAGAAAACTTAAATACGGGAATTTGTCAGGTAAGTCCAGACTGTGGGAGGGGGTGGTATGCTGCGGTATGCTCCGGCTAAGCCTTGACATTTTGACGTTTATTCAATTCCGTTTCCGAACGTAAATTTTTAACATTATTGCATAGCATAATAAAAAAGAAATACAAACTATTGACGCGTTCATTGACAATGTCACCAGAAATACACTAGAACTGTTGTCTCTAACGTATCTGTACTCGCGCATAAAAGGAAAGTTGTCGAAATTTCAACTGGTGCAATTGTTGCTAGAGAAAAGAGTGTTGACATAGAGACATATGGTTCTTGGCTGACTAGAGGGATGCTATGCAATAACATTAAAAACTTACGTACATATGTATGTATGGATTTAAGTTTGTTGCCCCTACCCTTATAAAATTTTAGACGAGGTTCACTAAAATGTGCTAGTGCATCATTAGTTCAAATGTCTCCATATGGTCGTAAAATAACAGTGCTAAAGTCTACTGGTAGATTTTCAATGACAATCCTATAATAATAGGTGACTACATTGGCTGGGGTACACCTGGTCAGTAGTACTATTGACAATGTCAGTAGTACATCACTACAATTTTACTATTGACATCGAGCGAGGAAAAATCTATATTGTAGATTATAGCCCCTAAAATTTACTAATGAATACTTGGTGCCAATGTCTCCATTGGGTCCCAAAAGAACTACTTAGTCAGTAGTGCTACAGTCCTATGGGGAATTTTCAATGACAAGCTAATGTTAAATGTCAATAGATGATTACATTGGCTAGGGTACAGCTGGTCAATAGTACTACTGACAATGTCACTAGTAAATCACTACAATTTCACTATTCGCATTTCCTGCAGGCAACGTTAAGAATTTACGTACGTATGTATGTCTTTAAGTTTGTTGCCCCAACCATTATAAAATTTTAGACGAGGTTCACTAAAATGTACTAGTGAGTCATTAGTTCAAACGTCTACATATGGTCGTAAAAGAATAGCGCTAAAATCTACCAGTAGTATAGGCTATAATAATAGGCGACTATATTGGCTGGGGTACACCAAGTCAGTAGTACTATTGACCATGTCACTAGTAAGTCAATACAATTTTATTAACTATTTACATCGAGCGAGGAAATATCGATATTGTAGACTAGAGCCCCTAAAATTTACTAGTGACTCTTTGGTGCCAATGTCTCTATGTGGTCCCAAAGTAACTACCTAGTCAGTAGTGCTACAGTTCTTTGGTGGATTTTCAATGACAAGCTAATGTTAAATGTCAATAGATGATTACATTGGCTGGGGTAGAGTAGAGTCAGTAGTAGAACACCCTTTAATTTTTATCTGTCATATATTTGTGGTGTTAGCGGCAAAAGTTTTACATGTTCTGTGAAAATTTCAAGCTCCGTAGCTCTTACGGTTCTTGAGAAAACAGCCTGTAACAGACAGGCAGACAAAGCAGATCACTATTTTTGCCAGTTTAGTTACTTTAAAAAAAGCCACGATAATATACATAAATATTCACCCTTATTCCATTTGTCGACATCGACGTCACTTTAACACAATACCAAAAAACTGGGGCTTGTTTACTCGCTCTCGAGAACAATTTTGTGCTAATGACAATATATTTCCGTTCCCTTAATTCTAGAAAATGGTATTAGCCTGCCAACAGGAGTCAATTGTTTTCGAGAACGTGTATATAAGCCCCAATTTTTTAGTATTGTGTTAAAGTGACGCCGATGTCGACAAATGGAATAAGGGTGATTGTCTTATTGAATAGAAGTTTCATTTGATTATTTCTTAATTGTTTTTAAATAGAAATCGCGGCTCTTTTTAAACTTGTTCCAATTCATATCTGTGCATATTGTCTATTTGCCCGCAACAATCTAATCATTATACACTTGCATTCATATTCTATTATCTAGTATGTATCTTTTATTAACTCCCTGATTTATGAGCAGATTCATTTTAGGTAAATTTAAACTAACAGCACGCACTAGATTTTAGCGAAGAAAAAAAAAATAGCACAAAACCTGATAAAATAAAAATTAAACACACACAAACACACCTAAAACGGCTAAAATCAAATAGAACTTTTTATTTTTAAAGAAGATTTCGCATAAAATTAGCATATTAATGAAAGTTTATGATAAAAGTTTTTCAGAGACAAAGCGTCTCGTATAATGGACCAGCTTAAGAAGCTAAACAACCAGTTTTAAATAAATAATAAATTTTACCTTAAGTAAAGTTCTTAAAAATCTTTCAGTTACCAAAAGATGTTAAACCACAATTTGTTTTAAGCATTCATCCAACGTGTGTGTGGGATTTGAATATAAAAAAATTGTTTTAATGTTAATTATTTTTTTTTTTCAAATTATTGGCGATCTCAATCAACACTTTGGGAATTTATGGTAATTTGCACTTGTTATACAAAACTTTAGGCCTTGGCAAATTATCAGTTATTTAATTTTTTTTATGGTCCTCAAAGCTTTTTTGGCAGATATAAAAAGAAAATCGGGGTTGATAATGAACAGCCAGTACCTGGATTCAGTAAATTTTTTTAGAAAAGCAAATCATAAAATTTATCGATATAATTATTTGTTGAGTTTATTTATTTTTTACGATCGTGTACATGTGTGTTTTACCCGCCATTTAATTGTATATTAATTATCTGGCATCCCTGCATACTAAATGTCAAAATGAGCGAAAATCACAAAGAAGAATTTAGGAAAAACTTAATGAATTTAAGCTTGTTATGTTACCTTTTTTACTGCAACCGACAGCGAATATCGTTAAAATATGTTACTGAATAGCAAAGTTTGATACATTTTCGTTATACTTAATATAGCCATACGATTATCGTAATAAAAGTTACTGAAGAAGCTAAATTATATTTAAAATTATTAAAGTAACTATAAAATTAAATGTTTTAAAAGCATACGACTATATGACCTTTATGACTATCTCTTGAAGTCCCCAATTTTATATTTTCTTATCGAAATTTTTAAAAATTGTTCTTGCGATTTTCCTAGACTCCCTTATTTTTGTTTTTTTTTACATACTCTTAGTCCCCTTAGCATAAGTTTAAGCCCCGTGTTATTTCCTCTGCCCACCGCAACATATAGAGTGTCTATGAAATTCGTTGTCTGTTGCTCGTATATTATTTAACTATTCAACTTAAACATTTATTTATTTATTATTTTTTTTTATTTAACTTTTTATATTTTTTGTTTCATTAAGAGAAAATCCATTCTCCAATTAACATTCATTCATATTTTATGTCAATAAAACTAGACTTTTTGCCAAAGATCTCGCAGAAATTTCAACCAAGACACGCACGCGCATACGGGTCAGTTTAATTTTGGTTTGGGGAGGTAAAAACAAAAAAACTAATAAATAAACAAACATAAAACATTCACAGATGGCAGTTTAGCTGTCAGGTTGTTTTTAAATTTAAATAAATAATACTGTACTAACAAAAAAAATTTTTACTTACAGTCGCTGTTGAAATGTTTCGCTCATGTCACACTACTAATAATATTACATTGCAGTTTAGCGGCCTGGGGCCAACTATCGTTTAGCAATTATGTTATTAAAAAGTTTCTAGTTACTTGATTGGTATTGAGAAGATATGATACAGAAATTTAGCATATTAAGCAAAAGTAGTAGTACTTGATACACACAGAGAAAAAAATTACGCTTAACTGATTACATTCGTTGTCAAAAGAGTTTCAACAAGGTTTGACAACCGATTTCAGTTCGTACACGTGCGTAAGCAAGTTGACAACAAGCTTTGTTAATAAAAGTGACGTTTGCTACGTATTTTTTCTCTCAGTGTGGTAGCGACTGATAGCGGCTTACAGCTGTTATCTAGGTTAAGTTCAATAGTCATAGTAGAATCAAATGTAGTTTCTGTGGCCCTCTTCACTCACTGTAAATATTATTTGGTCTTTAATTAAGTTTCATTGTACACAAATGCATTAAACACATTTACAACAGCAGGCTACCGACTACAACCTGTCAAACAAAGAATACATGATTATTTTTAGAAAAACACGTCTACACGACTACACAACCACAATTGTAGCTGTCGTCAAATTGGACTAATTTATATTGGGGAGTGTACTAAGGGGGGGGGGGGTGGTGGGCATTATGACTGGTGATTTTCAAGAGTCATATAGAAATAAATAATTAAATATATATTCGAATAATTCTAGAGGGGGCTACAGCTATTCTTAGAGGGGCAATTCACTCCCCCAAAATGCACATAATTAAGCTACAAACTCCAAAGTATTTTCTTAAGTTTCGAATTACAAGAGCAGACCTCCAGTCATTGCACAGAGAAAAAACTACCTCATAGAATCAAGAAGATTTTCTCTATGAAACGTTTTTAGGCTAAGGGGTATCCCAGCAGAAAGAAGCGAAGATTTTTTCATAGAGACTCCTTATTGTTTTTATGTGGTAAATCTTAATAATTTTATCTAGAAAAAAATCACATAAAATCAAGAAGAAATCTTATTATTCACAAATTTTTTTTACTCAATTTCCGTTATTTTTGGCACCAAAAAAACAATCCATAGAGAAAAACTTCTTGATTCTATTAGGTTTTCTTATAAATTGTAAGCTAAAGGGATTTCTAATTGATTTAATTAGGTTGCCTTATTAATTTTTTTTAAAAAGGTTTTCTTCTTGATTCTATTAGGCAATCTTATTGATTTTTTCAATAAGGTTTTCTTCTTGATTTTAGTAGGTTCCTATATGATTATGTGCAAAGCATCCTTTTGATTTTTTTAATAAGGAAATCTTCTTGATTTTATGAGGTGTCTTGTTATTTTGTTTCTATAAATAGACATACAGACAATTTTTTTCATGATCTATTTCATTTTTGTATAAGAATAAAGACGCAATAAGATAACATCATAAAAACGACAAGATTTCTTCTTGATTTTTTCAAAAAGGTTATCTCAATGAAATTAATAAGATTTCCTTATTGAAAGAACGCCATAAAGATTTCTTATTAATTTTGTTCTATTTTATGAGGTATTTAGTAGGCACTGTTTTCTCTGTGTGCTAAACAAATCAGAAAGTGATATATTCTCACGGGGGAAGGGGGGAGCGACGGTTTCTTAAATTCAATTAAATACAAGCTCTGATCAAATTTAGCACGCTCAGAGGGAAAATCAAATAACTGAATGCCGGTTATTAGGCAGCAACATAATCTCATAGGTTAATCTAACCAATTTCAATTGTTGTTGGAATTTAATCTAAACAAACTTTATGCAGTTAATCCAGTCAATCTGCATTTGTTATTTTATTTAAAGTATAAATTGTTGTTTGGATTTAAATGCGAAGTGTTATTGAATTGATAGTGTAAATTATTACTGCAAAAAGTACAAACCTTTTTAGTAAAATAACCAAGTTAAATTGTTATGGCTTGTCATGTAGGTTGCTAGAATGTTGCAAACTTATTTTTTTTATTAAAAATAGCCCATCCTATTATCGTTATTTTTAGTAGTTAATGTTTTTTTATTAACATCTTTCATGATAATTTTTAGGCTTTCATTGTCTAGATAACTTCACCAAATTTATATAATTATATAAAAATAAAAAGAAAATTTTAGAAATTTAGTTGTTATTTTTCCTACAAATTCTTCGCCGAATAAAAGCATACAAATTCAGGCGAAAAATTCTAGCATTCGATGTCAATTGAAATATGGTAATTTTTTTTTCAATATCGACGCTTTCCTTTGGCCTTTAACAATTTTCAAAATTTTAATGAAAAACAATAAAAAAAAATGTAAAATGTTATTTTTGTTTTTATTTAGATATTAGTCTCTTTTTTACCAATTTTGTTGGTTAATTCAACAGATATATACGGTTGAAAAAGATGAAAGGTGTATATAAAAAAAACGTAATGTCTTAAATAGGTTAGGAAGGGTGGTGCTATACCGCACCTTCACTCTGAGACCCAATTGGGTCCATTATTGCATGGTGTGTTAAATAGCAATACAATAAAATTATATAATATGATGGTACCAAATTCGTCTCAAATATTTCAAAACAGTTACATTTATTTCCCTTTTTCCTTTTCTAACGGCGTTACGATTTATGCTAGAAACACAACTGGGACGAACGACGAATATTTCGGTGCGAACTTTCGTCATAAAAAATAAAACACATTTGCGCATATGAAAATGAACACAACACCACTGTAGAACGAAATTCGTCGTGTGTGACGAACTCTATTTTGTACGCCGACGAACGACAAAAAAACAATTTTCTCTCTCTCTCTTTGCATACACAATAACCAACTTTATCAATTAATAGCAGAATTCGGTGAGTAAATTCGTCCTTATTGTGCTTCATACGACGAATTTACTCAGCGAATTCTTATCGACGAATTCGTCAACGTGAACGAAATTCGTCGTTCGTCCCAATTGTGTTCCTAGCATTTATTAATGTATTGCTTGTGGCTGCTAGCCGGCTTTCGCCGATCGGCTGTGTTCTCTGCTTTGTGCTCATATGCAAAAACAATAAAAAAATAAATTGAGCAATCCTTCTCATTGTTTTTGTTTTGGTTTTTTTTTAACTCACTTCAAAGCACGAAACAAAACAAAACCAAACAATTTGTTTTGTACTCTGTTTTTAAGTACAAAAAAAAAACAAAACAATAATAAATGTATAACTGTAATAGTGTCGATTATTTTTGTTACTGTGTTGTGACATAAAGAGCATAGATATAATAACTATAACCTATTGTAAGAAGGGTTCGTATTTAAGGAAGGGTAATCTATGCTCCTGATACGAACTACGGCAACTAATATATGAGCCCTATGCTCCAGTGGGAGTTTAAGGAACCTACGAGTATATATTTATAAATATATATATATATTTTTTTAAGTGGTATAACTCCTTTTGTAGCTTAAAAATATCGAATATATTTCTAAATAATTAAAATGATATAAAAAAAATATTTCTATAAATATATGGACTTATGTGCAGTTTCTACAAGTCAGACGACTCGCCAAGAAAATGTATATGAAATTTATTAAAAAAAAATTTATTTTTTTCCATATAAATTTTATACTCAAGTCAACCGTCTGGGTTGCAGAAATAGGAAGTTAAATGTGTTCTTGTATTTTTTTTTTCTTATAATATGTTATTTTTAAAAGTGGTACAAGTCCATTTGAAACAAAAAAAAAACCCATATTTTTCTAAATAATTAGAACTATAAATTTTTTATAATGAAATTAAATACGTGCAAAGTGGAAAAACATTATATGTGACCCGGTGTATGAAAAGGTGGCTTATGACTCAAAATCAGCTGTTAAAGATATTTCAGCTGTTAAATATAAACAATGCATTTCGCCAGTTTCTCGGTAGTTGTTATTTTTTGAGTCATAAGCCACCTTTTTATAGACCGCGTCACATATAATGTTTTTCCACTTTGGACGTATTTAATTTCATCGTGAGCCAATATTTTTAAATTAACACAAAACCAAACCCTTAAATATCTCATACATGAAAAAATTGACTTATAACACTTTCAACTATAACAGCTCATATAGACTTTTATTGCAGGAATATTTTTTTCTGTGTATATATAGTCTGCAATTGCTTATTTTACTGCCAATAAGTTTCTTTACGATTTAGAAGAATATACTGTTCGTGTGGTTCATGTAACCAATTTTATTATTTAACTCACTGTCAATGTAAATTGTTGTTGTGATGCGTTTGATAACTAAAAATACAATTAAATTTACTATATTTCTCGTTAATCTAGAATAACGAAATGCAAACGTTTGATATTAACATATAAAATTTATTGCAGAATTGGCCATAGAAGAAGAAATGGGGAGATCCCTCTGCTAATTCAGATAAATCAGGACCGTAATATCTTGAAGTCTACTTAGCATTTGGAACTGAAAAAATGGCTTTCGAATAATTTAATATTTTAAAATAACAAATTAAAAATGTATGCAAATTTTATTGACCACATGTAAAGCAGATTTTAGCTCTTATCTTTCTTTCTTTCTTTCTTTCTTTTTCCTCAAGCAGCAATAAATCAATTATGTATTTGGGTAGACATTTATACTAATTGATAAACTATATTATTAATAGATATTTACATGCGACAAGCAAAGGTCAATGCACTTCAATTCACACCCAGCGATTTGACAAACATAAACTGGCGTAAAATCTAAAAATATAATTTTGGTTTGAAGTTTATGTTAAAATAAAATTTCCATTTGAAATACAAATTTATTTCTTTTAGAATACGGCTAAAATTCACCAGCCCACCAAACAACAATAGAGACAACTTTTAGGCTGAATAGGAGGAGTTCAGTGGTTGATAATATGATAATTCAACAAGCGCATTAGTGCGATAAGGACGGACAACTTAACCAAGTTGTATGGCAATTGTTAATATGCAGCAAGAATAGAAGGAAGAAGTTGCAATTGTATGGCTTAAAGATTTTTGTGTACTGAACTCAGTGAGTAAAATAATGTATAATGCAATTCCCAATTAGTTTACATTGAAATTAAGACAAATATTCCAGGTTTACACAGACATAAGGTATGTTTTATTCGAACTTTATATAAATATTCAGAACAAATTTAAGTGTGTATAAACTTATTAAGTAGCTATAGCTATAGCTGCTTCAAAATTAAGTAGGTATACGTTTCGAATAAAACATACATACCTATTGTAGATCAGTACACTGACTCAAAAAAAAGTAACACTTTAGCTTTTTAACCAAATCACTTATAATCCGAAAAAGTAAGACTTGCGGCAAGGAACAGCCTACGTTAAAATAATAACCAATCATCTGCATTTCCACTAGTTTTGAGTCACAATCTTGGGATCGTATTGACTGCCGTGGATGTTACGAGTAACTTTTAGGTGGGTAACCATAACTGGGCAAACTTAAATCAATTTGTTATAGTTTAATTAAATAACAAAACAAAATACATATAAAACAAGCAACAACTGGCAAAATGGCGCAAAAATGAAGTAGTATTGCCCCTGTGGCTGAGTGGTAGCGATGCTAGCCTACCGGTCCAGAGGTCATGGGTTTCCATTCCCACCATGAATGAATGACTTAAGTCAAACGGGAAGCACAGGACACTGAGACCAAAGTAGATCTATTGTATCCCCTGCCAGGTGCTAGAGCACCTCATCTAGACCTACTCTCCTGATGAATCTAAAGATTGCCAGTGGGTGCAGAGTTGGCAGCTCCCAATCTTGCAATAGGTGCTTGCCCAATTGGCTATATATTCTGTGGCAAACGCTTCAGAGTCCTTCAGAATATGCTCTGGAGTTTCATCTGCATAATAACAGAATCTGCACAGGCTGTTACTCTCAATGCCCAGTCTGTTGAGGAGTTTTCTCACTCTACAATGACCTGTGAGGAATCCTGTGAGCATTCTTAGATTTTTTTTTTACTCAGGAACATGAAAGCTATGAAACGGTTTTGGTTATACGTTCCAATCATTAGCTTTGCATGCCTCAATCCTGGGAGATTGAGCCAGAGGTGTTCCCTATTACTCTTAATCTCCGTTGATATATCTTCCCCGATTTTGTGCAATCCGAGTACACAAAACGGTTCTGGTCCGACTATGGGTGTATTAGCCCCCCTTTTGGCCATTTTGTCTGCATTTTCATTTCCAAACACCACCGGCGTGTCCCGGAACCCAGCAGAGTGTGACCTTATTCATGCTGCTTAGCTCATATGAGCTGAACGCTTTGATGGCAGCAAATGGCTATTTCTTTTCCTCGGTAGCCCCTATCAAGATTGAATTGTGCGCATGTTTCAATGGCATAAATTTCCGATTCAAAAATGGTAGGAGATTTTCCCAACGACTCGTGGTAGTTAGTCCTTGGTCCTACAACTCCCACACCAGAACCTGGCGGCGTTCTGGAACCATCGGTGTACCACCTGATGGTGCCAGTTTCAAATGAATAACAGGGTTCTATTTGCCCCCATTCCCTTCTATTGGCCAGAACAGTTTCAAGCCTCTTGTCGAAGTCATACAAAGTCCCGCCATAGAACCTGAGTGTTTTCTGTAGACAAGCCAATCACTTCGCGGGTTGTTTCATTAAAAAAAAATAGTAGAAAAAATAATTTAAAAAACTGCGAATATAAAAAATATATTCCATGTATTTAGAAACAATTCGTATTAAATATAAATAAAAAACAGTGTTGCATTGCAGCGCCTCTAGCGTCAATGAGGCGTATTAAATTTTTTAAACTGTGTGCAGTAGTCATTTTTTTTTTGTTATTTTATTCACTGATGATTCTGCTACACAATACCGACGAAGGAGGGCGCTCTGATGTTAAATTAGCATTAGAATCCGCTGAAGCCGGTGTAGCTCAGTGAGCAGGGTGAAGGCATAGACTTGAACTTTCCTATAACAACTGATACAAATAGACACTAATGCACATCAGAAAAATGCGTTCTTTTTTCATGACTTAATACCGTTAGAGACCTGGGCCTTCGCTTTTATAGTCAACGTGCTAACTACTTCAGCCAAAGCCACTCTCTTTCCTCTTCGAAACTATCCAAACGATTTTGATGAAACTTAAAAATAACTCACATAATTTATATCTATGGCAAAAAGAAAAAAGTGCTTAACTCGACATAGGTTGATTTTAAGTTAATGGAACAGTATTTCTGGCCAAAGTCTCACTTAGTTTGTGCAATTTTTCAGGCAGTTATAGCGCAATATCTTGACGGGTTTTTAAATAAATGATGGATTTTGAAGCGATTTGAAAGAACAATTGAACTTTAACAATTCGAACAGTGGTACGGAAGCCACTGTGCGTACCACTGTACGAAACACAAGTTTTCAATTTTTACTTTCACTCTTATTTGTAGTAAGTTAAAACTTGCTATGTACGAGGGTGGATCAATGAGTCCGTGACTTCTTGAATGAAACAAAGTTTTTTTTTTGCATAACAAAAATTTATTTTTTAACATAATCTCCTTTTAATTCAATGTACTTATTCCATTTAAGGCTCAATCAGACGTGCCATAACCATACCGTAGAAAACAGCCCTTCGAACCAAACTAATGTGCAACACTGTATTTGATTATAGGTGATCGCCATAATGCCATAACTTTCACCATAGAAACCAATTGAATTTTGGTTTGGTTATGGCTATGGCATTACGGCTATGTCACGTCTAATTTAAGCTTTAGTTCCAGTTTTTGTATCCTTTCCAAAAAAATATGATTTTTCGAGGTCCTTAAAATAGGCATTTGCTTGGCCAATAATTTCTTAATTGGAGCTAAATCTCTTTCCACTGAGCCATTACTTTAGGTTTAGAAATAGGAAGTAGTCACTAGGGCTGAATGGGGCGGATGGGGGAGCAATTTGAAGCCCAATTCATGGATTTTTGCCATAGAAACTGCACATGCGCTTATGGTCGATTATGAGCAAACGCGGCACCCATCTTGCGGAAAGCTTTATCATACCCAAGTAATCATTCAAAATTGAAACCAGTGAACAATGTCGGATGCCTACAACCACACGCACTTTTACTCTTCGATCAGCCAACATCATACGAGTATAGTGGATTTTTTCAACATTTTCGGGTGTACTGAATTGGCCATCCAGAACGTTCAGTGTCATTTGTACTTGTGCGACCACAACGAAAGTCAGTAAACAATTTTTGTACCATTCAATTCGATGGTGCAGAGTCTCCATAGTGTTTATCGAGCTTTTCCTTGGTTGGATTGACAGGTTTTTTTCCGCAAAAAATAATATTTACTGAGCACTCGAAATTCACTTTTTTTTTAATTTTTCGAAATATACACGAGGTTGTATGTTTTGAACAGCTGTTAAACGCGAAGTAAATGACGACACTTGCTCAAAATTTGACAGTAGCCTATTAACAGGTGGTACTTGATGCGAACAATGCTGCATTTAATATAACTACGAGGGAAGTTCGAAAAGTCACAGACGTATTGAATCGCCCTGGTATATATATTTGGCTACAGAGTTTCGCTGCAATCGAAAACTACTGTATTTAAAATTACACTTAAACAATTATATCGTGCCATAACCGTCAAAAGAGGTTAAGCGACATAATTTTCGAACTAAATTTTTTTAACCAAAATCAATTATTTGTGCTCGTAAATAGTCAACTTTCGTAAAAAAGACGAAGTAAAATAAATGTGTCGCTTAAGATATTTTAGCGGTTATGGCTCGATAATATGTTGTTTCGGTGTGATTGAAAATTATCTTTTAAGTTGGTGTTTTATTCCTCTCCTCTTTTTACAATTCATTGTTATTCGTGTTAATTAGTTGTGACTGTTAACAGCAGGCGTACATAATTAAATGAGCTTCTTTAATCCAAAAGGCGTCTGTCTGTCTTTTCATCAAACAATTATCTTTCAGTTGTTAACGCAAGAAAAGAGATGTACGAGTATGATTAAATCAATAAATCATATTTTGGAATTTGATTGGCATTAGAATTTGATTAATGTTTATTTGCAACAGCTTCAAATTTAAAAATAAATATATTGTTCTGCAATCAAGGCTTTTTTTCTTCAAGAGATCTTCATTACTTTTAATCTATAAAACTGACAAGACAAATATGAGATGGAAGACGAAATAAAAATTTGGTAGAACTTTTTAACTTTATTTTATTTTTAGCTTGGGACCTCCTTGTTCATCATGCGGTAAAGGGTGAATGTTTAGACAAAACTTTGTCTACAATATAATAATAATTTGCTGAAGTAAGAAGCGATCATTATGTTTATAGCAACAAAGTACCTTTTTGGACTTATTTGGGGAAAAAAGATTTTTTTTTTCAAAAAAGGTATCTTATCCAAAAAGTATTATGTTTCCAAAAAAAATATTTTTGTTTCCAAAAAAGGTACTTTTTCAAAAAAAAAGGCACTAATTTTTCAAAAAAAAAAAGTACTCAGGGCAATCATGAATAAAATTATGCGAGAAATTTCTCTCTTTTCGCTATCACTTGCTATTGTTTGAAATTATTCCCCGGGAAGAATTTCTCACGGAATCTTATTCATGATTGCCCTGAATACCTTTTTTTGGAAACATTAGTACCTTTTTTGGAAAAAGTAAATTTTTTTAAACAAAAATATTTTTTTTTTTGGAAACAGTATTTTTTGGATAAAAGTATCTTTTTTTGAAAAACAAAATATCTTTTTGGAAATAATTAAATTTTTGAACATACATACATATGTAAGTACTTTTTTTTTTGAATAGGCATCTTTTGGAAAAAGTATATTTAAAAAAAATTCTTTTTGAAAATTAGCATTTTTTTTTTTTTGGAAAAAAGTATTTTTTTTTTTGGAAAAAAGTACTTTTTTTTGGAAAAAATTATGTTGTTGAAAAAACACCTTTCTGGAAAAAAAATTATTTCTCTTGGAAAACCGTACTTTTTTTTGAAAAAAGTACCTGTTTGATAAAAATATCCTTTTTTAAAACAAAGTGCATATCTTTCTTTATATTAATTTGAAATTAAGTTATGACAATATGTCGCATAATAAATTTCTTTTTTTTCAATAACTTTTTTTTAAGAAAAAAAACATCCTTGGAAAATAGTATCTTTTTGGAAAAGAAAGTATCCTTTTTTAAAAAAATACCTTTTTTAGAAAAAAAGGACCTTCTTCGAAAAAAAAGTATGCTTTTTGAAAAAAGTATCTTTTTGAAAAAAAGTACCTTTTTAGAAAAAAAGTACCTTTTTAGAAACAAAGTACCCTTTTTGAAAAAAAGTACTCTTTATTAAAAAAAGTACCCTTTTTGAAAAAAAGTACCCTTTTTGAAAAAAAATTATCTCTTTTGGAAACAGGTACCCTTTTTGAAAAAAAGTACCCTTTTTGAAAAAAAGAATTATCTCTTTTGGAAACAGGTACCCTTTTTGAAAAAAAAGTTTATTTATAAAAAAAGTATGCTTTTTGCAAAAAAGGAGTATCCTTTTGCACTTTTTCGGAAAAAGCATATCTTATGAGAAAAATACCAGTTTTAAACATAAGTATCGGTTTTTGTAAATTAAAAAAAGTATACATATTTTAATAAAAAAAGTACCTTTTTGAAAAAAGTACTTTTTTAGAAACAAGTCTCCTTTTGGAAACAAAGTGAACTTTTTGGAATAAGGCATATTTAACAAAAAAGTATCTTTCTTAAAAATTTTTTTTTTTCAAAACAGTACCTTTTTACATCTTTTCGGAAAAAACATATCCTATGAGAAAACTAACAGTTATGAACAAAAGTATCTGTTTTTGTAAATGAAAAAAAAGTATACTTTAATAAAAAAAAGTACCTTTTCGAAAAAAAAATACTTTTTTGGGGGAAAAATACTTTTTTTAATAAAAGTTTCTTTTTGTTCAAGAAGTACCCTTTTTGGAATAAAGTTAATGTTCAAAAAAAGTCCATTTTTGGAAAAAGTTCTTCTTTGGAAATATGTAGTAGAAAAGTTCGTTTGAGAAAAAGCACATTTTCTTTGAAAAAAATACCCTTTTGAAAAAAAAACTACCCTTTTTGAAAAAAATACCCTTTATTAAAATAAGTACCCTTTTTGAAAAAAATTATCTCTTTTGGAAACAAGTACCCTTTTTGGAAAAATGTTTATTTATAAAAAAAATATGATTTTTGGAAAAAAGGACCTTTTTGAAAAAGTTACCTTTTTTTAGAAAAAAGGACCTTCTTGGAAAAAAGTACTTTTTTGAAAAAAAAAATTATCTTATTTGAAAACAAGTACCCTTTTTGGAAAAAAATGGACTTTTTTAAAAAAAGTATCTTTTTTGAAAAAGTATCTTTCTTAAAAAATAAGTATGTACATACTTTTCTTGAAAAATTTACCTTTTTGCAAAAAAAAAAACATCTTTTTGGAAAAAATCATATCTTATGAGAAAAACAACAGTTTTGAACATAAGTATCTGTTTTTGTAAATAAAAAAATTTATATTTTAATAAAAAAAAAATACTTTTTTGAAAAAAAAATACATTTTTTGGAAACAAGTTTCTTTTTGGAAACAAAGTGAACTTTGGAATAAGGTATATTTAAAAAAAAAGTATCTTTCTTAAGAAATTACTTTTTTTTCAAAAAAGTACCTTTTGCAGCTTTTCGGAAAAAACATATCCTATGAGAAAAATAACAGTTATGAACAAAAGTATCTGTTTCTGTAAATGAAACAAAGTATAATTTAATAAAAAAAGTACCTTTTTGAAAAAAAAAAATACTTTTTTGGGGGAAAAATATCTTTTTGTTCAAAAAGTACCCTTTTTGGAATAAAGTTAATTTTCACAAAAAATTACATTTTTGGAAAAAGTTCTTCTTTGGAAATATGTAGTAAAAAAGTTCGTTTGGGAAAAAAACACCCCACTTCTTATGCCGAAATAACAATGATTTAATATATATATATGTATATAAGAAAGTGAGTGCCGCACTCGGCCTCCAAACGGAAGTCGCCTATGTAAGTTCGATATGTTTTCAGAAGTCTCTTCATCAAAAATTTAAACGGCAGGCAGATTTTTATGTAGGGGATACTTATCAATCAATATGACTTCCTATTTATATACATTTATGTATTATATTTTTTAAAACTAATAAATCTAATGATGTGGCTTTAAACTACATATATGTACATATGTATGTATATAAGAGGATGTAGTTTTCGAATACGAGGCACGTGGTGTTTGATGCGTAGAACGCAAAATAAAAATACTTCTCAATCAGCAATTAAATATTTCGCCTGTTGTTAAACAAAAGTATGTTATTAACCATCAAGCAATAAATCATTAATAAAAAATTGCAAACAATTAAACGTAAATGGGGAAGAGTAATTATGTATGTATGTATGTTACCAAGGCAACTAGCTCTTGAAACATTCAAAAAGGCAAACATAAAAATTAAAAATTTAATTGATGTTTTATAAAACTACGACCAACTACAAAGATTTAAATTTAAATTCGAAAAAGAGAAATACGAGTAAGCAAAATTAAACAAATGATTTAATTCATACTTCTTTTCATTAAAAATTCCTACATTTTAGAAGTAGAGAAGCGTATGTACATATATATATATATATTGATCAATAAAGACAAACATACATACATACATAGAAACTAATATGTAGTCATTATTGATCGTACACTGAATTAAATAAGAATAAATTAACGAGAGAGAGAGAAGCTTAAAATCGGATTTAAATTTTAAAACATAAAAAATAAAACAAACAACCAATAACAACACCCAGACCATCAACCAACATCTCAAACGTTAGCTATAGCAACCCTTTAAAGTTTAAACTTTTGATCTATGAATACGACTTATTCTTTCTGCGTTTCTAGTTCGGCTGGCCGATTAGTTTCTTTTGCTGCCAATCTTCAGCATTCAGTATGTACGAGTATTTTTGTTGGTGTGGTGCGTGCGTATGCGAGTATTTTGTGCGAAACTTTTACAGCTGATCCCACTTCTGCAAAGAAGTTCTGCTGACGTGTTTAGTAATTTGTTGGCTTGGTTTGGCTCTTCTAAATGGTGCTTTTATGTTAATAATGTTGTTGTTACTGTTATAGTTTAGAAATGAAGCCAAATCGTAAGAAGATGTTTTTCTTAAGCGTTAACATAATCTGTATAAATAGTTTGGCTTAGTTTTGTGAATTTAACATTCTAGTTTTAGAGTTACTACTGTAAGCATAAGAATACTACAGTAAAGTAAAGTCGTTGGAATAGTTTGTTTAATTAAATAAATTAAATTACCAAAAAAAAACAGCAAAAATGGTAGGCACAACCCAATGGATTATTAAATAAAAGTGATTTGCGCTTTACAAATATTAGGAGTGTAATTTCTTTTTTGTTTTTTTTCTCTTAATTTGTAGAAATTTTTCCTGATTGCTTTCGCTGTGATCGCAGCTGCTTCGGCTGATGTGAGCCATTTGGCTTTAAATGAATACTTGCCGCCCGCACAGGAAGCTGTTCCAGTTGTTGTACCCACTAATGACTACTTGCCTCCTGCACAGCAATTCGTTTCCACACCAGTAGCAACACATGCTCCTGTACAGCAATTCGTTGCCACACCAGTGATACAAGCTCCTGCTGCTGCTCCTGTAGCCGCTCACGTATTTGGTGATGATGGTTACCGCTACAAGACCCAACGTCGTGTTGTATACCGTCGTAATCGTCGTGATGTCAGCCATTTGCCCTTGAACGAATACTTGCCCCCCGCTCAACCCGAGCCCGTTTCCGTTCCCGTTGCAGCATTCGCTCCCACCAACGAATACTTGCCTCCTGCACAGCAATTCGTTTCCACACCAGTAGCAGCACATGCTCCTGCACAGCAATTCGTTTCCACACCAGTAGCACATGCTCCTGTACAGCAATTCGTTGCCACACCAGTAATACCAGCTCCTGCTGCTGCTCCTGTAGCCGCTCACGAATTCGCTGATGATGGTTACCGCTACAAGACCCAACGTCGTGTTGTATACCGTCGCAACCGTCGTGATGTCAGCCATTTGCCCACTTACGACTACTTGCCTCCTGCACAAGAAGCTTTTCCCGTTGAAATTGCTCCTATCCAAGAAGTTTCAAATACTGTAGTCGAAGAGCCTGTTGTCGCTCATCAATTGGCCGATGACGGCTACCGCTACAAGACCCAACGTCGCGTCGTCTACCGTCGCAGCCGTCGTGATGTCAGCCATTTGCCCACCTACGACTACTTGCCCCCTGTACAAGAGGCTGGCCCCGTTTTGGATGCTCCCGTTCAACAAGAAGTTGCTTTTGTTCCCGAACCTGTACCCGCTCATGAATATGGCGATGACGGCTACCGCTACAAGACCCAACGTCGTGTTGTCTACCGTCGCAACCGTCGTGATGTCAGCCATTTGCTCTCTAACGAATACTTACCTCCCGTACAACAAGAATTTGTTCCTGCAGCTCCACCTTCCAACGAATATTTTGCACCTCAACCACTCGAACCAGTTCCCTCCCACGAATTGTCCAACGATGGTTACCGTTACAAGACCCAACGCCGTGTAGTCTACCGTCGCCATTAGACTTCCACGCAAAGCAGCCAATTCTCTATTTTAGGAGGATTTAAGCTCAAAACATTTTAAAAGTATTAACACAAACTTCTTAGAATCTGGCACCAAAATATCTAGCAACAATTCCAACGACCGAAAAATAAAAGAAGCTGCAATAAAAATACGTTTAAAAATATATTGACGAAAAAAAAATTTGTTTTCTTTTTACTAAAAAAAAAGCTTTCTACAATTTATGATCGCATAAATTTAAAAGCTTATGCAAAACATTCAAGCAATAATTCTCTTCAAGCAAGTATTTGTGTCGTTTAAATTTTATACTAAATTTCAGAATACAAAAGAAACCTGCTGACAGAAGACTTTTTTTTTCTAAAATCTATTTATCTAATAGGGTAAAACAAGTCTTATCAATAATTGTTCAAATATTTGTGCTTAAAGAAATATATGCAAATTGCATGGCAATTAAAATTTTGTATAAAAACGTTTGTTGTATCTAAAGAAAGTATCACTTTCCATTGGATTTTAAGTCTGCCAGGAAACGAGCACTACAAAATGGTAAGTACTCGTATTAGCGTTACAAATCATTAAAAGGAGTTACTCTTAACGAGAAGTTTATTAAAATATTTAGAAATTATTTGTGGTTTTGTGCGCCGCTTTGGTTGCTGTCGTCGCTGGTGACGTGAGTCACCTGCCGTCCAACAATTACTTGCCACCTTCCCATAATCATCATGATCATCATCATCATCATCATGCTGCTTCAGCTCCTGTTGTAAGCGTCAGTGCTGCACCTTCGCAGCATGTTGAAGCTGCATCTGCTCCTGTTGTATCTTACACGGCTCACGCACCAGTACCAGCTGTTCATTCTTATCATGTAGAGGCCGCTTCCGCTTTAGCTCCAGCTACTCACTCCTACCATGTTGCAGCTCCAGCTGCTCAGTCTTACCATGTAGAGGCCGCTTCCGCTCCAGCTCCAGCTACTCACTTCTACCATGTTGCTGCTGCAGCTCCAGCTGCTCAGTCTTACCATGTAGAGGCCGCTTCCGCTCCAGCTCCAGCTACTCACTCCTACCATGTTGCTGCTGCAGCTCCTGCAGCAGTGTCTCACCAGGTAGAGGCCGCTTACGCGGCTCCAGCTACTCAATCCTATCATGTGGCCGCCTCTGCTCCATTCGCCTCATACACTGGCAATGTGGCTGTACAGACTTACTCCGATACTTCAGCATCAGCTCCAGCTGCCTCTTACGAAGTAGCTGCTGGCTCTGAGCCAGCTCACAGCTACTCTGCTTCTGAAGGCTACCGTTATAAGACCGCCAAGCGCCGAGTACTTCGTCGCCATCGTCGTGATGTCAGCCACTTGACCAGCGAATACTTGGCACCCCACCAAGGTGCTGCCTCTACCCCATCCGTTGATTATTTGCCTCCGGCTGCTTCTGCTCCAGCTGCTCAATACTCAGCTTCAGCTCCAACAGACTCTGCTGCTCAGCAGCAATCTGCACCAACATACTCTGTTGCTGCCTCCGCACCAGCTGTTCAATACCAATCCGCGCCAACTTACTCTGTTGCTGCTTCTGCCCCGGCTGCTTCCTACGAGACAGCCTCTTATGATGCAGCAGCTTCTGCCCCAGCTCACACCTACTCCCCCGCTGAAGGCTACAGTTACAGGACCGCCAAACGTCGTGTTTTCCGTCGTCGCCGTTACTAAAATAAATGTACCTAAATCGTTGCTTTTAAGAATCTAAATGGAAAAAGTATTGCCCAAGTAAAATGTGCAATGTACAATTTATTTCATTTAAATAAATGTTTAAACGAAATCTATTTTAATTAAATATAATCGAATGAAGAGAACTTTTGTGCCCTAATTCAGTAAGAAGATTTAAAACGTTTTTGTTTGAAAATGCTTCCGAGTTCTTGGCTTTGAATTCTCTAGATTATTTTCTTCAAAAATGGTTGTTGTCTTTGATAATGAAAAATGTAAATATTATTGCCATGTTTTTAAAACATAAAAATTCAATTAACTAAAGTATTATACAATAGTTTGAAAAAATATGAGTTGGATATAATGTTTGGATACAATATCATAAAGCAAATACACGAACCTTCTAGCATAGACAATAAATAATAATTGTTTTAAAGAATCAAATCTGCTTCTTTTTTTTTCGTCCATAGACAAGACGATACAATTGTGGAACAGAATTAGAGAATTAGTGCATTAGTTTTCTTTAATAAATTTAGTTTTATTTTCATTTGGTTACATCAAACTAACTTGTTCTCGCTAAAATGTTGGCATAAATTTTAAGACTGCATCTCTCTACCCAAGATAGTTCTACTACTTTTGAGAAAATGCAACCCTGACCTAATGGTATCCATAAAAGTTTTCCAAATACCGGCTGTCCCCTTGTCGTGTTTGCCGTATTTCGACTTTTACTACGACATTTTTGTAATAGATTAAGGAACACCGCAACATTTGTTCTTTAATCTAAGACGCCAACTACAAACAAGCTCAGTAACTCATTCGATCAGGGTTGAATTTTTTCAAGCGTCATATGATTATGTAGAATAGTGGATACCAGCCGACCCTTTTGATCGTATTTTTAACCCCCGACCAAAAAAAGGGGTGTTATAAGTTTGTAGTGTGTATCTGTGTATCTGTGAGTCTAACCGTGTCCACGTACAGCCCAAACGGCTAGACCGATTTTGATTTAGTTTTCTCTGTGTGAAGGGTGATTTGATCGAGATGGTTCTTAACTATGTTTGAAGAAAATCGGTCCAGCCGTTTAGAAGATGTCACATCTTTTCTAGATATATCGGGGGTTTTTAAAATTTTTAATTTTTGTTATTAATGAGTCTTTTTAAAAACTTATAAGGGAACAAGCGTAAAAAAAGAATAAAAAAAGGTAACAGAAAATGTTCTTATGTAAATCTGGTGTTTTAATGTGGCTGTACCATAATTCCGGCAAGTGCTTAAAATATGCATAGATCGTTGTTAAGATCATTTTAATAGAGGATTAACAACTACACAAAATCTAGCAGATTTCAATTGAAATCTTTATGAAATCCTATATCGTTTAACACAAGGCTTTTTGTTTGACATTTATTAAGATTTTTATCGAAAACAAACCCCATTATTTGAACCGAAGGTCCTGGGTTCGATTCGGGCCGGCCCGGCCCGGTTCTGTTAGTCTTTAAACAGCAACACCATGCATTTTTATGATGTGCATTAATGTCACTTTATACCAGTTATTGTAGGAAAGTTCAAGTGATGAAGGCATTGACATTGGTCCTGCTTCAGCAGATACTAATTCTAATGTAATATCAGACCGAAGTAAAATAATTCATAAAATGGTTACTAAACACTGCTTTGAAAATTTAATACGACTCGTTGACACCAGAGGCGCTGCATTACTGCATTGTTAAAAACGTGCAAAATAAACAGAGTTGTAATAGAATAAAGCTTTCCTCTATCTCTTACTTCACCACCTGTCTTCTAAATCACTATCCTCTTCCTAAAGAAGGTAATACCTAGTAGACTTGGGTCGAACTCATTCAGTCGGTCGTTTTTGACACAAACCACTGATCAAACCCATTTAAATTACATAGCTTTGATCATAGGTTTGTGTCAAAAACGACCGACTGAATGAGTTCAACCCAAGTCTAATACCTAGTAATAGTAACTGTCAGACCTAAACTTGAGTCCAACTCGTTCATTAGTTAATTTTTGCCACAAACCAATGATCAAACCCATTTAAATTACATAGGTTTGATCATTGGTTTGTGGCAAAAATGAACTAGTGAACGAGTTCGACCCAAGTCTAGTAAAACCCCATTAACTGAAAGCTTTCCAAAACTACAACCCAACAAGTGCAATTTAGCCAATTCACACACCTTTTTAACAACAGAGCTGGACATTTTAGTGCAAATTTGAAGGGGAAAACCCCATAGTTGTATCACTTAAGTATCTTAAGTATATTCCGACAAAATCTTGTTACGATACAGATTTGGTTTTGTGGAAATCTACTAGATTTTACCCGAAATCTCCCAAGTACTAGATTTTTCTCAAATGTAACTACAAGATTTAATTGGTGCAAGAACTAAAGACCTACGATGCCATTAATAGGCTTCATCCCCATTGGCCTGCTAGCTTAACTTTTATGTAACTTTTCGATGGAATTAGTTTAAGTTTGAGCAAACAAAACGATAACGTTGGCACTTTCAAACGAAAATATCCGTCACGATATCGTTATCACTATAACGATAACTATCTGCCTAGCTGTATAATAGCGAATATCATAGTTTAAACCGGCAGTTCGAAGAATTATTTCCTTAAGGAAAATTCCGAAGCGTTTTATTTTCTACCAACAACTAAATTCGTATTCTATATCAAGAACTGGAATATTTAAAACTGCATCACTTCACACTCACACAGTCACAGTCTTTAATTTACTAATGAAGGTGGTTTAACCAATGGAATTGATAAGAAAACTAGTTAGTTAAACCACGGGCGTTATTTAACCATAGACCGTGAATATGGACTTGTTGATAAAGAGCTTCGACCTTTAATCACTCTACAGAAAGTACTCTAATGACTGAAAATAGTGATTCCAATGTCAAAAAGTGTTAATTCGTCGATGATCTTTTGCTACAAATATCGAGGCAGGAGAGCGCTGCGATATGCATTATCATAGACACTAAAACATACAAAAAAATTTATGATGTTGATAGGATTGGGAGTGGCCAACGGCAGTTATGTTTGTTTAATGTTCAAGTAAGAAAATCTTTTAACCAAAAATAAAAATATCCCCGCAAAACTTCCCGAAATTAATGTCACTTTCATTAGAATAGAACAATTTTCAATTAAAATTATTATCAAAATATCAAGTTTGTGGCGAAATTAATAATGTAATAAATAAATTTTTCTTTGCGGGTGATAATTTAAAAAAAAAAAAACTGGAACAAATTTTTCAATTTCGGATAAGTAATTGTTATATGGACTTTAGATGTGTAATGCATAATACATACTGATTGTTGAAACAATTTTTATTGATTAACCAACAAAATGGGTTAAAATTACCTGAGATTATAGTCTGAGGTAAATTGAAATGAAGAATAATTATTCTTCGTAGATATTATCCCATAATAAATTTTTAGATTCTTATTTTTTTGTAACTGTTTAACACTAGTTGGTTTAATTGATTTATTTGTTGTTGCAATTGTAACTGTCAAATTTGGTTAGATTTACCCATGACCTTTTCTTTTCGGTGGTAAGCAAGTTTTCCTTCAGAATCAAAGCAACAGTAAAAGGTGCAATTGAACATATGTAATTCAGAAAAAAATACTACTTCCAAGGTTACGGAATCATTTGATGATAAAAAATAATTCTTTCTTCCAAAAAAAAAACTTACTTCAATGCAAAGATCTGATAGAAGAAGGTAAGAAGTACGTGAAATATAAAATTAAATTTTATGGGTCATGCCTCCGCCATATTTAGGGTGTGTGTTAAATTTTGTAAAAATCGGTAAAGTAGAACCACGTAAAATAAAATATTAAATTTTAATGGGCGTGATTCCACCCATTTTTTAAATAAAAGATTTTATCTATTTTAGAGCTCAATTTGTGTGGGAAGTTTCGGAAAAATCAGTTAAGTAGAACCGCGTGAAATATTACAATAAATTTTAATGGGCGTAACTCCGCCCATTGTTTAACTTTCAAATTGTGTAATTACACGAACCCAATGTATTGTATAGGTTTCGCAGCAATCAGATAAGTAGAATATCATAAAATTATATAAAAAAAAGTGTGGGTATGTCGCCGCCCACTTTTTTTACAATGACAGTCCCATTGGGAATTGCGAAGTTATACCCTCTCAGTAGACTTGGGTCGAACCATGTAATTTAAATGGGTTTGATCACTGGTTTGTGGCAAAAATGAACTAGTGAACGAGTTCGACCCAAGTCTACCTCTTAGACAACAAAAAATAAATTTACAATCGGTCTAAAATGTTGGAGTTATGAAGTAACACACCTAAAAAAAAAATAGAGACGAATTGTTAACGTCCTCCTTTTTTTGAAGTCGGTTAAAAAGAAGAGAGATATCTTAGGACACTCGATTATAGCTATGCTTCTTAGCTATATAAAACAAACTTAATGTGTTAAATAACAATGCAATAAACTTATATTATATGATGATGTCAAATTCGTCGCAATTTCAAAACATTTCCATTTATTTCCTATTATCTTATTTTCTAGCGGCATACGATTAAATTAATGTATTGTTTGTGGCTGTTAGACGGCTTACAGCTGATCGGCTCTGTTCTCTGGCTTGTGAAAACTTTCACTTACTTTAGAGAACGAAAGAAAACAAAATTAAACCGTTTGTTTTGTTTATTTTCATAAGTACAAAGCAATCAAAACAAAAATATATTTATAATTGTAATAGTGTCGATTATTTTTGTGACGAAAATCACGTTCTAGCTTCTGTGTCATGAAATAAAGAGCATAGCTATAATAAAGCATATTTTCTTTTTGTTCGACATTAAACCAGTTAGAATTGGTATATTTAGATATTTTACTTTTTCTACAGTCTCTATGGAAGCATCCATATAAACTAGCATGTAGTTTATAAGCTGCGTTTTACTTTACTGCATTTCTCGAAGCTTTTTTTTCAACAACTTTTCTTTCCATTAATAAAACTTTTTGAGTAAGAGAAGCTTTTTGCTATTCCTTCTTAAACAAATCTACGGATGTTAAACAATAGTAATGAGCAAATAGAGAAACCGGCTTGCATAAGACTATTTATCTATTTGCAATAAATGGTGGCCAACAATAACAAGCAGCAATTATAAATAACTATTTGTTTTATATGTTGTTCTAAAGAATATGCAAATTATTTTGCATTCAGCATTTCATATAAAAACGTTAGGATAACCGAAAATATTATCATTTTTCGCTGAACTGCAAGTATATAAAGAAATGGTTAGTTAGTTGTGTAGGAAGAAGGGAAGTGCAACTTTTTAAGATTTTTTTGTTTATTTCAATTTTAGAAAATTATAATTGCTTTGTGTGCCTGCCTTGCTATTGCAGCTGGCGATGTTAGTCATTTGCCTACCACCGATTACCTGCCACCCTCTCATCAGCATGCTGCCTCAGCTCCCTCCGTGAGCTTTAGTGCTGCTCCAGCCGCTTCAGTGGAATACACAGCGCCTGAATCATACCATGTGGAAGCTGCTTCGGCTCCAGCTGTGTCTTACGAATCAGCTTCTTATGACAGTGCTGCCTCGGAGCCCGCTCACTCTTACTCATCGGCTGAAGGCTATCGCTACAAGACCGCCAAACGTCGTGTGTATCGCCGTCAACGTCGTGATGTAAGCCACTTGTCCAGCGACTACTTGCCTCCAGCAGCTGCTTCCAATTCCATAGAGCAATACGAGTCTGCTCCAGCTGCTTCTGAACCAGCTGCTGCTTACGAAACTGTCTCTTATGAAAGTGCACCCTCTGAACCTGCCCACTCTTTCTCAGCTGCTGACGGTTACCACTACAGGGCAGTCAAGCGTCGTGTTATCCGTCGTCAGCGTCGTGATGTCAGCCACTTATCCAATGATTATTTGCCGCCTCACCAGGGTGCTGCCTCCACTGCATCTGTTGAATATTTGCCTCCAGCTGCCTCCGCCCCAGCTGTTCAATACCAATCCGCACCAACTTACAACGTTGCTGCATCTGCCCCAGCCGTTCAATACCAATCCGCGCCAACTTACAACGTTGCTGCCTCTGCCCCAGCCGTTCAATATCAATCCGCGCCAACTTATTCCGTTGCTGCTTCTGCCCCGGCTGCTTCCTACGAGACGGCCTCTTATGATGTTGCTGCATCCGCACCAGCTCATAGCTACTCTTCGGCCGAAGGCTATCGTTATAAAACTGCCAAGCGCCGTGTCATCCGTCGTCGCCGCTTCTAAAGCATAAGTTCCTGAGCTTATATTGACTTTTAGATTCTGAGAATCAAAATGTAACCCATATTGTATAGTAAAATTTCCAAGTCGATTTTAGTTTTTATGAATAAACATAATAATGAAATATGTACTCGTATAATTTGTTAAAATAAATTTTAAAAACGAACGAATCCTAAAACGCTGTCGCCTTTCGCTTAAAATGTTAAGTTAAGTGAAAGGAAAAATGGGAATGGTTTATTAATGGCCTTTGGTCACTATTCAAATCTTCCCCCACCCCCCCCCCACCAACCCTATCACCGTTGACGTATCACGACTTGATTACAATATTTTGGTATCTTCACTTCACTAAATTTGGTATTTTTATGATAAGCGTGATACATTTAACGATACTTTCATTTTAGTTTTTCAAAATTCCTTCAAAATGAGATTTTCCTGGCTTTCAACACACCAATAAATGCTTGCGATTTTTTAAGAAGCTGTTAATTTGAAGAACTTCCAGAGCTATAAGAAAAATTAATTTTTCGGTGATTGTGCATGATAGAATTCTCATTTGGTTTATATTAAAATTATTATAAAGCCCACTATCGGCCCAATGTAGCGACTTTCTTTGGATCACTGCTATAAAATCATAATTTGTAATGAAGTTCCTGTTCAGGCTTGCAATTTTTTTGCAGCACCTTTTTATTTGCTGCTGAGAAAGAGCGAGAGAGAAATACAAAACGTATACAGTTCTATTTCATAACACTCACACAAAACAAGAGTTGCTGCAACAAAGTTGCTCCAGTACCTGTAGTGCAATACACAAAAATTTTTTTTTTACGATAATCGCATCGTTAAAATAATTATAACGAAAATTTATCGAATTTGCTATTCAGTAACATTTTTAACGATATTCGCTGTAGGTTAATGTTAGCTGTGTCGTTATATAAGCGACAACAGTACCTGGATCCAGTAACTTTTAACAATTCCGACAATCATAATTTTTGTCTATACATTTTGTCGCTTGCAATAACGATTTTAACAATTTTAACGATAGTATGCAGCTGATATTTTCTGTTGATTTTTGGCGATAAAATTAACAGAACATAAATTATTGTCGCTTAAATAACGACAATAAAAAAATGTATAGACAAATATTACGATTGTCGTTAAAAGATAGTGAATCGCACCAGTGGATTCTGCAGCTTTTTGCGAACAGATAATCGTAAAATTTATCGACACATTTGTTCGTTTGCGGTAACGATAATGTGATTCCGTTATTTCAAAATAAGCGAAAAGCACAAAGAACAATTAAATGAATTGGAGCTTGTGATTTTATTTTTTTTACTTCAACCGACAGCGAATATCGTTTAAATATGTTACTGAATAGCAAAGTCGAAAAATTTTCGTTGTATTGTACCATTATCGCAATAAAAGTTACTGAATCCAGGCACTGGTCTAAAAGAAAGTATGACAGTTTTATAAATCTGTTATTGATATAGATGGCAAGTTCTCTCGTGAAGCAGTATTTATCGCAAAACTTGCCAATAAATTAAGAGGTAAAAAAATTTTACGAAATATTCAAAGAACGCGAAACTTCCTCTGAAACGTACAGCATAATTATTTTAAAAAAATAATAGAGGAAAGCAAAACAAAGGCAAACAATTTTAATTAGCTGCTGCTCCTTGCAAAAAATATCCTTATTATTAAGTTAGATGTTTAAGTGCGAGCAATTTATTTTGCGTTTTATTGTACCGTCAGCCTAATAAGACCCGCAATCATTAAATAAATATATGAGCTGTTTATTTTAAAAGTACCATAAGTCACTATATTAAAAAATTTGTCAAGTTGCTTATATTTATAATTTTATATTTAATTTGAAACTTAAGCTGCAACAGCACAAAGTAGAAGTACGGAAAATTTCACCCTTTTTCCAGTTACGTTACTTTGTGACATAGCTGGTTTATCAAAGAAAAACTTGTCCTTTACATAAATTTTTCTTTGCAAGTTGTTGTAGATGGTAATTAGTTCTATATTTTGTAAAAAATAGAAGAGAAAAAATAGATTAGCAGGGGGGATATTCATATATTACGTAACGCTATTAGCGCCCCTCTTAGTAACGTTTTTTATAATATTTTGAGCAAATTTTTTTTGTAAACCGTAACAAATCCTTGACTTATCCTCCTCCCCCACCCCTCCCATTCACCGTAGAGCGTTACGTAAAATGTGAACAGGCCCATGGTTCTAACCCCTCTACTCTTAGTAACGCTTATTACAAAATTTTCAGTATAAATTTTCTAAACCGTAACAAGTCCTTGACTCTCCCCCTCCCCCAACACCATCAGCGTTACGTTACATAAAATATAAATATAAAATTAATTGCTTGGTAACTTAAGGTTACCAAATGTAGACTTTTCCGTGGAAATGCCCATATATTTAAAATATTATAATAATTCTAAAATTAATTAACTAACTTATTTTCTTGACCTTTTTTTAAATTTAATCAATATGTTTCAAGCTTCAGCTCTTCTTTTATACACAAAATTTATTTATAATTTATATTGTAAAAGATTTATCGCCATATTAATAAAAAATAAAATGAATTTGAAATCCGTTTTACGAAAATTCTTGTATGAAAAATTTTAAATAAAATACATTTCAAATTCATTTTAAATTTTAAATTTAAAAAAATACTTATTAAATATAAAAATAATTATTTTAAAACGTATGCCATTTCTTAAAAATTTTAACAGTCTAGAATGCTGGCTGACAAAATATTTTTAATAAAGTGACTTATGCCTCTCTCAAATTAAACGGCTAATATGCATTAATGTATATACATAAGTACGTTCAAAAAAGCTGTCAGTCGCACTTATCATTATTAATGTCATTAGTTGCCAAATATAAAGATATTTGGAAGAAAAAAGTCATTTCTATTTTTTTAATTTTTTTTTTATTTTTTAACGAATTGAAACATGTTTTTATAAGTTATTATTATTTATTTCTAATGTGCATCGACAAACGAATGCGGCCGGTTTGCTTTAAACTAAAAATTAATTAGCAAATTAATATTGGCATTATATTTTTCAAGTCTGGTTTAAATAGGAATAAGCAACTTTGCTCTTCAGCTACACTAACAGCTAATCACACTTATTAGAAATATAATTAGAAACAATAATTAATATAAAATCTTACAAAAAAAAAAAAAAGAAAAAACAAAATTATTTTTTAACCACAAGCAGAGTAAAAATAAAGATGCTGCTTTTAAATTCCGGTTATTTTATTATTAATTATTTTTATTTATTATATATTTTACCAAAAGTATAAAAATGTTGCATGTTTTGGGGAGAATCAAAAAAAAAACAATTGAATTAATCTGAGGCTTTGGAACCGAAAGTTTCATGTACAAAATTTCTATTCTGCATATTTTTTAACATCCTCAAAATATGTGCTAAATGCTTAAATAAACATAAACTAGACTTGGGTCGAACTCGTTCACTACTTCATTTTTGACACAAACCTATGATCAGACCCATGTAATTTAAATAGGTTTGATCAGCGTTTTGTGACAAAAATGAACTAGTGAACGAGTTCGACCCAAGCCTAGTTTTGACTGTTCAGACTATCGTTCATGTTTGACAAATCAAACCTAATGTTTTCTTTCGCTTTTTTTAAGAACACTCTTAGAATTTGTAGATCGTGGCATTTTTGTAACAAAAAATTTATTCAGTTCTTAATGGGTTATTAGAAATGAATGCCTTTAGGTATGCAATGATATCCAAGGCTTAAATCAAATAAGTTGGCTTAAAAGTTTTCGTTTTTAATGAATATTAGGTGAACTTTATTAGCAAAGCTTTTGGTTTCATCTTATAAATTAAAAATCTTTTTGAAATGTTCCCCTTTCCGGTTTAAGTATTTAATATTTTTTTTAACCATGTATAGGTTAAAGGTGATTTTTAATTATTTGCAGCTTTATTCATTAAAAATTATTAAAGCTTTATAAAGGCTGACTACGGTATTCATAAAAAATATTTTAGTTTTCTTACGTACCTTTTCACAATGTGTGGTTAAAAGATAACAGAGACTTTAACGGCAAGTTTTGTATGAAGAACTGGCAGTTAAAGTTCACGTGAACTCTTAACCAGACATTGTGAGAAGGGACGTTAAGGTCTTACTTGACAAAATTTGTGAAATAAGCTTGTAATGAACCTAAAATATGAATACGGCAATTAATAAGCAAAATTTTGTATAAAAAAAAGTTTTTAGTCAGCAAAGTCCATTATTCACTTGTTCCAATTTTTTTTGTAGTAAAAATTCGGCTTAACTAAACATCAGTACCTGGATTATGTAACTTGTATTACGATAATGGTATCGCTTAACGATATTCGCTGTCGGTTGGAGTTAAAAAAACTAAGTTAGAAGATCAAATTCATTGAGTTTTTCTCTATTATTCTCTGTGCTTTTCGCTTAGTTTCACATTTTCTATACAGAGATACCACATAATCACCCTTATCGGGAACAAAAGGTTAACATTTTGTTCACGTGAAATGTTTCCCGTGAACGAAAAATGGTGAACAAAATAAAAAAAAAAATAGTATACTGAAACAACAACAACGCTAAGTCCTAATTTACACTATGCAAGTCTTATTGCTAAACTGATTAGTTTGTGGGAGAGAGAAAGGCGAAGGGAACAGAAACATTTCTTTTCCCCTCGTCTGTCTTTCCGAAAAAACTAATCAGCTTAGCAATAAGACTTGCATAGTGTAAATTAGGGCTAACATTATTAACAGTTAATATCTGTGAGAAAAATAAAAAATTGCTTAAGTCGAGATAATCTGATTTTGAATTAATGGTACCTCCGTAATCTGCATATTCAAAAGTATTCCTGGTCAAAATCTTATTTAATTTGTGTGATTTTTTAGGAAGTTATAGCACTATTACCTGCGACTTAAATTTTTTAGACTTCTAATCTCATTTGGAATACATAATAATAAAATTTTGGTATATTTCAACTTGAATGTGTTATTTGTAGTGTGTAACAGAGAATTTACTAATTGAACTGTATAAGAAATAAATTTCTGAAAATCGACTTGAACGCTTAAAACTGCTCTCCTGCAAAACAGTGACATATGACTTAAGCACTTTTTGTAGTTTTTACTACAGTCTGTTTTGTCAAATTATCAAAATGGGTTTTGTCTTATTAACATTAGTCTTTTGCTCGGGCAACTTGCCCCATAATAAATAATCTATCGTATAAAAGTATTAACTTTTTAATTTTCATCAATCATTGCCGGCCCACAATTTTGTTTAATTTAAATTAAAATATAGGAAACGCTTAATGAAAGGCTCTCTACATCCAGAATATTAATTAATTTAAGGGTCTTTTTCACAATGTACAATTAAGAGTTAACGTTGACTTTAACTGCAAGTTCTTCATAGAAAACTTGCCGTGAAAGTTCCTGTTAGCTTTTAATTTCACATTGTGAAAAGGGCCGTAAGTTGTTTAAGTTTTAATGTGTAAAGGTACGGTCACACTTGACAAACATTTGTCAAAGAAACCGCAACCACTAAATACTAATGAAAAATTTTTTGGTTCAGACACGTGCTTATTACCTTGAATAGTTTCATATATGTAGATATAACAAATAGACAAAGTTAAAGAATAGAATATTATTGGAAACTATGGAACTTAATAAGCACGTGTCTTAATCAAAAGATTTCTCACTAGTAGGTATTTACTGGTTACGGTTTTTTTGACAAATGTTCGCCAAGTGTGACCAAACCTTAATTTTCTAACAAATAATTTTAATAGCTTTACTATAAAATACTTACTTGTTATACACACACAAAAATTGCTACCTATGGCCAAGATATTTTTTTTTATTATTATTTAGCTCCCGAACCGAAACACGTTTTAATTAAATTTAGCGATGCCAACTATTTATAACACAAACGCGCTATTACCCTTCTTAAAACGCGCTAAAACGCGCTAAGTTACAGCATTGCAAACTATTTATAGCCAAAACGCGCTATTTTCCGACGCACTAAATTGGAGTTTATTCTATGATTTTCATTAATGACAACTATTATATATATTTCTCATTTCGCGTTTATGATAACAAATTTTTAATGCTTTTTAGAGAGTTCTAGGAAATTTTTGAAAAATATTGACGCATGTACATAATTTTTTTTCTAAAACAACAACAGAACTTCCACGTTTTTTTTAAATAACCTTGAAAAATAACTTTTTTTACTCTACTAAAAGAATTTGATTTTGGATATTTGTATTAGTAAATACAGTCAAATCCCGATAATTCGTACCCCGATAAATCGTAATTCCCGATAATTCGTAATAAACTGTCGGTCCCTTGAAAAAATCTCGTTAATTCGTAAAATTTCCATACATTTTGGTCCCCTCGCTAATTCGTAATTTTTTTTCAAATAAAATCTTCTTTACCTTTTATAAATCGTAATTGTTTGCTAACTACCACTTATAATTCGTAATAAAAACAACAAAAACATGAAAAGAATGGTGAAATGAATTTGTCAGTTTTATTTTTATTTTATTGTTTTTTGTTTGCTATTAAAATTACACGTATTTTACGCTAAGTAAATGAATTTGCTATTTTACTTTATGTATTTATTTTATTTATTTTGTATTTTATTTTTGACAATAGTTTTTTATGTTCATTTTTAGGGTTCCGTACACCAAAGGTGAAAAAGGAACCCTATTGTTTTCGCTACGCTGTCCGTTTGTCCGTCTGTCCGTCTGGCCGTCTGTCCGTCTGTCCGTCTGTCCGTCTGTCCGTCTGGCCGTCTGTCCGTCTGTCCGTCTGTCCGTCTGTCCGTCACAGGGTATTTTCTCGAGAACCGTAAGAGCTACGGACCTGAAATTTGGACAGAGTGTGTAGACCCTTGGCCGCTACAACAACAAATACATGAGAGTTGGAAATTAAAGGGTGTGCCAAAACGAGCAACGAAAAATTTTAAAATCCCATGTAATATACATACAATTGTATGTATGTATATTACATGGGACCCTTGGCCGCTACAACAACAAATACATGAGAGTTGGAAATTAAAGGGTGTGCCAAAACGAGCAACGAAAAATTTTAAAATCCCATGTAATATACATACAATTGTATGTATGTATATTACATGGGACCCTTGGCCGCTACAACAACAAATACATGAGAGTTGGAAATTAAAGGGTGTGCCAAAACGAGCAACGAAACATTTTAAAATCCCATGTAATATACATACAATTGTATGTATGTATATTACATGGGACCCTTGGCCGCTACAACAACAAATACATGAGAGTTGGAAATTAAAGGGTGTGCCAAAACGAGCAACGAAAAATTTTAAAATCCCATGTAATATACAAACAATTGTATGTATGTATGTATATTACATGGGACCCTTGGCCGCTACAACAACAAATACATGAGAGTTGGAAATTAAAGGGTGTGCCAAAACGAGCAACGAAAAATTTTAAAATCCCATGTAATATACATACAATTGTATGTATGTATATTACATGGGACCCTTGGCCGCTACAACAACAAATACATGAGAGTTGGAAATTAAAGGGTGTGCCAAGACGAGCAACGAAAAATTTTAAAATCCTATCTAATATACACACAATTGTATGTATATGCACTTGAAATTTGTAAAGTTCGTGTATTTTTATACAGACTACAACAACTAACACTAAAATTTAAAAAAATTTAATTAAAGGGTGTACCATCAGTTAATGTAATTTCGACTATGTAATTTTGAAAACTTGCTGTATCTTGGAAACCATAAGAGCAAACTTCCTGAAATTTTCAAAAACGGTAAAACAAAAAAATCTCAAAATTATAAAATCGCCAAACCGAAAAAAAATCGTTAAAATCAAAAAAAAAATCGCCAAAACGAAAAAAAGCACCAAATTAAAAAAAATTTCTAAATCGAAAATAAATCGCGAAAACCGAAAAAATCGCCAAAATGAAAAAATCGCCAAAATGAAAAAAAATCGCTTAAATGAAAAAATCGCCAAAATGAAAAAAAAATCGCCAAAATGAAAAAAACCGCCAAAATGAAAAAAAAAATCGCCAAAATGAAAAAAATTGTCAAAATTAAAAAAAAAATCGCCAAAATTAAAAAAAATCGCCAAAATTTAAAAAATCGTTAAAACGAGAAAAAAGAGAAAAATAATAAAAAAAACACTATTTCAGCTGAAAAAACGTAAAAACACTGTATTAAAAAATGCTCAAAGCCCAACGTACGGAACCCTTCGTGCGCGAGTCAAAGTCGCACTTTACTGAATTTATTTTATTTATAGTTTTAGTAAAACCCCCGTTAATTCGTATTTATTTTATTTTAACCCCGTTAAATCGAAACCCCGCTAAATCGAAAACCCCTATAATTCGTAAGAAATGGCCGGTCCCTTGCGATTACGAATTATCGGGATTTGACTGTACAATGAATTGTTTTAAGTAACTCTTTTTCAGATTTTACAATATTGCTTCTTTGAAATTATATTCTAAATGACTAAAATCATTTAATACAGAATCAGAATCGCCTTCTAAATAATCGAAATCCTTAGTTTTTCTTTTAATTTTACTTGTCAAACCTTGTAAAATACGTTTTTAATTCTAACCACATTTGAGGGCTTTTTTTTTGCGACTAATTCAAAAATTTTTATCAGAATTTTGGATACTAGCAATTTTTGAAATACATATGTATATACAAAAAAAGTTAAAAATTATTGAATTTATTGAATTTATTTAAAACGCGCTAACTTAGCGCTTTTTTATTAAACGCGCTAAGATGGAAAAAAGCGCGTTTGGCATAGTTAAAACGCGCTAGTTCTAGCGCGAAACGCGCTAAATTGGCATCGCTGTTGGCAACTCTAACACGCACTATTAAATTTTCACTCAGAAAAACCACTTGATGCTTTTGTAGGCAACCCCCAAAATAATCGCACATTCTTATTGCTTTTTTACTTCTTCCCAATTTTACCCAAAAAATGCCCACAAAATTGTGAACTAATAAGAGAGTGAGTGATCCCCTTGTGCGGAGGATGATGATAAACAAACAACAACATTACAATTTTTTCCTCTTTACTTTACTCAGAATTGAACTCTTATTTACTTTTGCATTTTTCTCATCTTAGCCACCCAAAAACAAAACACATTGATAATCAAAACACTTTGATAATACACACACACGTACAACAACACAAGCTACATACATACATATGTATGTATCAAGAAGTTGTGCACGCCTGAGCACGTGTTTTAAGAAAAAACACTTGCAACACAACTGCCGTTATTCACAACAACAAAGCTAGAACTTTTACACTTTATTTGAGTGGTTTAACTTATTAACCAAAAACTATACCTATTTAAACTTCTTTTTAAACACTTTTAATTTATTTTTAATTAAATTATACTATTTGAACTAATATTTAATTCTTGCGGAATTTATTGAACGATTTAATTCATTTTAACAAACAATTTCACGAGACGATTATTAAACGTGACTGAATTTTGCGGCGACCGTGTGAGAACTAATTGTTTTCTCAGCTGAAGCAGAGTTGCCAGTTACTATTTAAATAGCGTACATGACAGGGTTCATTATACGAGTGATGCCTTGAATAATTTAAGGGACAAACTTATTATGGCACTCCTAGAACATAATTTTAATAGAAAAACTAAAGAAAACTTATGCAAACATTTCGTCAGTTATTAACGCGGAAGATAATAATAAAAATACATAGGTACGTACCACCCAATGTGACGAAGGATTGTATTTTATTCGCTACACCGGCAGATTCTGGTAGACTGCCATAAAAAATTACATGTGCGTAAAAATTGCACTGCTATCATGAAAACCGGTCATGCGCATTGCACTTTAAAAAAAACTATAAACACTTTTGGACGCATAAAAAATGCGGCGTTTTTCAGAAAGATTCTATATAACCATTTTTGTGCAGAATAAATAGCACAAAATTTTTCCTGTACATAATTTTGCCCTAACTATGGCCTATTATGGTCCTTTAATGAGATGAAACTAATTTTTTTGGGAAGACTTTTTTTCAACAGTTCTCGCAAAAAATTGGATAGCGATAATTAAAATCCGTTTTCATTATTTTATAAGGTATGATCTATAGATTGTATAGACCCATTACATTTGATCCAAATGTATATCATTGAATAATATAAGGATCAAAACTTCTCATACCAGTTTATTATAAGTAGGGCTAATTAAAATATGCAAACAAAAATTAAAAATATGCGCCAGGAATAGCACGAAAAAAATTCAAAATATGCACGGTTATATGCACAAAAATGCAAAATATGCAAGCATAAAATCAACAATTTTGTTACTTCAAAGTATTTTTATTCAAAGAGATCTTTATTACAATGAGCAATAATGTGTTTTTTTTAACTTTCATAAAAAATGATCTTCTATTGTCACATAAGACATATGAATACATCGAAAATATGGGTTTAACATCAATAGATGTAACAGGAGCGTATTTAAATGCGAATGGAGACCGCTCATGTCCATGTCTCTGACATAGATGCCCCAACATATGACTGAGCAACGATGTTCGCCATGATATTCGCCGTCCGCAACCATTTACAATAGAAAGAAAAAACAACAGAACAAAATTGGTAAATATTCTATCCCTGTTGCGCAACCGCAAAATACTTTGATATGCCTGAACATGGACATCGCCCGTGTTCACCACAACAAAGAAGTTGATGAATTTTTCACAGTTGCTCTGCTGGCGTCATGTTCATGTCATGTACAAGTTGATAGCTCGTGGAGACGTAGGGTAACGAAAGGTATTTTTGAATCGAATATCTGCAAGCAAACAATCATTAGCCTCCGGCGGTTATAGTTTCAGTTCGACTGTGTTATAGAAGTTAAAAAAAAAATTAATAACATGCAGACATACATGTGCAAGAAGAGGAAAGAAATATATTTTATGTGAATTTCTTTTACACCAGTTTGAGCTATAGAGTCGTTATATATTAATCGCGTTGCCAGAGTGAAAAAGAAGCTTTTTTATGCAAGGTGATCCAAAATAAGCATTTTTCTCAAAAAAAACTAAAATATGCAAAAAAATGCTTTTTCTGGCAAAAAGCCAGAAAAATTAGCCCTGATTATAAGCTTTGTTAATTATTTGGAAATTATTCTATAGTTAGTGATTCATTGAATATTTCTCAACAAAACTAGACACAAATACAGATGATAGATGAAAGTATATATATTTTTTTTTAAATAATGGGTACATAATTGCATATATTATGTAAATTCACTCAATTTCTCAAGATTATATCTTTGACTGTACTCGTTCCATACATAATGTTTCTATTCGATTAACAGTTTGAAAGTTATACATATATTACCAATTTTTTTTATCGAAACCGCTACGTACTAATAAGTTAAAAGTGACCATATCTCAAAAACTAGCCATATGATATCAAAATCCTCACCTGACTCGTTTTCAGCATGCCAAATACAATAAGATATGAGTTAGATTTATAATAAATTACTTATATTTTAAAAATTTTGGAAATTTACATGGGAGTTAGCATTTATTTTTATCAAACAAATTATACTTTGAGATAGCAGAATAAAAATATTGATATAAAAAGAAAAGAAACTCTTTCTGTTTTATTCGAAATTTATATTATAAATACGCTCTCGATACGTATGTACATTCAATTTATTTGACTTTATTGTTTTTAATTTAATTGTATGTAGTTAAAGTTCATAAAGCGAAACAAAAAATAACCAGATTAAAATACAAATTGAGTAATACCCATGAAAGAGTGAATTATAGAAAACTTAAGATAGATTTTAGAAATTCCAGAATTATCTGTTGCGGTAGTTTTTTTTAGATTACTAGAAATTTAAAAATATTGTCCAAGCTTCAGTTTGACCCACTGTAAGAACATTTATACATACATATGTACATATTTGTGCCATTCAACCCATTTTATTTTTAGCTGCAAATCTCGACAACCACAATCAAAACAAAAAAAATTTTCTTAAAGCACTTCACTTTCAGTGATTTCTAATCCAAAACTTTTATTTACCATTTAAAGATTGTTGGCTGAACATGTTGATGTCGCTTTGCCAATCATGGAATTAATTTCCAAATTTTCTTAGAATTATCAGTACATTACATTCGCCTCTTAAATTCATATAGCTTTTCACTGGGATCAAGTTTTTTTTAACGATCAAGCCAATTAAATTATGGCAACTTTGATTTTGAGTTGCACAATTTTTTTGCTAACATAAGCGTGCATGCAAATCTGCCCTACTTTTAATGAGTGTTTTACTTTTATTTTTTCTTGTTTTTTTATTATTGTAACTCAGAAGATGAGCAGACAAACAGGGTTACCGTTGAAAAATTTCAAAAAGAGTAGTAAAAGGGGAACTTTAATAAAAGTCTCAAAATCGGGTTCTAAGGTCTTATTTCATTTTTGGTATGCTTTAATTAGAAAAGAAATATAAAACAAATAACAATTAAAAAAACGTTACTAAAAATTGGTAAATAATAATTCATAAAACTTATAACATTAAATTAAAAAAAAAAATTACAAAAAAACTAAAAATAATTCAAAATGATTGCTTATACAATCATTAAGAAAATATTTATTATAAATTTAAAAGTAGGTATACATATATGCACATACAGTAAACAGGTAACCCCTCTAAATAGTGCTTAAGTAAGGCCCCTTTATATCCAGAAAATTAATTCGCTTAAGTTGCCAAATTTAATATGTGTAAGTGTATTTTTGAGGGATCGCAAATGATGATTATTTTCCAAATTTAAACTAAAAAAATTACACTAACAGAAAAGTGCTACGTGCACAAGGAATATACCAGAATACTCCATGTTACATGACTACTAGAGTTTTTTTCCCGGACTTTTTCATTTCCCGGGAAAGCGGGAATCTTTTTTTATATATCCCGGGATCCCGCTCAATAGAAATAATGAACATTAAATTTGCCAGGCACTAACACAAATTTGATTAGAAAGCTTAAAACACTAAGTAAAACACATCTTATATATGTATGTACATAAATACTTCTATGTTAATTAAAATTGGGCCTTAGATCAAGAAATTTATTTTATTTTAAATTTTAGTTTTTAAATTTCTTAATGGTTTTTTCCAACACGAAAATCTTTGTTACAAATATAAGTAATAACTAGGGGTTTTCTGCGGGATCCTAGGAAATAATAAAAGAGAACTTACGTATAGAACAGCTGCTTTAACTTTGGCATTTATGAACATTTTTAGCGAGCAGGGATTTTTCATTAGTCTTTACTTTCTGTTGCTGTTCTGTACTGTGCCCTTCTGCTTCTAAGTTTTAATACTTACTTTTTCTGTAGTGACTTATCAGCTGTTTCTGACCAGAAGGGTCACAGTTTTCCACTAATGTGATAACTCATTACATTAGTGGATTGCTATAGTCCATTGTTATATATAAATATAATTTTATGTTTTTCTGGTAACAATTATTATTTTTTAATTCTAAAAGCACAATTACAATTTATTTCCAAATACTTTTATTTAATTTATGCTGTCACTTACAATTTCTTAACCATTATTTTATTTTCACAGGTTGAACCGAAACAGAACAGAACGAAACAGAAAAACTAACGATATGTATAAGAGTCAGCTAATTCGTAACAGAACAGAAAGTAAAAACTAATTCTGCCTTAACAAATTTTAGATTTAAAGATATATTTTCTCACATATATTGATGCTTTAAGCAGGAGAAGAAATGGCGAGAAGTTTTTATAAACATTAACACTTTAATAAATTTCAATAATGGTTATAATCGTAACCAATATAAGTGAGAAATATTTTTTGCTATAAATAACTACGAGATAGCAACAAAAAATTTTTTTTGGTTACCAATGACCATTGTCGACGAATATATATTGTATTTTAGATGTAATGCATTTCTAAGTGGTTTTTGGGGCAAGATATTGAAATGTCTTTTGAAAAGTTAACAAAACGGTCATAATAATATACATATGTACATATGTATATCTCACAATAATGGTTAATTATAACCTGAAGTACATAATGGTTATTTTCTAGTAGCCTTTTCTTCAGAAAAAAAAATAACAATTATTATCAGTACCTGGTTTTAAAGTAATTTATTGAAATCATTATTCTCTTTTTTTGTTTTTAATAAAATTGTTTTACATGGAAAACTCGAGTATTTTTTATTTTTATGTTTGTTTTTATTAACTATTATGCTATTACCAGGGAAACCAGAAATATGCTCTAAAAAAGTGTTTTATGAGCATTCAATATGCACTAAAAACTTGAAAATATGCACTAAAAACTAAAAAAATATGCTCTTAAAAATTATATGAATTGGTGTATTTGTGAATGAAAATATGTATATTTTTAATTCAATAATTCAACAACAATAACAAAAAAAAAGGAAACAATAAAAAATTATCAAAAAATAACTGAATAATTTGAGGTTTGAAGTAGGGAGTAACGAATACCAGTTTAGCGAATGCGAATGCGAAAACGAATAATACATTTTAATTTTTGCGAAAGCGAATGCAAATATTACAAAACGTTAAAAAAATCGCATGAAAATAAATGAATCTAAGAAAATATTTCCAATATTTTTGTCTTTAGTATTCGCTTTAAATATTCGCATACATTTTAGCGAATGCAAAAGCGAATGCAAATAGCAAAAGTAAGCGAATTATTTGCGAATGCGAAAGCGAATGCGAACATTCGTTACATCCCTAGTTTGAAGTGAACGTTAAAACAATACAGTAATATACACATTTTGAGTAAAGCAAATATTAGAAATTAGTTTTTTTTATTCTTTCGTAAAAATTGAATTTCAATTTTAAAAGAGATCGCGATATCAGAATTAAAACTTTTTCGGTAAATAAGACAAGATTTTTATTTTTTAATTTTTATTGCAATAAACAACAAGATATTGACCTAGATTTTCAAATAAAAATCGTTGCCTGTCACATCCAAATAAACATGTATACATTGACAATGTTCCTACAACATCTCCTCGGGCGGAGTCCGTCATAAATAGCAAAACCGAATTTTTATTGCAACTAACGTCCATAATAACTGCGTAATATATACATACTCGTATGTATAATAAAAATTTATACATTACATGGAACATGGGAAGTGAGATTTAGATGGCGAAAAATAAAAATAAAAATTTTTAACAACATATGGGCATTTCCATATCAGCGTACGTGACATTTGTACGCCTACAAAGTGCAATAGATTTTGAAAAATTAGAGGTAACTCAAAAACATTTTGTTGTTATGTTCCATTCAGGGCGTACTATATGCGAAAAAAAAAATTATTACATTTGGAACCCTGTTGTCCAAAATATCGAGGGAAATAAGGGCATAGCGTACGTGACATAATACGGAACTGATATCAAGGTGCATGTAAGAGAATACGAAAATCTGCGAATTGTGAAGTTTTTTTCTTGTTTTAAATTTCTTACACAAAGCCAACTATTTTTCCTTTATTATCAGTAATTTTGAAATAAAAAAAGACTTTTGGCTGATTTTATAATGAATGAAGTTTAATAGCGTACGTGACATAGCATACGTGACGGATTTTTCTCTTATAATATTCTTAAGTAAAAAAAAATTTTTTTAATCTGTGGCAATAAATAATAATGGCTTGAGTCGAAATTTCGTGTTTTGAGATATTATGGGTTTTGTCTAAAATAAATTGTGGTTGGTTTTTATATAAAATTTTTAGATACCGAAGAAATGCACATTTATTTAGAGCAAAACTGTTAATTTTATAAAAAAAAAACGATTTTATTAGTTATTATTCGTTTTTTTAACTAAGATGCTATGAAAAAATCCATTGGCAGAAAAATATAAACTAAATGAACTTAAGCTATTATATTGAAAGGCAAAATAATTTTTATTGATAGTAAGTCGAGATAAGTGCTTTAGGTTAAATTGAAAAATGCGGAAAACCTGAAATAAGATAATTTTTTAAAGGCTTATGTGCTGATTCCACAAGTCGGGCAGGCTACTCGTCTAGAAAATTTGTATGAAAATCACTCAAAAAGATGATTGCTTTCCATACAAATTTTATACTCAAGTCAACCGTCTGCGTTGTAGAAACAGGGAGTTAGTTTCTACAACCCAGACGGTCGACTTGAGTATAAAATTTACATGGAAAGCACTCATTTTCTTGAGTGACTTTCATACAAATTTTCTAGACGAGTCGTCTGCCTGACTTGTAGAAACTGCACAGAAGCCTTTAAAAAATTATCTTATTTCAGGTTTTCCGCATTTTTCAATTTAACCTAAAGCACTTATCTCGACTTACTATCAATAAAAATTATTTTGCCTTTCAATATAATAGCTTAAATATAAATAAATGCTAAAAATATGCGCGTATGACGGAAATCTGCAAAAACATGCTTCAAAGGGTAAAATATGCAAAAATATGCACTAACAAATCGATGCCAAAATTCATAAAAAGTCCTGAAACGGATAAATATATGTATGTTCCCCGCATTAATGCGTCATATAAGAAAACACATGCAATTGCATAGTTATGTATAGGTATAAGATGCGTTTTACTTAGTATTTTAAGCTTTCTAATCAAATTTGTGTTAATGCTGGGTACCCGTGATATATAAAAAAGTTTCCCGCTTTCCCGGGAAATGAAAAAGTCAGGGAAAAAACTTTAGTAATAACATACATAATAGTTTTCCATGTAAAATAATTTACCCCTTATGCAAAAACGATTGTTAAAATTAAAGTCGGTTTAATAAACAAATTTTATATATATATGATCATATTTATTTTATAGACTTTTTTAACAAATTATAGGTATAATAATAACTTTATTATGAATTACTCACCTGTTAAATTTACAAAAAAAAATTTGCTAAGCCTAAGACATTTTTTTTATTCAACGCTCGAACCGAAACCCGTTTTAATTAAAATATTTCGAATATTGATTGGCAACTCTAACACGCACTATTAAATTTTCACTCAGAAAAACCACTTCATGCTTTTGTAGGCAACCCCCAAAAAAATCGCACATTCTTATTGCTTTTTTACTTCTTCCCAATTTTACCCAAAAAATGCGCACAAAATTGTGAACTAATAAGAGAGTGAGTGATCCCCTTGTGCGGAGGATGATGATAAACAAACAACAACATTACAATTTTTTCCTCTTTACTTTACTCAGAATTGAACTCTTATTTACTTTTGCATTTTTCTCATCTTAGCCACCCAAAAACAAAACACATTGATAATCAAAACACTTTGATAATACACACACACGTACAACAACACAAGCTACATACATACATATGTATGTATCAAGAAGTTGTGCACGCCTGAGCACGTGTTTTAAGAAAAAACACTTGCAACACAACTGCCGTTATTCACAACAACAAAGCTAGAACTTTTACACTTTATTTGAGTGGTTTAACTTATTAACCAAAAACTATACCTATTTAAACTTCTTTTTAAACACTTTTAATTTATTTTTAATTAAATTATACTATTTGAACTAATATTTAATTCTTGCGGAATTTATTGAACGATTTAATTCATTTTAACAAACAATTTCACGAGACGATTATTAAACGTGACTGAATTTTGCGGCGACCGTGTGAGAACTACATAATTGCTTCCTCAGCTGAAGCAGAGTTGCCAGTTACTATTTAAATAGCGTACATGACAGGGTTCATTATACGAGTGATGCCTTGAATAATTTAAGGGACAAACTTATTATGGCACTCCTAGAACATAATTTTAATAGAAAAACTAAAGAAAACTTATGCAAACATTTCGTCAGTTATTAACGCGGAAGATAATAATAAAAATACATAGGTACGCACCACCCAATGTGACGAAGGATTGTATTTTATTCGCTACACCGGCAGATTCTGGTAGACTGCCATAAAAAATTACATGTGCGTAAAAATTGCACTGATATCATGCAAACCGGTCATGCGCATTGCACTTTAAAAAACACTTTTGGACGCATAAAAAATGCGGCGTTTTTCAGAAAAATTCTATATAACCATTTTTGTGCAGAATAAATAGCACAAAATTTTTCCTGTACACAATTTTGCCCTAACTATGGCCTATTATGGTCCTTTAATGAGATGAAACTAATTTTTTTGGGAAGACTTTTTTTCAACAGTTCTCGCAAAAAATTGGATAGCGATAATTAAAATCCGTTTTCATTATTTTATAAGGTATGATCTATAGATTGTATAGACCCATTACATTTGATCCAAATGTATATCATTGAATAATATAAGGATCAAAACTTCTCATACCAGTTTATTATAAGCTTTGTTAATTATTTGGAAATTATTCTATAGTTAGTGATTCATTGAATATTGCTCAACAAAACTAGACACAAATACAGATGATAGATGAAAGTATATATTTTTTTTTTTAAATAATGGGTACATAATTGCATATATTATGTAAATTCACTCAATTTCTCAAGATTATATCTTTGACTGTACTCGTTCCATACATAATGTTTCTATTCGATTAACAGTTTGAAAGTTATACATATATTACCAATTTTTTTTATCGAAACCGCTACGTACTAATAAGTTAAAAGTGACCATATCTCAAAAACTAGCCATATGATATCAAAATCCTCACCTGACTCGTTTTCAGCATGCCAAATACAATAAGATATGAGTTAGATTTATAATAAATTACTTATATTTTAAAAATTTTGGAAATTTACATGGGAGTTAGCATTTATTTTTATCAAACAAATTATACTTTGAGATAGCAGAATAAAAATATTGATATAAAAAGAAAAGAAACTCTTTCTGTTTTATTCGAAATTTATATTATAAATACGCTCTCGATACGTATGTACATTCAATTTATTTGACTTTATTGTTTTTAATTTAATTGTATGTAGTTAAAGTTCATAAAGCGAAACAAAAAATAACCAGATTAAAATACAAATTCAGTAATACACATGAAAGAGTGAATTATAGAAAACTTAAGATAGATTTTAGAAATTCCAGAATTATCTGTTGCGGTAGTTTTTTTTAGATTACTAGAAATTTAAAAATATTGTCCAAGCTTCAGTTTGACCCACTGTAAGAACATTTATACATACATATGTACATATTTGTGCCATTCAACCCATTTTATTTTTAGCTGCAAATCTCGACAACCACAATCAAAACAAAAAAAATTTTCTTAAAGCACTTCACTTTCAGTGATTTCTAATCCAAAACTTTTATTTACCATTTAAAGATTGTTGGCTGAACATGTTGATGTCGCTTTGCCAATCATGGAATTAATTTCCAAATTTTCTTAGAATTATCAGTACATTACATTCGCCTCTTAAATTCATATAGCTTTTCACTGGGATCAAGTTTTTTTTAACGATCAAGCCAATTAAATTATGGCAACTTTGATTTTGAGTTGCACAATTTTTTTGCTAACATAAGCGTGCATGCAAATCTGCCCTACTTTTAATGAGTGTTTTACTTTTATTTTTTCTTGTTTTTTTATTATTGTAACTCAGAAGATGAGCAGACAAACAGGGTTACCGTTGAAAAATTTCAAAAAGAGTAGTAAAAGAGGAACTTTAATAAAGAAAGTATGAAAGTATGGTATGAAAGAGACTTAATAATGCTTTAATTAGAAAAGAAATATAAAACAAATAACAATTAAAAAAACGTTACTAAAAATTGGTAAATAATAATTCATAAAACTTATAACATTAAATTAAAAAAAAAAATTACAAAAAAACTAAAAATAATTCAAAATGATTGCTTATACAATCATTAAGAAAATATTTATTATAAATTTAAAAGTAGGTATACATATATGCACATACAGTAAACAGGTAACCCCTCTAAATAGTGCTTAAGTAAGGCCCCTTTATATCCAGAAAATTAATTCGCTTAAGTTGCCAAATTTAATATGTGTAAGTGTATTTTTGAGGGATCGCAAATAATGATTATTTTCCAAATTTAAACTAAAAAAATTACACTAACAGAAAAGTGCTACGTGCACAAGGAATATACCAGAATACTCCATGTTACATGACTACTAGAGTTTTTTTCCCGGACTTTTTCATTTCCCGGGAAAGCGGGAATCTTTTTTTATATATCCCGGGATCCCGCTCAATAGAAATAATGAACATTAAATTTGCCAGGCACTAACACAAATTTGATTAGAAAGCTTAAAACACTAAGTAAAACACATCTTATATATGTATGTACATAAATACTTCTATGTTAATTAAAATTGGGCCTTAGATCAAGAAATTTATTTTATTTTAAATTTTAGTTTTTAAATTCCTTAATGGTTTTTTCCAACACGAAAATCTTTGTTACAAATATAAGTAATAACTAGGGGTTTTCTGCGGGATCCTAGGAAATAATAAAAGAGAACTTACGTATAGAACAGCTGCTTTAACTTTGGCATTTATGAACATTTTTAGCGAGCAGGGATTTTTCATTAGTCTTTACTTTCTGTTGCTGTTCTGTACTGTGCCCTTCTGCTTCTAAGTTTTAATACTTACTTTTTCTGTAGTGACTTATCAGCTGTTTCTGACCAGAAGGGTCACAGTTTTCCACTAATGTGATAACTCATTACATTAGTGGATTGCTATAGTCCATTGTTATATATAAATATAATTTTATGTTTTTCTGGTAACAATTATTATTTTTTAATTCTAAAAGCACAATTACAATTTATTTCCAAATACTTTTATTTAATTTATGCTGTCACTTACAATTTCTTAACCATTATTTTATTTTCACAGGTTGAACCGAAACAGAACAGAACGAAACAGAAAAACTAACGATATGTATAAGAGTCAGCTAATTCGTAACAGAACAGAAAGTAAAAACTAATTCTGCCTTAACAAATTTTAGATTTAAAGATATATTTTCTCACATATATTGATGCTTTAAGCAGGAGAAGAAATGGCGAGAAGTTTTTATAAACATTAACACTTTAATAAATTTCAATAATGGTTATAATCGTAACCAATATAAGTGAGAAATATTTTTTGCTATAAATAACTACGAGATAGCAACAAAAAATTTTTTTTGGTTACCAATGACCATTGTCGACGAATATATATTGTATTTTAGATGTAATGCATTTCTAAGTGGTTTTTGGGGCAAGATATTGAAATGTCTTTTGAAAAGTTAACAAAACGGTCATAATAATATACATATGTACATATGTATATCTCACAATAATGGTTAATTATAACCTGAAGTACATAATGGTTATTTTCTAGTAGCCTTTTCTTCAGAAAAAAAAATAACAATTATTATCAGTACCTGGTTTTAAAGTAATTTATTGAAATCATTATTCTCTTTTTTTGTTTTTAATAAAATTGTTTTACATGGAAAACTCGAGTATTTTTTATTTTTATGTTTGTTTTTATTAACTATTATGCTATTACCAGGGAAACCAGAAATATGCTCTAAAAAAGTGTTTTATGAGCATTCAATATGCACTAAAAACTTGAAAATATGCACTAAAAACTAAAAAAATATGCTCTTAAAAATTATATGAATTGGTGTATTTGTGAATGAAAATATGTATATTTTTAATTCAATAATTCAACAACAATAACAAAAAAAAAGGAAACAATAAAAAATTATCAAAAAATAACTGAATAATTTGAGGTTTGAAGTAGGGATGTAACGAATACCAGTTTAGCGAATGCGAATGCGAAAACGAATAATACATTTTAATTTTTGCGAAAGCGAATGCAAATATTACAAAACGTTAAAAAAATCGCATGAAAATAAATGAATCTAAGAAAATATTTCCAATATTTTTGTCTTTAGTATTCGCTTTAAATATTCGCATACATTTTAGCGAATGCAAAAGCGAATGCAAATAGCAAAAGTAAGCGAATTATTTGCGAATGCGAAAGCGAATGCGAACATTCGTTACATCCCTAGTTTGAAGTGAACGTTAAAACAATACAGTAATATACACATTTTGAGTAAAGCAAATATTAGAAATTAGTTTTTTTTATTCTTTCGTAAAAATTGAATTTCAATTTTAAAAGAGATCGCGATATCAGAATTAAAACTTTTTCGGTAAATAAGACAAGATTTTTATTTTTTAATTTTTATTGCAATAAACAACAAGATATTGACCTAGATTTTCAAATAAAAATCGTTGCCTGTCACATCCAAATAAACATGTATACATTGACAATGTTCCTACAACATCTCCTCGGGCGGAGTCCGTCATAAATAGCAAAACCGAATTTTTATTGCAACTAACGTCCATAATAACTGCGTAATATATACATACTCGTATGTATAATAAAAATTTATACATTACATGGAACATGGGAAGTGAGATTTAGATGGCGAAAAATAAAAATAAAAATTTTTAATAACATATGGGCATTTCCATATCAGCGTACGTGACATTTGTACGCCTACAAAGTGCAATAGATTTTGAAAAATTAGAGGTAACTCAAAAACATTTTGTTGTTATGTTCCATTCAGGGCGTACTATATGCGAAAAAAAAATTATTACATTTGGAACCCTGTTGTCCAAAATATCGAGGGAAATAAGGGCATAGCGTACGTGACATAATACGGAACTGATATCAAGGTGCATGTAAGAGAATACGAAAATCTGCGAATTGTGAAGTTTTTTTCTTGTTTTAAATTTCTTACACAAAGCCAACTATTTTTCCTTTATTATCAGTAATTTTGAAATAAAAAAAGACTTTTGGCTGATTTTATAATGAATGAAGTTTAATAGCGTACGTGACATAGCATACGTGACGGATTTTACTCTTATAATATTCTTAAGTAAAAAATTTTTTTAATCTGTGGCAATAAATAATAATGGCTTGAGTCGAAATTTCGTGTTTTGAGATATTATGGGTTTTGTCTAAAATAAATTGTGGTTGGTTTTTATATAAAATTTTTAGATACCGAAAAAATGCACATTTATTTAGAGCAAAACTGTTAATTTTATAAAAAAAAACGATTTTATTAGTTATTATTCGTTTTTTTAACTAAGATGCTGTGAAAAAATCCATTGGCAGAAAAATATAAACTAAATGAACTTAAGCTATTATATTGAAAGGCAAAATAATTTTTATTGATAGTAAGTCGAGATAAGTGCTTTAGGTTAAATTGAAAAATGCGGAAAACCTGAAATAAGATAATTTTTTAAAGGCTTATGTGCTGATTCCACAAGTCAGGCAGGCTACTCGTCTAGAAAATTTGTATGAAAATCACTCAAAAAGATGATTGCTTTCCATACAAATTTTATACTCAAGTCAACCGTCTGCGTTGTAGAAACAGGGAGTTAGTTTCTACAACCCAGACGGTCGACTTGAGTATAAAATTTACATGGAAAGCACTCATTTTCTTGAGTGACTTTCATACAAATTTTCTAGACGAGTCGTCTGCCTGACTTGTAGAAACTGCACAGAAGCCTTTAAAAAATTATCTTATTTCAGGTTTTCCGCATTTTTCAATTTAACCTAAAGCACTTATCTCGACTTACTATCAATAAAAATTATTTTGCCTTTCAATATAATAGCTTAAATATAAATAAATGCTAAAAATATGCGCGTATGACGGAAATCTGCAAAAACATGCTTCAAAGGGTAAAATATGCAAAAATATGCACTAACAAATCGATGCCAAAATTCATAAAAAGTCCTGAAACGGATAAATATATGTATGTTCCCCGCATTAATGCGTCATATAAGAAAACACATGCAATTGCATAGTTATGTATAGGTATAAGATGCGTTTTACTTAGTATTTTAAGCTTTCTAATCAAATTTGTGTTAATGCTGGGTACCCGTGATATATAAAAAAGTTTCCCGCTTTCCCGGGAAATGAAAAAGTCAGGGAAAAAACTTTAGTAATAACATACATAATAGTTTTCCATGTAAAATAATTTACCCCTTATGCAAAAACGATTGTTAAAATTAAAGTCGGTTTAATAAACAAATTTTATATATATATGATCATATTTATTTTATAGACTTTTTTAACAAATTATAGGTATAATAATAACTTTATTATGAATTACTCACCTGTTAAATTTACAAAAAAAAATTTGCTAAGCCTAAGACATTTTTTTTATTCAACGCTCGAACCGAAACCCGTTTTAATTAAAATATTTCGAATATTGATTGGCAACTCTAACACGCACTATTAAATTTTCACTCAGAAAAACCACTTCATGCTTTTGTAGGCAACCCCCAAAAAAATCGCACATTCTTATTGCTTTTTTACTTCTTCCCAATTTTACCCAAAAAATGCGCACAAAATTGTGAACTAATAAGAGAGTGAGTGATCCCCTTGTGCGGAGGATGATGATAAACAAACAACAACATTACAATTTTTTCCTCTTTACTTTACTCAGAATTGAACTCTTATTTACTTTTGCATTTTTCTCATCTTAGCCACCCAAAAACAAAACACATTGATAATCAAAACACTTTGATAATACACACACACGTACAACAACACAAGCTACATACATACATATGTATGTATCAAGAAGTTGTGCACGCCTGAGCACGTGTTTTAAGAAAAAACACTTGCAACACAACTGCCGTTATTCACAACAACAAAGCTAGAACTTTTACACTTTATTTGAGTGGTTTAACTTATTAACCAAAAACTATACCTATTTAAACTTCTTTTTAAACACTTTTAATTTATTTTTAATTAAATTATACTATTTGAACTAATATTTAATTCTTGCGGAATTTATTGAACGATTTAATTCATTTTAACAAACAATTTCACGAGACGATTATTAAACGTGACTGAATTTTGCGGCGACCGTGTGAGAACTACATAATTGCTTCCTCAGCTGAAGCAGAGTTGCCAGTTACTATTTAAATAGCGTACATGACAGGGTTCATTATACGAGTGATGCCTTGAATAATTTAAGGGACAAACTTATTATGGCACTCCTAGAACATAATTTTAATAGAAAAACTAAAGAAAACTTATGCAAACATTTCGTCAGTTATTAACGCGGAAGATAATAATAAAAATACATAGGTACGCACCACCCAATGTGACGAAGGATTGTATTTTATTCGCTACACCGGCAGATTCTGGTAGACTGCCATAAAAAATTACATGTGCGTAAAAATTGCACTGATATCATGCAAACCGGTCATGCGCATTGCACTTTAAAAAACACTTTTGGACGCATAAAAAATGCGGCGTTTTTCAGAAAAATTCTATATAACCATTTTTGTGCAGAATAAATAGCACAAAATTTTTCCTGTACACAATTTTGCCCTAACTATGGCCTATTATGGTCCTTTAATGAGATGAAACTAATTTTTTTGGGAAGACTTTTTTTCAACAGTTCTCGCAAAAAATTGGATAGCGATAATTAAAATCCGTTTTCATTATTTTATAAGGTATGATCTATAGATTGTATAGACCCATTACATTTGATCCAAATGTATATCATTGAATAATATAAGGATCAAAACTTCTCATACCAGTTTATTATAAGCTTTGTTAATTATTTGGAAATTATTCTATAGTTAGTGATTCATTGAATATTGCTCAACAAAACTAGACACAAATACAGATGATAGATGAAAGTATATATTTTTTTTTTTAAATAATGGGTACATAATTGCATATATTATGTAAATTCACTCAATTTCTCAAGATTATATCTTTGACTGTACTCGTTCCATACATAATGTTTCTATTCGATTAACAGTTTGAAAGTTATACATATATTACCAATTTTTTTTATCGAAACCGCTACGTACTAATAAGTTAAAAGTGACCATATCTCAAAAACTAGCCATATGATATCAAAATCCTCACCTGACTCGTTTTCAGCATGCCAAATACAATAAGATATGAGTTAGATTTATAATAAATTACTTATATTTTAAAAATTTTGGAAATTTACATGGGAGTTAGCATTTATTTTTATCAAACAAATTATACTTTGAGATAGCAGAATAAAAATATTGATATAAAAAGAAAAGAAACTCTTTCTGTTTTATTCGAAATTTATATTATAAATACGCTCTCGATACGTATGTACATTCAATTTATTTGACTTTATTGTTTTTAATTTAATTGTATGTAGTTAAAGTTCATAAAGCGAAACAAAAAATAACCAGATTAAAATACAAATTCAGTAATACACATGAAAGAGTGAATTATAGAAAACTTAAGATAGATTTTAGAAATTCCAGAATTATCTGTTGCGGTAGTTTTTTTTAGATTACTAGAAATTTAAAAATATTGTCCAAGCTTCAGTTTGACCCACTGTAAGAACATTTATACATACATATGTACATATTTGTGCCATTCAACCCATTTTATTTTTAGCTGCAAATCTCGACAACCACAATCAAAACAAAAAAAATTTTCTTAAAGCACTTCACTTTCAGTGATTTCTAATCCAAAACTTTTATTTACCATTTAAAGATTGTTGGCTGAACATGTTGATGTCGCTTTGCCAATCATGGAATTAATTTCCAAATTTTCTTAGAATTATCAGTACATTACATTCGCCTCTTAAATTCATATAGCTTTTCACTGGGATCAAGTTTTTTTTAACGATCAAGCCAATTAAATTATGGCAACTTTGATTTTGAGTTGCACAATTTTTTTGCTAACATAAGCGTGCATGCAAATCTGCCCTACTTTTAATGAGTGTTTTACTTTTATTTTTTCTTGTTTTTTTATTATTGTAACTCAGAAGATGAGCAGACAAACAGGGTTACCGTTGAAAAATTTCAAAAAGAGTAGTAAAAGAGGAACTTTAATAAAGAAAGTATGAAAGTATGGTATGAAAGAGACTTAATAATGCTTTAATTAGAAAAGAAATATAAAACAAATAACAATTAAAAAAACGTTACTAAAAATTGGTAAATAATAATTCATAAAACTTATAACATTAAATTAAAAAAAAAAATTACAAAAAAACTAAAAATAATTCAAAATGATTGCTTATACAATCATTAAGAAAATATTTATTATAAATTTAAAAGTAGGTATACATATATGCACATACAGTAAACAGGTAACCCCTCTAAATAGTGCTTAAGTAAGGCCCCTTTATATCCAGAAAATTAATTCGCTTAAGTTGCCAAATTTAATATGTGTAAGTGTATTTTTGAGGGATCGCAAATAATGATTATTTTCCAAATTTAAACTAAAAAAATTACACTAACAGAAAAGTGCTACGTGCACAAGGAATATACCAGAATACTCCATGTTACATGACTACTAGAGTTTTTTTCCCGGACTTTTTCATTTCCCGGGAAAGCGGGAATCTTTTTTTATATATCCCGGGATCCCGCTCAATAGAAATAATGAACATTAAATTTGCCAGGCACTAACACAAATTTGATTAGAAAGCTTAAAACACTAAGTAAAACACATCTTATATATGTATGTACATAAATACTTCTATGTTAATTAAAATTGGGCCTTAGATCAAGAAATTTATTTTATTTTAAATTTTAGTTTTTAAATTCCTTAATGGTTTTTTCCAACACGAAAATCTTTGTTACAAATATAAGTAATAACTAGGGGTTTTCTGCGGGATCCTAGGAAATAATAAAAGAGAACTTACGTATAGAACAGCTGCTTTAACTTTGGCATTTATGAACATTTTTAGCGAGCAGGGATTTTTCATTAGTCTTTACTTTCTGTTGCTGTTCTGTACTGTGCCCTTCTGCTTCTAAGTTTTAATACTTACTTTTTCTGTAGTGACTTATCAGCTGTTTCTGACCAGAAGGGTCACAGTTTTCCACTAATGTGATAACTCATTACATTAGTGGATTGCTATAGTCCATTGTTATATATAAATATAATTTTATGTTTTTCTGGTAACAATTATTATTTTTTAATTCTAAAAGCACAATTACAATTTATTTCCAAATACTTTTATTTAATTTATGCTGTCACTTACAATTTCTTAACCATTATTTTATTTTCACAGGTTGAACCGAAACAGAACAGAACGAAACAGAAAAACTAACGATATGTATAAGAGTCAGCTAATTCGTAACAGAACAGAAAGTAAAAACTAATTCTGCCTTAACAAATTTTAGATTTAAAGATATATTTTCTCACATATATTGATGCTTTAAGCAGGAGAAGAAATGGCGAGAAGTTTTTATAAACATTAACACTTTAATAAATTTCAATAATGGTTATAATCGTAACCAATATAAGTGAGAAATATTTTTTGCTATAAATAACTACGAGATAGCAACAAAAAATTTTTTTTGGTTACCAATGACCATTGTCGACGAATATATATTGTATTTTAGATGTAATGCATTTCTAAGTGGTTTTTGGGGCAAGATATTGAAATGTCTTTTGAAAAGTTAACAAAACGGTCATAATAATATACATATGTACATATGTATATCTCACAATAATGGTTAATTATAACCTGAAGTACATAATGGTTATTTTCTAGTAGCCTTTTCTTCAGAAAAAAAAATAACAATTATTATCAGTACCTGGTTTTAAAGTAATTTATTGAAATCATTATTCTCTTTTTTTGTTTTTAATAAAATTGTTTTACATGGAAAACTCGAGTATTTTTTATTTTTATGTTTGTTTTTATTAACTATTATGCTATTACCAGGGAAACCAGAAATATGCTCTAAAAAAGTGTTTTATGAGCATTCAATATGCACTAAAAACTTGAAAATATGCACTAAAAACTAAAAAAATATGCTCTTAAAAATTATATGAATTGGTGTATTTGTGAATGAAAATATGTATATTTTTAATTCAATAATTCAACAACAATAACAAAAAAAAAGGAAACAATAAAAAATTATCAAAAAATAACTGAATAATTTGAGGTTTGAAGTAGGGATGTAACGAATACCAGTTTAGCGAATGCGAATGCGAAAACGAATAATACATTTTAATTTTTGCGAAAGCGAATGCAAATATTACAAAACGTTAAAAAAATCGCATGAAAATAAATGAATCTAAGAAAATATTTCCAATATTTTTGTCTTTAGTATTCGCTTTAAATATTCGCATACATTTTAGCGAATGCAAAAGCGAATGCAAATAGCAAAAGTAAGCGAATTATTTGCGAATGCGAAAGCGAATGCGAACATTCGTTACATCCCTAGTTTGAAGTGAACGTTAAAACAATACAGTAATATACACATTTTGAGTAAAGCAAATATTAGAAATTAGTTTTTTTTATTCTTTCGTAAAAATTGAATTTCAATTTTAAAAGAGATCGCGATATCAGAATTAAAACTTTTTCGGTAAATAAGACAAGATTTTTATTTTTTAATTTTTATTGCAATAAACAACAAGATATTGACCTAGATTTTCAAATAAAAATCGTTGCCTGTCACATCCAAATAAACATGTATACATTGACAATGTTCCTACAACATCTCCTCGGGCGGAGTCCGTCATAAATAGCAAAACCGAATTTTTATTGCAACTAACGTCCATAATAACTGCGTAATATATACATATGTACAATAAAAATTTATACATTACATGGAACATTGGAAGTGAGACTTAGATGGCGAAAAATAAAAATAAAAATTTTTAACAACATATGTTTTGTGAGCATTTTAAAATAAAACAATTCAAAAAGTATCAAAATGTGCCCTAAAAGCCGCAAATATGCTCTAACAACTCAAAAAAATGCTAAAAATATGCGCGTATGACGGAAATCTGCAAAAACATGCTTCAAAGGGTAAAATATGCAAAAATATGCACTAACAAATCGATGCCAAAATTCATAAAAAGTCCTGAAACGGATAAATATATGTATGTTCCCCGCATTAATGCGTCATATAAGAAAACACATGCAATTGCATAGTTATGTATAGGTATAAGATGCGTTTTACTTAGTATTTTAAGCTTTCTAATCAAATTTGTGTTAATGCTGGGTACCCGTGATATATAAAAAAGTTTCCCGCTTTCCCGGGAAATGAAAAAGTCAGGGAAAAAACTTTAGTAATAACATACCTAATAGTTTTCCATGTAAAATAATTTACCCCCTTATGCAAAAACGATTGTTAAAATTAAAGTCGGTTTAATAAACAAATTTTATATATATATGATCATATTTATTTTATAGACTTTTTTAACAAATTATAGGTATAATAATAACTTTATTATGAACTACTCACCTGTTAAATTTACAAAAAAAAATTTGCTAAGGCTAAGATATTTTTTTTATTCATCGCTCGAACCGAAACCCGTTTTAATTAAAATATTTCGTATATTGATTGGCAACTCTAACACGCACTATTAAATTTTCACTCAGAATAACCACTTCATGCTTTTGTAGGCAACCCCCAAAAAAATCGCACATTCTTATTGCTTTTTTACTTCTTCCCAATTTTACCCAAAAAATGCGCACAAAATTGTGAACTAATAAGAGAGTGAGTGATCCCCTTGTGCGGAGGATGATGATAAACAAACAACAACATTACAATTTTTTCCTCTTTACTTTACTCAGAATTGAACTCTTATTTACTTTTGCATTTTTCTCATCTTAGCCACCCAAAAACAAAACACATTGATAATCAAAACACTTTGATAATACACACACACGTACAACAACACAAGCTACATACATACATATGTATGTATCAAGAAGTTGTGCACGCCTGAGCAAGTGTTTTAAGAAAAAACACTTGCAACACAACTGCCGTTATTCACAACAACAAAGCTAGAACTTTTACACTTTATTTGAGTGGTTTAACTTATTAACCAAAAACTATACCTATTTAAACTTCTTTTTAAACACTTTTAATTTACTTTTAATTAAATTATACTATTGAACTAATATTTAATTCTTCCGGAATTTATTGAACGATTTAATTCATTTTAATAAACAATTTCACGAGACAATTATTAAACGTGACTGAATTTTGCGGCGACCGTGTGAGAACTAATTGCTTCCTCAGCTGAAGCAGAGTTGCCAGTTACTATTTAAATAGCGTACATGACAGGGTTCATTATACGAGTAATTCCTTGAATAATTTAAGGGACAAACCTATTATGGGACTCATAGAACATAATTTTAATATAAACTAAAGAAAAATTATGCAAATATTTCGTCAGTTATTTAAGCGGAATGTAATACGAAAATACATATCGCTAATTCACTTCAATAGAGTGCCTTGCAGTTATTTGGTATCGAAACCTGCTACAAATTGCGAAGTTGTTACAATATCTGAGTAAAGGGATATCCTTATCGTGGGAAAATAGTGGTTTTCCTATTAAAATACCCTTCCTCCGTGTTAGTTATCAGATATTTAAAAATTTTTGCTGTTTTTTTAGACAACGCATGCGACGTTAATTCGAGGTTGTGAATTGAACAAATTCACATATTATTCTTTTATAATCTTACAAGTTTTTTTATGAAGTTATTAATTTGGTAACCATGCAGAAAGCTTCAATATTCTGTTCATATTTTTTTCTTGCTGCGCTACTAGTTGTGTCGTCAGCTTCAGTTACCCGACTGTAATGTAAAGTAACTGCAACGTAGGAAACAGCTGTTCGATATTTTTACATGAAAAGTAGGTTACGTTACATTACATCTCCATAACGTACTATTACGTCCCCGGAACATTTACGTAACAGTAACCAGCTCTTTATTCAAGAGAGAAAACCTAAAACAAGCCTAGGACTCACAAACGAAATTTCGAGCGATGGCATACATAAGTATTATTATCATAAGAGTGAAATAATTCCACGGAAAAATCAAAAGACCAAAATTGGCAAAATTGTGGCAAATTTACCATCACTGCTTTGGTTCATTGATGTAGTTAACACGAGAACAATTTTTAAGCCGCACAATTTTTGTTATTTTCCAAATTACACGAGACTAATTCATCTGGTATAAAATGCATACTGTTTTTCTGAATCAGGTATTTAATAAAGTGTCGGGTACCTAAAAAAGAAATAAGCACCAAAAATACCCGAAAAGCACCAAAATGACAACGCTGATTATACCCGTGTAAATCAGCACACTGAGAATGAGTGAGATTTATTTTCAGTTCTAGCAGAGTTGCCATCTTACTTGAATTTGGGTGATGGATTAAGATGAGATTCATAAAGATTTTTAGTGTTTGAGAGCAAATGTCTGCTGAATTTAAAAAAAAGTTTAACCCTTTATCACCCCTTGTGACAGATATGTTACAAACCATTAAATCTCTATAAGAACTATTAATTAAATGTAATCATTAATTTTATTTCAAGTCAATAAGTTTGGCACAATATCTTGTTTCAAACTTTAAAATTCATTCTTAATAAAATATTATATCTGCTACAGAAGAAAAGATTTAAAGTAATCGTATGGTTTTATTAAATCAATGTTGCCGTAGTGCAATTTTTTTAAAGCTATATTATCGGCATTTTATTTGATCAAATTTTGTGAATATTCAAGTCAATTATTGTGCTTATTTCTAAAAAAAAATGGTGAGTGAAATTATTTTTTCAATTTGAAGCTCTGATTGCCAACATATTTGACTTTAGTCACATTTCCTTCCTATGCTACGAGCTCTCAAAATATTTTAAATAAAATTATTTTCACGGTATTGAGTTATAAAGGCTTAAATAATATTCATATCATGCATATAAAATTGCTCCCAATTAGATATTTATGTCCTTCGCTTCATCATCTGCTGATCGATATTGGGCTTTTAAAAATTTTACATACATACATACTTCACTGTTTCTAAATATTCCCTGAAATATGTAATTTCTTAATCTACATTTTTAAGGTTTCTGGCTAAGCATTATCCATATGCATTACATTCCTGCTTAAGCAAAATGAAAATAATTCCTTAATCTTATACACATATAATTTTTAAAATCGTTTTATTTGTTTTCTTTCTTAAAACTAAGCTTAAATTGTAGAAACTCTTGCTAAATATTTTCTTTTTTACAAATATATAAAATCGAGTATGCAGTTACGCAAATATTGCATTTTTTGATAAATATTTTTCTTGTTTTTAATAATTTAAGTATAATTAATGACTATGTTTCATTTAGATTGGTACATTTTTTCTTTGTATAAAAAGACTCGCAAACTTAACAACACTATGAGAATTAAACTAATGAAGAAATTGAGTGGAAGAGTTCGAATGAAAAATCACATTAGTATTCAAACTGCAGTGAAGGCCTAGGATACGAATAGCCAGTTGGTGCTGGTGTTGGGTAGGATAGTTGAACTGTAGGTATGGGATATGAGTAACCAGTCTTGGGTGGTGGTTGAGTTGGTAGTTCGAATTTGGCTGCAGGCGTTGGATAGGAGTAGCCTGTTTTTTGAGGAGGTTGGGTGGGTAATTCAAATTTCTGGGCTGGATATAAGTAACCAGTCTTGGGTGGGGGCTGAGTTGGTAGTTCAAATTTGGCTGCAGGTTTGGGATAGGAGTAGCCTGTTTTTTGAGGGGGTAATTCAAATTTCTGGGCTGGTGTGGGATATGAGTAACCAGTCTTTGGTGGGGGTTGAGTTGGTAGTTCAAATTTGGCTGCAGGTTTGGGATAGAAGTAGCCTGTTTTTTGAGGGGGTTGGGTGGGTAATTCAAATTTCTGGGCTGGTGTAGGATATGAGTAGCCAGTACTTTGGGGCGGTTTTGTCGTAACTTCAAACTTAGTTGCGGGAGTAGAATATAAATAGCCCGTCTTTGTGCTGGATTTAGTGGGTAGCTCGAGTTTTTGCGCTGGGGTAGGATAAGAGTAACCAGTTTTCTGTGTAGGTATTTCAAAGCTTACAGTTGGTGTTGGGTACGAATAACCAGTTTTTTTGATAGGTTTTGTGGGTAATTCTAAACTGTTTGTGGGCTTTGGATAAGAGTAACCGGTATTTTGTGTTGGTTTTGTGGGTACTTCATATTTGACAGCTGGAGCTGAATGTGTGGGTTTAGTGGGCAGCTCAAAACTTTGGGCAGGTGTAGGATATGAGTAACCGGGCTTTTGAGTAGGCAATTCGAATTTTACTGCTGGAGTAGGATAGTAATACGCAGTTTTCTGTGGATTTGTTATGGGTCGTTTAGTTGTCGTTGTTGTTTGCTCGAATTTAATAGCTGGCGAAGGATAAGAGTAGCCTGGTTTCTGCGGAGGTGTGGGATAAGAGTAACCGGGTTTTTGTGGCGGCTTCGTAGTTACTTCAAACTTAACGGCTGGTGTTGGATATGAGTATTCCGTAGACTTTGTGGGAAACTCAAATTTTTGCTGGGGCTTGGGATAGGAATAGCTTGGTTTCTCAGTAGCTGTACTAGGTTTATTAGTAGTTGTTGTAGTGTGCTCCAATTTCACTTGAGGTGTGGGATAGTAGTATCCAGTCTTTTGTGTAGGTAGCTCAAATTTAACAGGTGGCTTGGAATATGTATAACCAGGCTTTTGTGAAGGAGTTGTTGGCCTTACTGTGGTGGTATATTCAAACTTATTTTCAGGTCTGGGATAATTATAGCCAGATCTATCGGGTGGTGGATAGTTGTAGCCTGACTTTGTTGTTTGTGGAGCAGATGGCGGTCTCGTTGGTAATTCAAATTTTATTGCAGGTTGGGGATACGAGTAGCCTGGTTTGGTGGGTGTTGGCTTAGGATATTCAAAAGGTTGTTCAGGCTTAGGGTAAGAATAACCTTTGCTAGGTGTTGGTTCATAAGGCTGCTCTGGCCTTGGATACGAGTAGCCTTTGGTAGGCAAGTCAAATGGTTTTTGCGGCACAGGATATTCATAGCCAGGCTTCTGAGGATATTCTAAACGGTTTTGTGGCGGACTGTTAACATATCCAATAGTATTCTGCTGCTGAGATTCGGCTGGATAGAGAAAGTTTGACACTGGTTCATAATAGAACTGGGCTAATGACCGACTACTGAAGCCCAAAAACAAGCAAAGTGTACAAAAATATTTCTAAAATGATAAAAAGAAATTAAAAATATTAGTTTCTTGGGAAATATATATATGTATATGTATGTTAGGGTTTGTATTTTATGTTTTCATAATTAATCCGAGTAATTACATAGTACTAAATTTTTTATAAAGAACATATGGCTCCTATATTGCAACATAGATGTATTAAAAACTTCATTTTTGAAGTTAATAGTTCAGACAGAAATCGTTTTATTATATTTAGTCTTGTATAAAAATTTCATATACAAGGAAATTTTATATTGGAAGAAACGATTTCAAGCATTCTAGAAAACAATATCAGCCAAATTATCACCTTCGACATCAGCGATGCGCAAATTGGCAGTTGTATATTCTCGATAACCTCACAAGCTTTATTTTTGAGGATTTTAATCGATTGTGGGACGTTGGCATATACATACCTTACATATTTGCGTACCCCACAAAATTACTTTCAGTTTCTAAAATCTAAAACCCCTTATAACTTTTTAATTAGACTGTTTGCCCAGAGTAGGTTTTTGATTTAAGGCTAATGTTCAATTATGTTCGTTTCAAACTCGAAAAGTACAATAGGACACCAATGGTTAATTTAGTATATTTACCCCCCGTCTAGACTGGCAATAAAAATGTTAGCAATGTTTTTTTAAGTTGTTTGTGTATTGGTTTTGAGCTGCTAATGCGGGGTTGAAGCTGGTTGAAAAATTATCCCAACCACAAAACCACTATCTTCACCCAACTTGCCTAAATACTGGCATGTTATGCCAGCATAATTATGCCCGTGTAAACCACCTCATTAACAAGACATTTAACACTAGATACACTTTCTTATTTTTAATACATTACAACACACTTTCTTCGTCGAATTGGCGAAATACGTTTATGATCTGCCCCCAATCCCACCCACTATCAGGAAATACGAAAATGTTTATTCTAAATAGTTTATTATAGTTAACTTCAAAACTTAATACTAAAAACACAACAAAATCAAATTAAGTTTTTTTTTTGTTTTTTTAAAGGTTAAAAAATAAACTGAAAATGCAGTTTTTCACATACCATTTAATTTAAAAAAATTAATTATATCATAAAGTAAGTACATTAAATATATGCGGCAAAGATATCAATTTTGTGTTCCGCAAAGATATGTTTTTTGCAGTTGCCACATAAAGATTTTGTCATTGTGCGCTTTAAGTAAAGCAAAAATTTTTTCTTTTGTAATCAGTATTAATAATTAATTAATTGATTTTCACCTTTAATACCTTTAATAAAAAATTTCAGATGCTAAATAGTTGCAAACAACTGTTGATACTATACAAATGACGCAAGTATGTGGCATAAAAATAAGCATAACGGTATTTTATATTCTTCAAGAAGACTGTAATGCAAAAGAAATTTTTGAGGTCGTTATAGATCATTGATGTCAGTTTCATGGCACAATTGTGCAAACTAAAACCACACACATTCTTATTCTCTTCCATTTAGTCGTCGATGAGACAGCGACGAGAACACATGCGTAGCGGGTGTATTAATTTGTTTATAGATACAGTGAAAGAAAAGAAGTGGTATGCGAAAAATATTCTATGATCACCAATGCTTTTCGCGATATTTAATGTGTTTGATGTTGTAAAACGTTTAAGGAAAGAAATTAATATGTATTTAAAAGACATTTTGACTTTTTTTGGAGTATTTTCACTAAACTGCACTGTCTATTTAAATTTTAAGGACCAATAACTCGGGAAATATGGCCTGCAGCAAATTTTTTTTATTAAGTTTTTTTTCTTAGTTTTCACATTACTATCTGATAAGCATTTAAAAATTCTTTTTTTGAGATTTTTCAGAGTTTCCTATGAAAAGTTCAGAGCCCGATAACTTGAAAAATATGGGTCGCCGCCAACTTTTATATTTAATTTTTTCATCTTATTTTTTAATTTTCTATCACATAGGCTCCTTTTTATTTATTTTTAGCTACTTCAATAAACATCATTTATTCCAAATAATTATTTTTCCTGTGTACTTTCGAGAGCAACGAGACAACGTTTCTCACACATACAACTATAGTTTTATTTTTGACATCACTGTTATAGATATCTTCAATGAACTGGTTTATAAAAAAGCAAAAGCACTTTTATAACTTTGAGTTTTGACTCCTTATGATTTAGTGTGCGATATGTTCTCACACACGACTGATTTTAAAGTATTTACTTTTAGTCTAGTGTGTAACGCATTTTGTATTAGAGGGAATTTTAGTGTAAATCTTGCATAAAATTTACACGATTCAGAGCCTTTTTTAATTTATCAAAAATATTATTCGTATATACGACAGAACTATGAGTATTTATAAATGTCATGTTCAAAATACCAAAGAAAAAGACACATTGGCCCCCTATTTTCATGAATAATATTTTGTCCACGATTTTCCTTTTGCGGACGAGCATTTATGATTGTTTTTTCGTTGCAGTTTTTTCATCGAATGTTAGAGGATTGGAAGATTTATTTCACAAGGAACTTAGCAAGACATCCTCGTCATTCAATATTTCTTTTGAAGTATCATTATTAGGGAAACCGCAAATATGCAATTGCATGTTTTTTCTTGTACGACGTGTTCATGCGTGGACAAGATATTTATCCGTTTCAGATCTTTTTATTTATTTTGGCATCGATTTGTTATTGCATATTTTTGCATATTTTGCCCCTAAAAGCATAGTTTTGCATATTTTACCCTTTAAAGCATTTTTTTGCATTTATCACTCTTACACGCATATTTTTTAGCATATTTTCTAATTTTTAGAGCATAATTTACGTTTTTAGAGCATACTTTGATATTAAATAAATAAAATAAAATAAATAAAATTGTTTATTTTAATTTGCTTACAAGCTTAACTGTTGCACAAAATTTTTATTTTTATTTTTCGCCATCTAAATCTCATTTCCATGTGGTGTATACATTTTCGTAGTTATTACGGACGTTAGTTTCAATAAAAAAATTCGGGTTTTCTATTTGTGACGGACTCTACCCCGAGTTTATTTAGATGTGGCATGCAACGATTTTATTTGATAATCGATATTGACCTAGATTGTTGTTGATTGCAATAAACATTATACATAAACATCTTGTCTTATATATCGAAAATACAGTTCCAAAGTTTTAATTCTGATATCGTGATCTCTTTTGAACTTGAAGTTAAATTTTTACGAGATAACCAAAAAAAAAATTAATTTGTATTATTTGATTTAGTCAAAATTTGTTTGCCAATTTTGTTTCAACGTCCACTTCAAACCCAGATTATTATTTTTAATACGGCAGTTATTCCGTGTTAATTTTTTTATTGTTTCGTTTTTTGCGTATTTTATATGCAAATGTTGTTGAATTTTTGAATTAAAGATATATTTTTATTTCAAATAAACCAATTTATTTTAATTTAAGAGCATATTTTTTCAGTTTTTTAGTGCATATTTTCAAGTTTTTAGTGCATATTGAATGCGCATAAAGCACTTTTTTTAGATCATATTTCTGGTTTTCCTGATCATTATCTTCTTCATCAACCTGCACTTCTTCTGCTTCAACAAATATTTTTTCTTCTACATAAATACCATAAACACTTTTGCTTACCGAGTCTGTATTTTCATCACCCACAGCAGGAAAATTTTCAAATTCTGCGTCGTTAAGTCCAACGTCTCTATTCATTTTCTTTATGTAAACTGCAGAAACAATGTGGATATACGCAAAACACTTTCTTCGTCATTTCCATGAACAGAATCAATGAAAAATCAAACTTGCACACAACTTATATGCATGTCATTTCAAACACTTCAGCAGATCATCAATAGCTAAAGCTACATAAAATTTGAGATAGTTTCAGTGAGAAACTCTGAAGTTAAATAATTATTATTATTTCGTCAATACGAAAAAGAAAGTGCATCTAGGGTTAACGTCCAATCTTAATATACATACGGATATGGCAACTCTATTATTTTTTAATTGCCCAAAAGAATTAGTTCTCACATCTTCGCCGCTTAATTCAGTCGTGCAAATTGCCGTTCGTTGTAAAGTGCATTTTATATTATATTTAAATGGTTAATTGAAGCTAGAAGTATTAAATATTATTTAGTATAATAGCATTTAATAAAAGAAATCTTTTAAAGTTATCATAAAAAGTGTTAAAAGTGTTTGGTTTTGTGAAATAAATTCAGTATAACAAAGAAGCCTCTAAATTAAAAGTATGTAAATGAGAAAAAGCTTGTTTGTTGTTGTTGTTGTTGTTAGTTTTTTTTGCATGATTTTGCTTTCAAGAAAAAAGTGTTTGTGTGCATGTACATCTGTGCATGCATACATACATACATACGTAAGTATGTATGTATATATCCATGTAAAGAAAATAGTATTATCAAAAGCAGAGGCAAAAAGCAGAGCAAATATGAGTGAAGTGCATGTTTTGTTTACAAAATACAAAACAACAAGTGTTTATTTATTGTTTGAGTGAAAAGCAACGTGTTCTTAATAGGGTTGCCAATATTGGAAATATTGTAAATAAAACGGTTATCGGTACGGGCGCTTAATAAAGTAAAAATATTTAAATTAAAATAACTTCAAGTGAATGTAAGAGGTGAGTAACTTATAAATTGGTATTTTTCTCGGTTTATCTATTTTTTTTACATAAATTTAAAAAAAAATCATATAATTTATGAATAATTCTGAAAATACTGAACATTATTAATGACATTTTGGGCGATTTTGCTGCCGATTTTCGGATTTTTATTTTACTAACAACCAAACCCTTTCATCAATGAAGTTATTTCAGATACATAAAATGTTTAACATGACCAGATAGTTTTTTTGCAAAAAGCGGTACATAATCGAACAAAAAGCGGGATTTGAAAATAAATAGGTATACCTAGTACCTAGTTTAGAAAGCGGGTATAAACAGTTTCATATGTACTTGTGTAGGAAACACAGTTTTTAACTTTAAGGCCCAATAATTGACTTCCCAATTATATGTCATTTAGCTAATTGCCACTTAAATTTAAGTGGCACTTAAATGTAGCTTAATTTTTTCAGTGGTTAATTAAAGTTCTTATTAAATTACGTTGAAAGTATGGCAGCACTACAAAATTTCCCAGTATTATGGAAGGCTTTTTAGAGAACAGCTGTGTGTTATAAATAAAAAAGTTAGGTTATCAAAATGAAGAAAACTAAAATTGCATAAAAACAAATTTTATGAAACGGAAAGTGCATCAGAATGCATTTTTCTATTTACATATTTCATGATATGAAAGTATATATTGTATACATATGTATGTATGTTATACATATATTTATGAAAATTAAACGAAATTTTAAGTTTAAAATTTTTGAACGCACTAGTATTCCCAAATTATTATTTTACTTATTAAGTAAAATTCTTTTTAATACGACCACATGATGTTCATGTACATGTTTTCAATAAACACACACAAGCACAATAAGATATGGTATGCTCGTAAAACTTAAGTGTGATTTAAGTACACAAGGTTGGGCATTTAAATGTCTCTCACCTTTGTGCTGAAAAAATGAATTCGGTACCTAAGTGGATATTTTTTAGATAAATGACATATAATTGAGAGATTAATTATTGGGCCTAAGTATAATCAAAAATACCTACATATGTATCTAATAGGGATGCACGAATATTCGTATTCGAATTGTCGAATATTCGGCCATTTTTAGATATTCGTATCCGTCGCCAAATTCAGCCCAAAAAACGCGCTAATTTAGGGCTTTTTTATTAAACGCGCTAAGACGAAAAAAACGCGTTTGGCATACTTAAAACGCGCTAAAACTAGCGCGAAAAGCGCTAAATTGGCATCGCTGGGGATAACTATGCTGACACTGTGCATTTTCTCTGTAAACAATTTAAGAATTTATAGGTATTATATTATATTATATATTTTATATATAAAAATGTCTCATTTAATTCATCATGGGCACGTGACAAAAATATGTTTACTTAGCGATCACTGTTCACTTGGCTATCACTGCTTCAGAATGCTGGAAAGCGAAGTCAACTGTAGAAAGCAAAAACAAAGTAACATAAAGCCACTACAATAATACTTATATGTATGTACCGATGGTGCATCGAATAAGTAAAAATAATTAATGTGATGATCGTAAAAGATAAGTAAGAATAGTTAAACATACATAGGTAGAGTGATATAACTTCGTGCTAACCTAAATAGAAAATGGAAAAACAGAAAATGAATAGTGATACTTACAAATGTGTTTGCCAAAGGCAAATCAATAATTGTATACACAATCAATTCTCATATTCCATTTCGTAGAAATTTAAGTTAAATAGCTGATGTTAATAATAATCTCTACCCCTGTAGATAGATATGGGTGCTGATGAAGTGCGTGGCTGCACAGAAAAATATCGGTATTTCCCCCAGCTATAAAGTCTAGTTTAATTTTTCTTCTCTTCTTTAGATACTCACATTAATTAATAAAAATATTTCATTCAATAAGAATTGAAATTACTGAACTCAAGCCTGATTAAGAAATTATTTCTGATTAAAATTTAATATTATATTTATATTATATAGTGCAAATTAGAATTGTATCGAACTCATTCAGTAGCTCGTTTTTGACACATACATATAATGATCCAACCCATTTAAATTACATGATTTTTATCATTGGTTTGTGTCAAAAACAAGCTACTGAAAGAGTTTAATGCAAGTCTAATAGATAATTTACAGGGAAACCGTGTGACGTATTAATGCGGAGACAAGATATTTATCCGTTTCAGAGCTTTTTATGAGTTTTGGCATCGATTTGTTAGTGCATATTTTTGCATATTTTACCCTTTAAAGCATATTTTCGAAATTTTAGAGCATAATTTATGTTTTTAGGGCATATTTTGAAAATTTATATTTTTTTTTATTTTAATGCGCTTACACTTTCTATTTAAAAATCTAGTTCAATATTTTGTTGTTTATTGCAATAAAAGTTATAAATAAAAATTTTGTCTTATTTATTGAAAATACAGCTCCAAAGTTTTGATACTGATATCGTGCTCTGTTTCGAAATTGAAGTTAAGTTTTTATGAGAGTATCAAAAAAAAATTTTTTTTTTTTATTTGCTTTAGTTAAAATTTGTATAGCAATTTTATTTTAACGTGCACCTCAAACCCAAATTATGTTTTTTTTTGTTCATTTTATTTTTGTCTTATTTTATATGCAAAATGTTGTTGAATTTTCGAATTAAAAATATATTTTTATTTACAAATGAACCAACTTATATTATTTTTAGGAGCATATTTTTTAAGTTTTAAGTGCATATTTTCAAGTTTGTAGTGCATATTAAATGTGCATAAAACACTTTTTTTAGAGCAACGGTTCTCAAATGGGGGTCCGTATGAAAATTCCAAGGGGTCCGCGAAGAGCTAAACAAATATTATTATGATTCCTCAAAAGTTAATATTAATAAGATTTAGTAATATGGCTTTTGTATAATAAATGTAAAACGTATATTTCATATTGCGGTAGGCCGTGCTACTATTAAAATTTCTGAAGGGGTCCCTGAAGAAAGAGCTTGTGAGAACCTCTGTTTTAGAGCATATTGCTAGTTTCCCTGGTAATGTAATTTAAATGGGTTCGATTAAAGGTTTGTGTCTGAAACGAGAAAGAGTTCGATGCAAGAAAATTTTTTTTTGAGCTGTGTCTAAGTCGTTCAGTTCAGACACAAATCTATGAAAGGACTATACGAGTCGGACCCAGCTCTATTATTGGGTCGAACTCATTCAGTTGGTAATTTTTGCCACAAACCTGTGATCAAATCTGGCTGAAAGAGTTCGACCCAAGTCTAATAAGAACTAATGTTCTGTTGTCGTATTAGTAAAATGAAAACTGTTTTGTCTTTTGTTGGTGCAGAATGATTTTGTTATCTTAAAATTCGTTTGCGTTGTTGGGTCTAATTTAAAGTTCTTTGTTTTGCTATGAAAACGTTTTTCATTTAATTTTTCAATATTTATCTATTTGTAAGCAATCTTCGATTAACCAAACAAAAATTAAACATTGAACTTTTCATTCACATGATGATGATCACGATGGCACAAATTTTAAGACTGAATGAACATTGATTGGTGTTTTGGTTGTTTTGCTATTTATGCGCTGAACGCACAGATCTAAGCGTTTTACCGGAAGTTCATGTTAAACTTGAGTTGAGTGTAGCTAGAGTGTGCTAGTTAGTTAGAGCTTATGATGATGTTTTTTTTTGCCATTTAAGCACTAAAACTGTGAAGATTTACCGCAAACTAGTGCGTGTAGATTTTAAAGTAAAGTGTTTTATTTTTGCTTTAAAAAATATTACGAATAATAGATATTCTTAAATACATAGGTACATAGGTATAGAGTAGCAAATAAAAATAAAAAAACTACCCACTAAGAAAAATCAATTGAGAAGCAAAAAAAAAATGTTTCAATTTACTAGAAACTCATTAATATTGGTTATTTTCATACAAAAATATGTTCTAATTGTACGATTGAATTTTACACGTTTTACAAATTGTTGTGTAGAAGGAAGCCAGGTCTGGGAATATTTTTTTTCTTATATGTATAAATTTGGGACAACTGCAGAAAATAAAATAAATTCATTTCAATTTAATTTTCACGCTATTTTAATCGAAATTGCTTATCGCGCAAAATTTATTAACTATATACATATTTTGCGTCAAATTAAAATTCCCATACCTGGCTTAATTTCATGCTATCAAATGAAATGAATGTCGACTTAAATTTCTGACAGTTCGACGGGTGATTACTGGTTTGCCGCATAGTATATTAAGAATACATTACTACTGCGACAAACCAGTAACCAACCGACGATTTGTCTGGTGCTTACTATATTTCGTAATCGTTCGACTTTTAAGAAAATATAACCCTGGGGGTCCTCTCTGTATTTCGAAAAGAAAGAAAATGCTTTTGAAATCTTATGCTAGTAACATTACAATTCGATCTTATGAGTTCTTATTGTCTCCATTAGATCAGGGTTGCATTTGCTCATAAATCGAACGATTATGTAGGATAGTGAGTACCAGCCTTAAACCATACTAACAAGCTTCCGAATTGTATTAATATTACAACTAATACATTGTATCTGTCTTATTCATAAACAAATATTTTTGGTTTATAAAAGGCTAATAAAACAAATATTCTATGCAAATTTGATTAATAAACCTTTTATAAAACCGAATTAGTTTTTATGAACAAGGCCTCATGTATTTGAAAAATAATTGTTGTTTGTTCTATTTTTATCGTTTGTTTTTATCAGTTTTGCAACTGTGAACATAATTAGTTCAGTTTAGTTTTTCCATGTTTATTTTAATTTTCCATTTTAAATGTAATCGTGTCTCGTCATGCATTTTCTTAACAATTTTATTTGAACTCATTCATACTGGTATTTACATACAAATTTGGTTTAATTTTAATACATTTATCTCAAGGCTTTTTTTGACATTTAAAATAATTGCCAGCATAAAATGGAAAAACAAATTGAAACTAGTTCGCTCATTTTCTTAAAAAAAAGAGACTTAAAAAAGTTTAAAAATTTTAAATGTGCTGGTGTTTCACTTGTCAAGAGTAAATGTTTGTATTATTTTTTGTAGTTTCATGCAATTGAGTTAAAGATTTAATTTGAACATAACTGTGGCGTTATGGAATAATCGCTTAAGTGGACTTAAGCAAAGAAATTACAAGCCTCTTAAGCTTAAATTAGACGTGACATAGCCATAATGCCATAGCCATAACCAAACCAAAATTCAATCGGTTTCTATAGTGAGAGTTATGGCGTTATGGCGTGTCTCTCTCACTCTCACCATAGAAATCAATTGAATTTTGGTTTGGTTATGGCTATGGCATTATGGCTATGTCACGTCTAATTTAAGCTTTCAGCGGCCCACCCACTTGCAATATAGTTTTGCAATTTTTCATATTGTACAATAATATCGCCCATGTATATGTCATATTCGAAGGTGGCACAATATATTTTGGGAAATATCAAAAGACGATCTGATCTTTATTGTTCAAACAAGACAATTACGTAATATGCTGGCAACATTGTTCAATGTTGTTAACTTTTTTACTATCAGGAAAATTGGGCAACATTTTCTCTGAAAATATTGTGCCATTTATTGCATAGTGTAGGTTAAAACAACAATAATATTTACAGCAACATATGCAATAATATTGAATAATGGATGGATGGGCCGCAGCAGGCTACCGACTACACGACTACAAATGCTGCTGACAACAATTGTCGCCCTGAACTAAGTATTTAATTATTTTTGAAACGGCAGCAGCATCCCAAGCAGCTGATATTCAAGTACAATTGCATCATATTTGCTCATTGTCGCCAACAAAAATAGAAAAGTCTAATTTGGCGATAGCTACCACTATGATTTTGTAGTTCTGCAGCCGTGTCATCAATAACCGTAGTTATGTAGTTCTGTAGCGATGTTGTAGTGGAAATAATAATTTTCCCTACACACACATGCATTCGTTTTTTTTTTTGGCAGGTTGTAGTCGGCAGCCTGCTGTCGTAAATGTGTTTAATGCATCAAATGCATGCAACCACTCACTTGCCATGCCTATTAAACAATTATTTATAGTGGGAAAGTTGAGTTATACATATTTATTTTTTCTTCTAACATATAATTTTCATTACTAACAGGTGTTTTTAAAACAATGTCATTGTTTTCAGTTGTAGGTGTTTATCTGTAGCCAGATGCTGAATTTTTAATTACAAAGTCTTAGATCATTAAGTTTATTCTTTATCGCTTTTGTTTTAAAAATTGTCATATATGGAGTTTTTATTCGCTCTAATGTTACAAGATAATGAATCAATAATTATATTAATAAAACCTCAAATTTTTAAAGCGAGTAAAGCAACACACTATTTTGCTAACAAATTCTCTTTAGGCTTAAAATACTTGCAGTAATTTCATTATGAAGCGTATGAGAATTATGTGGAAACAAGTGAAGTAAGTGATAACCAGCATTGCTTTTCTTCTTCTTATATTTGGAAGTTAGTAATATATTTATGCTTGCTTTTTTATGCATGGTTTTCAAGTCAGGAACATTCTTAACCTTGAGAATAGCTTTCACACCATATAGGGTTCCGTATACCAAAACTGAAAAGCAACGCTATTGTTTTCGCTACCACTCAGCCAAGGGTGCTGGTGGGCCTGAGAGGCCAGAGGTCGTGGGTTCGATTCCCGCCATAGACCCTAGGTGTATGGCTAATAGCTTCGCAGGTTGTTTGTTGAAAAAAAAAAAAATTGCTGTCTGTCCGTCACAGGCAGTGTTCTCGAGAGCCACGTAGCTAGAGTTTTGACAGAATATGTAAAATTTTGGTCGCTACAACAATATATGACAGTGGAAAATTAAAGGGTGTTCTAAACCAAATAACGAGCAATTTTGAAATCGTAATGAAACATACAAACAATTACATATAGACACTTGAAATTTTCAAAGTTAAACTATTTTTATGCAAACTGCATCAAGTAGTACTGAAATTTAAAAATAAAAATTAAAGGGTGTTCTATTAGTTAATGAAATTTTTTTTACAACTTGCTGTATCTTGAAAACCATAAGAGGCAAACACATGAAATTTTCAAAAACGCTAAAAGTAACAAATCCAAAAATAAAAAAAAAATGCCCAAAACGAAAAATCGCCTAAAGCCGAAAAAATCGCCAAAACAAAACAAAAACGCCAAAAACCTAAAAAAAACCAATAGTGAAAAAAAGCGTCATAGAGAAGAAAAAACCGCCAAAACTAGAAAAATCGCCAGAAACCGAAGAAGAGTGTACCGGTTGCATATATTTTTTAACATCTGGTAAGATATATGATTATATAGGCTCAAATTCGTATAGTATTAAATATGTAGTGTCCGCCAATCAGCCAATCAAAGGCGCACTTTACTGAATTTATTCTTTATATTATTCTTTATTCTTTTTTTATTGCTATTCAACTACTGGATTTATTTCGGTGATCATAATATATAATATAATATGATATAATATAATTTTGGTTATTATATAATCGTGCACTGAAAGAATTTTGCTTTATAAGTCCAATGAAAAAATTTCAATAAAATTTTTTCACAAATCTAATGATAATTTCACAAATTCAATGAAAATTTCATGAATATTGTGAAAGAATTTCATTGGAATTATTAAGAAACCCCTTTATATTTAAGTTATTTCATTATTTTCATGAAATTCTTTTATTGTTTCGATGAAGTTATAGCACTGCATTAATTACACTGTTAAATAAATTTGATGAAGTTTTCAATAAAATAATTTTGACGAAACTGGTTTCATTAATCCAACGAAGCGTGACATTGGTTGAATTTTAATGAATTTTTCATTAGATTAATGTCGAAATTCATAGAAGTTATGCCGAAAATTCTTTCAGTGTGTTCCAGGTTATGCTTATTATTTATAACTTTATTACAGTGAGCCGACGAAAATCGGTGCATACAGGGATATCGCCTTAATGTTTTGAATTTCAGGCTTAAAAAAATTTGCTTAAATATTTATGTGTGCATAAACTGTTGATGACAGCTATAAAATAATTATTTTTTATGTAAAATATATGCAAATATTCCACTGTTGTTAAGAAATTATTCAGAAAAAAAAACAAAAAAAAAAAAATTATGTAACACAAATTGATCAAATTTATTCCAATAGAGTTTATAAAATTAAGTAATTATGAGTTTTTGTTTTCCATTGAATTAATAGAACTGCTAATGTGCTGATTTATTATGACAGAAAAAACAAAACAGAAGCAAAAATTTATTATTTGAAATTTTTTGCTTTCAGTAATTTCTTTGTCTCATCACGAATTCACAAAGTAAAATTTATTACCTTATTAGCAAAATAAAAGCCTTAAAATTTACTTGATTAAGCCTTTAGATTTTTAGAATTTTTTCAGTCGTCCTAAGTTTTATGGAAAAATATAATTTATTTCAAATTTTAAATTTCAATATATTTCCCTATAAATTTTTGGAAATGTTTTGTAATTTTATGCCATAATGAATGACTTTGTTTCAAAAACAAGAATCAAAAACAAAATCTATAGTTAATCTGAAGTCTTAATTAAAAGACAAACGAGTTGTATAAAATTCTGGCGCCTAAAATGTAACGCCTGCATTTGCTGAAGACGCATACTATTTTCTGTTCAATAAATTTTATGTAAATTAAAGAAGATTAGACAAAACCAAGTGTGGCAAGCCGGTTCAAGCGAAAAAAAATACGATGGTGATCCCCAAACTAGCCGACCTAACGTGTGGTTAGGGGCACAAGTTTGAGAAAAATACTTTTTAGAAAAGTGGCAACCTTGCAAAACAGGTGTTTAAAATTTCAAGTTGTTGGATATGCAGCACAGAGAAAGACAAAAGTATCGTTTTAAGTACTCTTTAAGTATTGGAAATCAAATTCGTAGCTGAATGCGTACAGCTAAAATTTAAAAAAACACGCTCGTATAAACACATGCATTAATTCTAAACCGAATATTTTAACTATAAACATCCAACAACTATATTTATACACAATTTTTCAATTACGCAGCGTAATCAACTATAACTAAAGTTTCTCAGCTGTGTGAGCTACAATTAATTACACGCATGAGTATAAGAAATACTTTGACCATTAATCGGCTATACATGGGTACATACATATACAGAGAGCTATTTTATTTACTTACACACACATGAAGCATATTTTCAAACAGCCACACACATTTTCCATTCCATTTTATATACACAAACATATGCATGATGATGAATAAATATCCCGAATGATGAATATATATCCCGAGTATCATGCGTATGTTTTTTGTCCGATTAAATATCCCTACTCTGAGTATAAGCATACTGCAATTATAACTATGAGAGAGAGTCAATGCGTTTGATATGCATATGATTTTTTTTATATGTAACTGTAGCGTATTTTAGTTTTTCGCATAAACGAAGTAGAAATGCTCTTGCATGTTGCTTGAAAGAAAATCTCTGAGCATACAAATTGTTTAAGCTGCAATTATGATTATAAGCAGTCACTAAAATTGAAATTATTAACTTATGTATATGGGCATTTCCACAGAAATGTCAACTTTTTGTAGCGTGCGACACCAAGCAAATATACTTGTGTTTTTTCAAAGAAAACGAAAATTTTTTTAATTCTTTATATATTTGTGTAGGCCATCAGCAGTTCTACGTTAGGTAAAATTTTGAAAAAAAAACTCTAGTCACGTTGTTTAAAAATACAAGGTTAATTGCTTGCTGTCGCACGCGACAAAAAAAAAGTCGCATTTCTCTGAGAAATTCCTATATATATTTTTTGAGTACTCATTGTCATTCTCTGCTGCTTTCTTTGCTAGCTCGGCTAGTTCTGGGACTGCCCTCGTACCAAGATACAAAAACAACTGCATTTTTTAAAAGACAATAATTTTAGTAGACTGTGACGATATGTCAACGGCAATGAAAAATGAATTATAAAATATATTAGAATAATAAAATAGTTTTGTTAACAGTAACAAACCGAAAAGACGACTTCTTTCAATATTTATTGAGGCGGCGCGCCGGATTGTCACACTAATAAACTATAAAATTGATGAAATGAAATTATCGATTACGAAGTTTTTTGTAATAGATTAAAGATGACCCCAACATGTTGTTTTTCTCTTTAATATGACACGAAAATGTGGTAGTCAAGTCGAATTCCTCCAACTAGGATAAGTCAAAATGATTTGAATAAAAATAAGGCATCATCAAGTGTTGGCATGTAAAGTATGTCCCAGTCCAGTCTTGCAATTTTTGTTGCAGCAACTTTTTATTTTTTAGTGCAAAAGAGCGCGAGAGGAATACAAACAGTATATATTTCTATTTCAACACTCTCACACATATTCAAGAATTGCTGCAACAAAAATTGCAAGTCTGGACCGGCACTATGTTTGTGTTTTATTTGATCTAATACTTTAGAAACTATACTTAAAATTTATGAATGTTTTGTTATTTGATTAAAAAAAAACGATAAAAATCCACAGAAAGTCAATAAAAAATTTAAAAACAGAATAAAAACCGGTTTTAAAACTGTTTAAACAATTAAATACCCGAAACCGAACTTGCTCTAACCAGCCCAAAAATATGTTTTCGGAAGGAATCCGCTTTTCTACTACATCGAAGTTTTAAATATGATTCGTATGTATGTGACTATAAAAAACCCGGTTCCTAACCGGATAAAAAATATTCCATATTTGACGCTGGTATTGTAGCTTTCCAATGGGGTAAGCATTTTTAAAATCGCTTAAGCAGTTTTGGCGTGAAAGCGTAGCAAACAAACAAACTCTCTGTCACATTTACAGTCACTCTTATTCCAGTTATCAACATCGACGTCACGTCAAGACAATACCAAAAGAATTGGGCAACAAACGTCAGCGTTAGCTGTGAATCATCAAAAAATATCTTTGGTCTCTGCATACGACTCTCACACATATGCACTGATTGACAGGTTTATTTGATTATCTACAGGGCCCATTCAATTTTATCAATAACATTGTTCAAATTGCTACACACCTTAGCAAGTTTTTATTTTGCACACACTTTCATATTTATACAAAAACAAATAACTTAAACCAACAAAGAAATATTTTTAAATACAAACTTGTCACATTAAATTCGGAATTTCAATAAAAATTATACTTTATGAGAAGAAACCCCATAAATACAAATAATATAAAATTTCATTTCAAAAATCAAAAACAAAAAAACAAAAAGTAAATGTTCCCATTAAACCATGAAGTGAGTGAATGAATGCATTATTGGAATATTTATAAGCAAATCAATTTAAATGTTTTAAAATTATTTTATTATAATAAAAAAAAAGTTTATGTAGGTGTTGTCGGCAATTTGTTTTCATATTATCTATATTTTACCATTAATACTTGAATTTTATGACAAAAATAATTTATTTGTAATAAATAATTCTTTTTAAAGTAAGAGAATAATTTTTTTTTTGTATATGTTGTTCAAGAACTCTACTTTCGCAATAAAGCAAAATATTAATACTTTAAGGAAATTTTGTTTAATTTGTGAGAATCCATTCACTCATTACCGCAAGTGTTTAATGTGGCATGTCAAATTTCCAAATTCACAGTGGGCTTATAGCATCCATCCATCTATCTCTTTCACTTTTATTAAACACTTCAATTAAAAATGGTATTCAATTCAACTTCAACTTAGCGTTAATAAACGCATCATCCGCTTATTCCATGCTGCAAGAGCAATATAAATTTTAATATCTTTTAAATGACGGAAATTATTTATTAAGCTACTTTTAATTGCAGCTTAAAATCTCTTATTAAATAAATGTTTTAGAAAAAAAAATTTCTATTGTGAACACTTAAATCAACATCCGAATACTGCCAGTTAAATTAATTGTGGTTTTGAGAATACGAGTACTGGATTCAGGGACAGCTCAATTGATTTCTGGTTACAAGAAATTATAAAATAATTTATTTATTTTAGAGTCACTATAACACAAGTACAGGGTGCACCAAGTCATACACATATGCATATTTGCTGCCAATTTGTGTTACATGACAGCAAAAATGAATTCAATGTAAGAGAGACAAAATTATAAAAAAATACTATGGCCTTAAAAAATGTACTTCCTTCACAAAACTTGTGGCAATACCTTGCGTTATACCCTGTAAAAAACTCTTATTCGTTCCTTATTCGAATAATAAACAATTATTTATACAAAGAAATAACTAAACCCGGCTGCCACCAACTTTGAGGCGTTAAATATCCTAAATGGTCATTGAAAATGAAAAATCATAAGATAAACTTAAAGATGAAAATACCTGTCGAATGATACCCATTTTTATATAGTTCGCCGACTTTTTATTATTTTTCGTTTTACAAAATGGCGTCTGTTGGCCGCCATATTGAATTTTGATAACCGACATATCTCTTTAGTGACACTCCAGGGATTAAGACAAATCGATTGGCGTAAGAATCATACGAAATCGGTCCACGCGTTCGGTATATAGTGGCGCAAAGGAACACACATATAAACATGCATACATACAAACATACGACTGCGTTGCGCAGTCGGTTTATTTGGTTTCTATCCGTACGAATAATCGACTGAAATTTTCAATTTATTCGATTACTCGAATATTTTATTTCTAGCTTTTATAGTACACAATGAAAAATTAAGTAAAATAATTCTGCGTCATTGATATAAGGCCTGTAATGCATTCTGTGTACGAATAATCGAACAAATATGAAAAATTATTCGATTAATCGAATAAATTTTAATAGTTTTTGTGAAGTTAGATGAAATAATTTTGCGGCATTATTCGAATAATCGAATAAAAACTAAGAATTATTCGCTTCAAAAAGGAAACAAGTATATTCCATTAGAATGCATACGTGAAGAAGGCAGCCACGTAAACCACGAATTATTCGACTAATTGAATAACTTCTTGTTTTCAATTTCCAAAGTATTGAAAAATATTAATTTATGTTTGATTTAATTTATACGAATAAAAAAATTTTTATCCGAATAAAATATTTTTGTTTCGATTAATCGAATAACTTTTAATATCTATTTTAGTATGCACTGAAAAGTTATACAAAATTATGTTGCAGCATTATTCGAATAATCGAATTAAAACTAAAAACTATTGGATTATTCGAATAACTTCTTTTTTTAATTTCCAATGTGCTTAAAAATGTTTGATTTAGTTTATTCGAATAAAAAAATTTTTATTCGAATAAAATATTGTTGTCTTGATTAATCGAATAACTTTTAAAAGCTTTTTAGTATGCACTGAAAAGTAATAAAAAAATTATGTTGCGTCATTATTCGAATAATCGAATAAAAACTAAGAATTATTCGATTATTCGAATAACTTATTTTCTTAATTTTCAAAGTTTGATTTGATTTGATAATTTTTGTTTTAATTTGTGTTTGGGAATTTTTAAAGTAGAATAAATGAAAACACTTTTTCTTAAATATTATAGTTTTTAGCCAAAATTTGCTTAAGATTTGTTTAAACAATTCCTTGTATTTTCTATTAAATGACACCGTGTTTTACTTCATTTGGAATTCAAAAAAAAAATCATTTATAGAACTTTCAATTCGCTATTTTATGAAAATAACAGATTAAATTTTCCAAAAAAAAGTATGCATTTTAATTTTTGTTTGTAACACTCACCATTTTTAAGAATTTTCTGTTTTAAAGTCTCCTTTTAACTTCTTGGGAATCTTAAGGCTTTCTCCTTAAGTTAACACACCATTTAAACTATTTCAAATATTTTCTTTGCCTAGAAATAAAACATTACTTTTTGCTGATTATCGTTAAATTTTTTTTTATATATTTTTTTTAATTTTAATTGGTTTAATTTTTGTTAGTTACTGTAGCACTCACTGGTTTCTTAAACACTATAGTATATTATATTTTTCAAATTTATTAATTTTCTCTTTGAAATTCTAATTGTTTTATATTTGATATTTTTTTCTAAAATATTTTTTAATAACAAAAATGTTTAAAATGCTGATCGCAGAAGAGTAAGAAAATAAGGAGTTGTTGACTCGTACGTATTAAACCATCAAATAACACACTTGGCACGAGTTGTTGCTGTATTTATTTGTTTTCAGATCAATTGGATTGTTATTTTTTGTTGTTGTTGTTGTGGTTGTTGTTTTACCTCTGCTGCTTGATGCTTTTATTTAGCTTTTTTTACGGTTTTGATTTCTCACCCGTACGTTGAGCTTCGTGCTCACATTGTTTCAGTTTCGATTCCATGTGAAATTCAAATGAATAATCAAAAAAAAATAATAAAAAAAAATAAAGAAACTCAAGAATAAAATACATACATTTTAAGCCAAGATCTTAAAGCCAGCAGAAGTTACGCATGCTCAGAGTTTTAAGCAACTGAAAAATATTTGTGTTGCATTTGTAAATGTTGCAGCTCACGAATGCAACAATTGTTTGTTTGCAAGGAAGAGCGCTCAAGTTTATAATGAAAATCATAAAACAGAATGCAATTCTTTATATTGCAGTTTGTTGTTATTTTGTTTTTTTTTTAATATTTTAAATTAAAATTTCACTTTGTTATTTATAACACCTTTTAAGCCCTTCATCACGTATTTGATGGGAGTGTTAAAACTTAATCGTTTCTTTTGTAATCGAATTATATTTACATATAAGTTAAGCCTGTAATGTCTGTGTAAGTCCAATCAAGGGAAAATTTCTGAAATCTTCGGGTCAAGGGTTGTATAGCATAGCACAAGGAAAAATTTCATATTAAAATATGAAAAAATTATATATATTTTTAACATTTTCTTTGCAATGATTTTGCTTAATATGTATTTCATGTTAATTCAACATGATTTACAGTAACCTTCACAAAGAAATTTTTTGCTTTTGAAATTGCTCTATTTTATGTTGATTTCATATTCCACTAATATTAAATCAAAGTTATTTCAAGTCGGAACAACATGAATTTCATGCTGAAATAACATGACATACCATGTTGAATCAAAGTTGTATACGGTCCTCCGGTCTGGTTAATTTAGTTTACTTTTCCTTTTTAAAGCCAAAGCAATAAAAAACCCAGCCAAATCAGATATTACAATAAAAATCTATACAAACAGACAAGTCATGAATTAAAATTTTTTTCATATTAATTTTTCTTCACAATCAAATTTTAAGCAAATATTCTTCATACATGAATTATTTACAACTCAAATTATTACAATTAAGGCATAAGTTGTTGTTTTCAAAAAAAAAAAAAAAAAATGTGCGTCTTTTCAACGCTGACCTCAATTTTTGCATTAAACATACAAGTAACGAATGACAAATTTTTAGAAAATTGATAAAACTCATACCAAAATTTTTTCAATAGACGCTGCAATTTTTCTTGTTTTAAATAAAGCTTTTCCTGCATTAAAACTATTACTCATAGGCCCATTATTACAACATAAAGTTAGTTAAAAGTAGGATTTTAACGGACGTATAAAAAGTTTTTCATCAATACAATTTTAGCTTAACTTAAAGTGAGCGCTAAGTTAAAGGCAAATGTATCCTTCCTGGTTAGTTAAATCAAATTTATAATAATGAATACCCTTTTATAGGTCCGACAAAATCCTACTTTAAACTAACTTTAAGTTGTAATAATGGCCCATAGAGTCTTGCAGTAGTTTCCACAATGCAAGCAGGCGACTTGTATGAAGAAAAAAAAAATATATGAAAAATTATAAAATTTTTTTAGTGACTTCTATTAAAATTTTCTAGACTCACCATTCCATTGATTTATTGATAACAATACTCGTACAATATTAAAAAGAAAAGTCACGAATGACAAACAATTTACGTGTATGCTTTTAAAACAAAAAAAAAAAAGTTTTTGTTTTGAATTGGCTCGATTTTGTTTGTAACGAGAATCGAAAGATGGCGAAAGAAAAAAGTTTAAAAATCACCTAAAATAGAACATTCCACAACTACTCGTATTATCAAAGAAAACAAATTAAATATTGATGGCCTCTTAATCACAGTAGATCCAATTGGGTCTCTGACCCAAATTAAGTTAAAAATTTACATACCTTTCACAAAAATCAGTTATTTTTTTCCTATAATGAAGTGTATTTTAAATTCGACACTGCCAACAATAGCACTCTCACTCGCTATTGCACTTCTTGTCAAGCTCTGTTTAATTTTAGAATAAATATTTCATTTTTAATGTAAGAAATGAAATGTATACCAACTGCATAACAATTATACGGATAAGGACTGCTACAAGCCAAGTTGCGAGGGAATATTTTATAAAATGCTTTGGCTCATTTTCATACAAAATAAAACGTATTTGAAATGCGTTTTAAAAAAATTTTGTATAAAAAATTTTAAATAAAATATATTTCAAACTCATTTTGTTGGCTTAAGATTTTTTTAATCATTTTTTTTTTAAATATTACTGAAGATAGTCTTATTTTTTTATATAAAATCCATTAAACCGTTTAATGCTTATGAAAGCTTTACCTAGTTCCGCTTAAAACTGTGAAATAAACCAGCCAGAGTTAGGTTTTTAATGTCATCTGGTTTTATATGTAGCAGTTTATTAATTTTCTTGAAAATATTAGATTTTCATCATTAGGCATTGAAATGAAGCGCTCATTTGTATTTTCAGTTCATTTAAAAAACTCGCCAAGGCCAGTGTTGCCATAATGTGAGCATAAATATTGCTTAACACAAGGGTAACAAATAACAAAAAAAAACCATATACTGTTATGAAATTAAAATATTCACTGAAATATAAAGAGCGAAATGAAATACAACACTGCGTAGTGTAAGACTGATTCTACAGCATGGAGTTGCCAGCATGAGAAAACAGCTGCTAAATTCAAAATAAAGGAAATAAAATATTCTGAAACACTTTTTTATCGATTATAGTACAATGAGTTGGCAAGACTTAGATGCCCCTCTGGTCTGGACTCTGGTCTGTTGCTCTGCAACGCGTGAAGGCCTTTTTTACTTTGCTTGTCAAAATAAGTTACTATATAATTTTTAATTTTAGTAATATTTAATAAATAAATAAAATTAAAAAAATGTTTGCTGAAGTTCATGGCCTGTTGAACGGTGTCAAACGAATACGTTCGTCTTAAAATTTACGTTGAAAAAAAAATTAAATAAAAAAATTGTTTTTGTTTTCACTGAAAACACGTTTCGTTTTGGAATTCCTATTGATTTCTTTGGAAGCTGATTTAATCAAAGTACAAGCCCCAAAAACTCACTGTAGGCGCATATAAATACATAAAATCTTTATTAACCTTTTAATTATTCTAAAGCTGGAAAATATTATATATTCGTATAAACAAAATGTAACAATAATTTCAAGACAAAAAAGCACTTTAAAATACATAAATATTGAATATATTTTTTTATCTCATTTAAAAATAAATTTTGCGCTGTATGCAATTTACTACAGAATATGCAAATGGAATTTTGTGAAAGTTGCTTAGACAGGGATTTTTTTTAATGAATTATTTTCCTTAAATAAAATTGTATAAAAATTTATAAGTTTTTTCATATAAAAAAAAAACTCAACTCTTGTAAAAGCAACATGTGTAGGAAAATCACCCTTATTCCAGTTGTCAACATCCACGTCACTTCACTATAAAATCAAAAAATTGCGGCCTGTCTACTCATTGCCGAAAACAACTCACTTCTCTTGACAAGCTGTTACTATTTTCTAGACCTAGGGAAAAAGAAATAGTTTGTCAATAGTACAAAATTGATACCGCAAGGGAGTAGACAAGCTCAAATATTTTGGTATTGTATGGACGTGACGTCTATACTAAATGCTTGTAAAGGATGATTTTTTAAGAGCTTTCGGATTTGATTTACAATAAAAAAGAAACACATAAATTTTAGAGAAATGTATGAAATCTTTATTTGAGTCGATAGAACCATATATTTATATAATTCAGTTGGACTTGTGTCCAGCAGTTCTTTTTGAACTAGTTGGAGAGCGTTCGAATCAAAAGTTGTTTCAAACCCATTTAATTTACTTTGACTCCAACAGCTCATTTTGGTTTAAAATATCTAGATTTAGACACAACTCTAAATTTAATGTTTAATGATGATTTCATGTAAATGTTGATGGCGACTATGCCTGAAATTGTTCGTTCATACATTGAGTCCAATTTTTGCATACTCTCGCCAACATATCGGGCGGTATCTTACGAAGAAATTCTTAAATATTGTCTTCCAGTGCGTCAACCGGGCAACCGTTGCGGGCTTATCCCTTTAGACATAAGCCTTAACACAGCCCCACAAAAAATAGTCTAAAGGCATTACAACGCACGATCTAGGCGGCCACTTAATGGGCCTCAAACGTGAAATAAACTGTTCACCGAACTCGCTCTCATTTAAGCCATTCTTTCGAGTGCTGTGTGACTTGTGGCACAGTTCTTCCATTTAGGTAAAAAAAAAAGTAATAGAGGCCCAATTGCTGCAAAGGGTGCCGAATCGATAATTCTGTCCGCATTCTTTGTAAGCGTGTTTCTGGTGTAATCTTCAATAATATAATTTTGGTGCGGAATTTAGTCACAAGATTGCTAATAGCCGCCTCAGAAGGTCGCCCAAACTGAAAGAAAGCTGAGCATGAATTTTGAAAACAGCTGATTGGCCAAAAATAGTGTTGCCAACAAGAAGATTGCTAAAAAAAATCACCCTCTATATAATGTCCAGTTGTGAGTCTTTAACTGTCATCCGTTAGCCGTAACCATAGCGTGACAGCGGAACTATAAACGTCTTTGAAATTTTGTATAGACTTTTAAGCAGCCTTCGATAATGTGTTCATTAAGCCGAGAAAATATTTGCATAATTAAAGTAATATTTTTTCACACGCGCTGACAACACATTGAGTTATAAATTTTTTTATTCTTGTGATAAAGAAACTAAAAGATTTAGTATTTGTTTAAAATAATTTTACGATGAGTAATGGGGAAGTTCTTTATGTTTTAGATTGAAAGCAACAGATAACACCTGCATACGAACATACCTACTTGTACATATGTACATATTTATTAACACTAATTTTTTATTTAGAAATAAAACTTTTGGTTTCTTCTTTTTTTTTGTGTGTTGGTGGGTATTTCCAAACACGTATAACAATTAATTTTATTTCTATTTGGTTTTATGTTGGAAAATGTTAAGCTAAACTACTTAAAAATGTCTCAGTTGGTAGCTGAAAGGAATTTGTGCGTTAAATTGGCCAAAACGTTGAAAACTTAAAAGTCATAATACATACGTTCATTCACATTGTTAAAGTGTTTGACAAAATATATTAAACCCTCACCACTTGTATTTAATAATCGTTGAAGCTAAATAGTAGCAATAACTTTCATTTTATTTTTTATGTATTAATATTGTCTGTTAGCAATGCGGAGCCGGGCCTTATTTGTGCTGCGCAACACTGAAACAAATCAGCTTGTTTGTCGAAAAATTAATTAAGGGCGGGGGGTAAATAAGTCCTTGAATTTTTGAATATAAAAAATTTTTTATTCACCAAATTTAAATTATTTTGAACAATTATGGGCGTATTATTAAAGTTGCTTCATTTATTTTCATTTCGGTTTTTTAGTTCAAATCTTACATATTAAGAGGCCCACTGTTCAACCATCAGATTGATTCGTAGGAATCAGTTGAGTAGAATTACAAATAACATAAACACTTTTTAAGCACAAAATCGTTCGTTTTTCGTTTCAAAAAGGAATCCTCTAGATTCTACTTGGATGCCTAAGTGTAGTAGGCAGCCACGTAAATCAACCAAGCACAAAATCGTACCACTTTTAGATCTTGGGATGTGTGCCAAATTTCTTAAGAATCGGTTAAGTGGAAGCACATTAAATGGAATAATGGGCCCCGCCCATTTTTTGAAGTACGAGCACAACTAAAAGTGCATAAAATAAATAGAAAACCGAAGTGAGAAACAGCCTGTTCTTCTGAAGTCGTTTAAATATGACATTCAGCCCAATTATGAACAACAATTCCGCGCAGATATATTCGCTTTTCCTTTCTCTCCTATTATGTCGCCAGTCATGAAAGAGATTTTTCCCGAGGAACATTTTCAAACAATAGCAAGTAATAGGGAAAGCAAAAAATTCTAATTGTAAAAGGGAGACATTTCTCGCGAAATTTTATTAATTATTGCCCTGTATAAATTTGGTTTTCCCATTTTTCACCACATGCGGGATTAAAAAAAAAACTTCCCGGGGGAAAATGATATTTCCCTTGGAACACAGAAAAGAGTTTACATAAACAGCCCGATTCTAAATGTTCCCCTGGAAAAAATTCCCACGGAATTAGTTATTTTTAATAAAAATAAAATCCACCTATCCTTAACAGATTGAACTAAAAATTTAAACTTGAGGCATAACTTCGAATTTTCAAAGTCAACTTTTTTGTTGCTTTATTTTAAATGAAAATTTGCAAAAAAAAACTACTTTTTCAAATGGGGGAACAATGAATAGGGATTAAATTCCCAAAGAGATTTATTCAGGGCAATTAGGAATAAAATTCCGCAAGAAATTTCTCCCGTTTCAAATTAGATTTCTTTTTTGGTTTTCCCTATTACTTGCTATTAGTTGGAATTGTTCCCGGGTGAAAATTTCTTGCATTAGAAAACAACTGGCAACACTATGCTTAAACTTTTTTGGCGGTTATGGCACAATATTTATTTTAATTTGTTCAGTTTAGACTTGGGTCGAACTCGTTCACTAGTTAATTTTTGCCACAAACCAATGATCAAACCCATTTAAATTACATGGGTTTGATCATTGGTTTGTGGCAAAAATGAACTAGTGAACGAGTTCGACCCAAGTCTAGTTCAGTTACATTAATTTTTTTTTGCTTGCACGCAAAGAAAAGGGGGAAAATAAAATAACAACAAACAAGCAGAACAACGAGCTTTATAATGCGATGATGCCACTTATTACACTTTTTTGTTCCCAAGGAACTTATGATAAAAGGAATTTGTTCCCGATCAAATTATTTTCCATGAGAAATAAATTCCGAGGGAATATTCATGATTGGACTGATTATGTGCACAAAGTGATTTTATTTTTATTTTTTTTAAATGACGGCCACATGATCAACGTTGACCTCGATTTTGAATTTATTTCGAAATACTTCTGTTTTTCTTAGCTGGCTTAAGAATATTAAAATAAAATATAAATGAAAATTCTTTTAATTAAATTGCTGATTGATTTTCTTAATACCCAAAAAGAAAACCAACCACATGTTGCGACATCTTTGTATGTTGTTAAAAAACTAATGTCACTGTCACATCTTAATCTTCAGTTCTTTTATAATCTACAAGAACTAATTTTTTTATTTGTTATTTTTTTCTTGTAAAGCCATATACGATTAAGTTTAATATTCTTTTCGTCAAAACGGAATAACTTGCATTTACTGGTATGTACATAAGCTTTCTTGTTTGATTAAAGTTGCAATTTAGATTTTTAGAATACTTAATTTTTTTTCCACTTTATGGTTGTATTCTATACTGTCATAATGGGGAAGGTATGCCCAGCAAAAATTTTGAAATTCATACTGCAAACAAAATTACATACATACTACGACCTGACTAGTGGCGCCACCTGGCATTAGGTTGAAGGAAAAAATACTGTGCTAAGAAGTGGTGTTCACATCCGAAACGTTCACATCCGAAACGTTTAATAAAATCCTATTAATGATATTGGCTGAACGTTGGCTTAAGGTGCATGAGATAACTGATGTTATAGGCATTTTAAAAAGTGCTATACTTCACATATTGACCCAAAACTTGAAGATAATAAAGCTGTAAGCAAATTGAGTGTCCCGCGCTTGCTGAGAATAGAAAAAATAGCCGGCTTCCTAAAGATGTTTCAATAGGCTGTTTGTTTTACAAATCCGAGTTTATGCGACGATTGATAATCATGGATAGGACATGAGTCCACCACTTCAAAACTGTTGTAAATAGGAAAATCGTGTCCAAAGAGGGCGACGAAACATCCATTTGCAGGCAAGGGCCTGGCATCTGTTTTAGGGGTGGGCGTGATTTAAATTTCGACAGCTCCATCTGCAGGCAAGGCCCTGGCGTCTGTTGTTGGGGTAGAATTTTTATTGTAATTTCATGTCATCGAGAGCATGATTTTTTTAAAGCAAATTGGGTTGAGTCTATCTCACATATGAACAGTGTTGTCAGATTTTTTCCGACCTATTTCGCCAAATTGATTTTAAAAGCCGCCAAAGTCAATTTTATGTAGTTTTTCTTAATTATTTATCGGCCCTCTTCTGTAAACCGATTTCGCGTAAATTTCTCATTTTCAAAAAAATTAATAATGATCGTGCAGAAATGTTTAATAAAATTATACACGATAATTTTCTTTCCGATATGATATTTGAGAATCTATGTATATAATAGAAAAATACAAAAAAAGTTCTGAAAAATTATTTCTATTATTTAAACTAAAACCGTGCAATTTTAAATTGATTCCGTTTATAGAATAGGGGCGCATATTTGATAATAAATTTGTTTTTATTTAACACATTTCTTAAAATAAATTTTTACAAAATAATAGTATAAAAATTTAGCAGAAAACCGCCAAAAGTTGAAATGAAATCGCCAAAAATTATTTTTTCTTAAAGTTTTTTCAACCAAATACAAAACGCATAATAAAGGGTGTTTTTATAGAGTGACACAAGTTCAAATCATAACAAAACAAGGACATATATTTTTAATTTCAATGAAACGGGCTTTATTGGAAAGAAAATTTTATGAAATTTCGAAGCAAACTAAACAACAAGCAACTATCAGCTGCTAAAGAGTTGTTCAAATAAGGGAGTAATGACAACTCAAAGTTGTAACACTCTAAACAAACACCCTATATTAGAATGATCATCAATATCAAATTGTTTTAATTTCTTGCAGACTAGCTTTTTTGGTAGTATTTATTTTAAAACTACTCCTTCAACAAACTAAGTTTCTTGAATTACGAAAATTTTAAGTTCAATTTTGTTACAAAAAAAAGCCTGTATGTGAATATCCCTCATACCTAAATAAGAGCGGCAAGCGTCGCGTTAGCAGCAGGGTACATATTTTCAGTACAATCAAGTAATATTTTCACATTTAAATGTACTGAAAATGCGTACCCTGATGCTAACGCGACGCTTGCCGCTCTTATTTAGGTATGAGGGTATGCCGTGAGTTAAAGAGAGAAGGAAAGGTAATGGCTCCCAGCGATGCCAAGTTGGTGCTTTTGGCATTAGTTTTAGTGCTTTTTGAAGACTCAAAACGCCAAATTTTGAGCATTATGCTAGGCACAGACTTAGCAATGTGTTGATGCAACAAGAAAGGTTGCATTGTCGGTCGCATGGTGTGCAGTCTTGTTTGTGGTTGCGTTGAAAGTTGCATTCGAAGTTTCAAAAATATCGAAATGTTTTGATGTTTATAGGTTGCATTGACGGTTGCATTGTAGGTTGCAGTGTCTTTGTCAAAATATGCAACAGGTAATATAAACGTGTTGCGTAAGCATGATGCAAAGTGTGTACCCACAATTAGTGCCAAACTAAGAAAAAGCACTAAGTAGTGTTTTTAAGAAATTTGTGTATTCCTTAAAATTACTTTTATAAAACCTTGGTGTATTTATTTTTTCAGTAATAGATACTATTGCTGAAATAGAGAAAATATTAAACACTATTAAACTTTACTCGTTTGAATATTCACTCGTTTTACACGTTAGTGCTTTTTACGCTTTTTAGATCTCAAAATTACTCTTTTCAGTGCTTTTCTTTAAATTTTGATTTTTGAGCTAAAAAAGTTGGCATCACTGATGGCTCCTTCGTTTCTGCATTTCTTCTTCTTTTTCGCAAAAAAAAAAACAGAAAAATTTCTCAACTAAAGAAACACTCAATAATATAGTGCTTACCAGGGTTGCCATACACACAAAAAAACTAAAACTACAGGGGAAATATCTCAAGATAGAAAAATATCGTCATCTAAAATGTAAAAATGCATACAAATAAATCAACAGTTATAGTGCTAGTGTTATCTGCACGTGTATACAGGATCAATAATGAACCAAGAAAGAACCAACACAACTTTCATGTAGAGAATCATTCTTGCCGGTAAAAAATTATGCATTTATAATATAGGAAATATGAACCGTTTATCTGAAATTTCCAAACTATTATAAATTTACATTGCAAGTACTGCTCATCTGCTAAAATACTATAAATAGAATAGAAAATTGCTGTTGCAAAAAGGTCGATTTAAGTTCTTTTTGACTTAACGATACTCTTGTACATACTTTTGTATATTTAAAATTTTATGTATTATTAATAGGGCATATGACGATGTTTTTCTAATAAAAATTTAACTGAAAACCGAATTTCCTAATTTCACTGTAAAATATATAAATTTCTGAAAATTGACCTGAAAGTTTGAAAGTGCTGTACTGCAAAACTGTAAAATTTGACTTAATCATGTTTTCCTTATTGCCACAGATTTTATGACAACCGTAGTTAATCATCTGATTTGGTTTTGATATGTTTTTTTATTGAATAATTTAAAATATTATATTAATTACTTTACTAACTAGGCAAACTACTTTCAAAAATATATGATTTTTTTAAGTTTAATATCAATAATTGTTTTTAAAACCATTTACTATCGCAATAAATTTTAATTTAAGCATCTTTAAAATAAAAATAATATATATAATAACATACAATTAAGGAGAGATGACATAATAAAATTTAACTCAGGTGTTCTGTGCTTATATTGTTAAATCACCCACATTCTATGGAAATACTTACATACATACATATCGTTACCTTAATATAGAAAGGCACTGACTTACTATTTTTTTTGAAATTTAAGGTAGCGATGTGAACATATTTATGGAAGTGAAAAATATTTAAACATTTTCTATAAAATCTTAAAACACATAAAATTTTTATATATATTTTGCTGATTTTTTTAAGAAATGGAACAAACTGAAAAATATTCAATAATTTATGTATGTATACTGTTAGTCATGACATTTGGCTCTACTGTTAATTATCTTCGGTAGCTGCATCATCTATTTAAACAAAAATTTGAAACAGAAATAGAAATACTACAGCACTTATCTCCATAATTCATTACACAACCTACATACATACATCATATCTTCAGTTAGAACGCAGTTTACTCTGACCAAGTTTTTCAAATTTGTTTAGATTTTCATACATACTTACATATGTACATACCTACCTATCTTCACATACTTATGTATATACATACTGAAGTCGACATTCCATTTTGGTGTGAAACTACCAAATTTTTCCGTTCAGTATAAATAATCATTCTAACGAATTTTTAAAATTACTTTTATAATAGAAAATGTTCTACAATTCATTCCTAACACATTTAATTAACAAATTTATTGGATCTTGCCGGCCATTCCTTATTAAAAAAACGACGTTTTGTATTGTTTTACAGCTGCCTTATATTCTTCAAATTTATTTTTAATATGATGAAATTTACGAATTTCGAAGAAGTCATCCAATTTGAAAAAAAGTATATTGTTTGAGAAAAGTGCTTCAAAACTGATTTTAAGAGTTACAGTAAACCCCGGTTAAGTACCTCATCAAAAATGTCATGTTTTTTTTGCGATACGAATATTTCCGAATGTTATTGAACATTTTAACTGCTTCACATCAAATTTTGTGGCACTTAAAGCAATTTTTCAAATTCAATAAAGCATGTAAATGAGCCGAGAAAATCGATTCGACAAGGGCTTTTCTATAAAATATCTATCGCGCAATGTCTCGGATCAATCGATTCTAAATATATATTTTTTATTGCAAATCAAGTAATTTCAAGTTATACATATAATTAATTAGGGGTATTATGTTACAGAATTGGTCGAATAAAGCTTCTGTATTATTTAAATATAATAAGTTTAACATATTGGTAACGCACGTAATTATACCAAGTTATTATTTTCCTTCATTGAAGTATTTGGCCAACTCACAAAGTGTTCTATTTTATTATGTTGTCATAATTTAGTATATTAAAATGATTTAAAATATTATTTCAAAATGGCCTATTTATTTAAGCTTAAATTAGACGTGACATAGCCATGCTGCCATAGCCATAACCAAACCAAAATTCAATTGGTTTCTATAGTGAGAGTTATGGCGTTATGGCGAGTCATGCCCATTAGTTTGGTTCGACCGGCTGTTTTCTATGGCTATGGTTATGTCACGTCTGATTGAGCCTTTAAAAATACATTGAAATTTATTACTGAGAGGCTAGATATGTAGTTCCTTTGAGTATTTCATTGTTTCTAATGCATATCATCAAGGAATCTTTAGCCAAAAAGATCTTAGTACAACTGGAAATATTATGCTAAACTTTCATTTATGAGAAGCTCAACTAATATCATAGTTGAAAACAGGACTAAATTATCAACACGTTTTTTATTTTATATTTTGCTGGAAAAGTTAAATAATAATTTAGTATAATTAGTGCATTAACAAAATTGGAAACTGAAAATGCCAAAAAAGCAACAATTTTAATAAATTGTTCTCGGAAATTCTAAATTTCTGTAGACTTTACATTAATATGGCTCAAATAAATGTTTAATTTTTTACTCCTTGTCGACAAACGCTTAAGCAAGCATTAATTCTTTAGCTATCGTGCTGAATAAACGCCGAAAAAATTCGTTACTCAAAAAGGAGGAATATTCTTTAACTATGTACATATGTATGTATGTATTACATCCATTGAATAGATAAATATGAAATATTAAATAAGCAATTTAAAATATACTATTTATAACTAAATGTATGCTGTAAATATATTTCTTGCTAATCTTTCTTGTAAGTATGAATAATTAATTAATTTCAACTTAATCTCGGCCGAGATCACGATATTAGTCTATTCCATGGCGCCCTGGACGGGTTGAAATTAATACTAATTTCCTTAAATTCTCTGTAAGAGTAAAATCTGACATGGCAACACTGCTTTGTTTGCTAAAATATTTAGTTCGCACGGGTTCGCCGCTAAATGCAGTCGTCGTAAATTACTTTTCTTTATAAAGTGCATTTTATAATGTATTTAAATCATTAATTACAGCCAAAGGTACAAAATATTATTTATTATAATATTATTTAATAAATAAATCTATAAAATTTGTGGTAAAGTGTTTTATAAAATAAATTCAGAGCATCAAATAAAAAAAGCCCAGTAATAAAAAAGTAAATGCAATAGTTCTTGTTTGTTGTTGTTGTTGTGAATAGCAGTAGTTTGTGTTTTTCCTTCACCACCTTCTCAGTAGGGCAGAGTGTGTGCTTCAATTAATATGTACATATGTATGTATGTGTGTTTGTGTGTTTGTGTGTACGAGTGTAGTTCTAGAATCTAGTTCTGCACTTTAGTTTATTTAATAAAGAAAGTTTAAGGAAAATAAAAGAAGCAAGAACAGAGAAAATATGAGTGGCATGATTTTGTTTTGTTTACAACAAACACAAAACAACAAGTGTTTTTCGTTTTGATTTTGAGTGAGTAGGTATCAATTAGTGTTTGCTAGAGTTGCCAGTGTATAAAATTTAATCATTTAAACGGTTTATCGGTACGGGCGTTTGATAAAATAAAATATTTAAATTGAAGTACATAATTTGAATTGGATGTAGAAGGTGAGTAACTTAAAAACTATTAAATATACATACAAAATATAATTGGGGGATACAAATGGTATTCTTAAGGGCTAATAGGTATAATAAATCAGTCAATGATTATAGGTATGAATTTTATTTTTAAATCCTGTTTAAACACAAAATTTTGTTTTTCACCCCAAAATTAAATGAAAATGAAACTCCAAAATTGTTTCGCTCTTATTGTACAACATTGTAGGTATATTTAAATGTTGTTTAAGTTTTACAAACATATACCTACATAGGGTAAAAGCCCCTAAAGTCGGCATGCACCAGTAGTCGGCACTTTTAAATAAAAATGTATATAAATAAGAATAGCGGCCATTAAATATATAAGTAAGATCTGATTTTCATTAGAAATATGTATACTTACTTCTCTCTAAACATTGAGTATATTTGAATGAGATGAGTATATTGGTATATTTTTGGCCTCTTTCCGTGACTGTTTTTAAAGAGGGCGATTGTGCCTGTTTTTTAAGAAATTTTTTAGTGGTGAGCCCAATTTAAACAAGTTAGTATTCACATTAAATGAAGTAATTTCTTAAAAGTGACGGTTTCCATGGATTCAAATCAACTAAAATATTGATATTAATGTGAACATTTTAATAAAATTTATTTATTTTGCTTATTTTAATGGGTGCCGTTTTTAGGAACAAATTTTTTCATGATTTCCAATTGTCGGCAGGGGTGTGCCGACTATAGGAAAATTAGTATTTTCTCATATTAAGCTCAAAAATTGCAAAATAGTATAGTAATCATCTCTCTTGCCACTGCTTTTGAAAAAAATTAGTTTAAAACGAGTTTACCCAGTAGTCGGCATAGTAATATGTATGGAGTATACATACTACATACTCTATACCAGGCATACAGTTTCCTAAGGCTCCTTTCAGATTAGGCAACTTAATTGCGCAAGTATAATTTTCATTTTTATTTATTTTCTTTTGAGCTTGCTTTTATGTTCACATTCAGCAACTTTGTTGAGCAAGTTTAATTTTTTATGCTAGAATTTTCTTAATTTGTTGACGTTTTGTTTCATTTCTGTATTCATTGTAATTGTGAAAGTGATTTTAAATTTGGTGTATACAATGGAAGTTAAAGAAAAAAATAATTTAGTTAAAGATATATTGAATATACATAATTGCCAAGTACAAGTACAGAATTGCCAAGTACAAGAAAGTCTGTACTCAAATCTCGGCAATTCTTTCCCCTTCAAACCGACCTTTCCTCCCACACCCACAAACACTAGACTTGCGCAAGTAAAGTTGCCTAATCTGAAAGGGGCCTTAGGTCGGTAAGAACTTTTATTATAAGTTTATTGAACTGAAGATCCTAAAAAGATTGCAATTTTGTAATTCAGAAGAGATAATTACTTCATGCAATAACAGAAAATTGTATGATTGTAAATAGGACCACTTTGAACAGACTTTCTGTAACATTGTACAGAACGGACTAAGGATATCGAAGGAAATGGTCTTAATCGTATGGTTGAATATCAACTCCGCAAGGGCGTTCATTGTTCCCTTCACCAATAGGAGGACAATCCTACTCTGCAAACCATCCCACTAGATAGCGTGCTTTTAGAAAGCTCATCTGAGGTCAAGTACCTGGGAGTGATATTAGACTCAAAGGTTTTATAGAGATACCATTTAGAGGCGATTGTCGCCAAGGCAATAAAAGCACTAAAGGTGAGTATATCTATGCAGGAAAAACATAAGAGTTGCACGAGCAAAACCTTAAGATGAATATACACCATGATAGTGAAACTTATCATCACTTATAATGCTGTTGCTTGGTCGGAAAGCTACGACCAGAGATCAGTTGGAGATTCACTGAGGCTCTCATTGAGCTCACACCTCCAACAATTTTTATAGAAACTGCTGCCAAACAAAAAGCCATCAACGACCCGGGAAGAACAGACAGTGACTGTCTAATTAACCAATGGGAACAATGATCCCTGGAAAGACTTTGATCGTTTCAGATTTCTAACTTTTTATCAGAAGTTTATGCCATTGAGATATGCGCACAATTTTATCCTGATAGTTACTACCGAGGAGGAGAAATAGCAACCTGCTGCCATTAAAGCATAGTCGCTCAAAGTGGCACCAGTGTGGGGGACTTTAAAGCACTTAGTTCATATAGGTATAGTTCGAAGTTATCTTGGGACTGCCACATTAAGCTTAATCTGCTACACACCATAAATAAGGTCGTACGATTATAAAGTATAACAAAAATCGTTTGAATGAGCCCATGTCTTAAAATAAAAATAATCTAGAAATGCTCGCAGGCTTCCTTACAGACTGAGAAAACACCTAAACAGGCTTCTCATTGGGAGTAACAACCTGTGCAGAATATGTGGTTGTGATGATGAAACTTTAGAGCAGTAGTACTGTGAAGTAATGTGAATCTGTATGCCCTCTGTGGTTCCACAGGATAGCAGGTATAGACGAGGTGCTCTAGTACCTGTGGCCCGTTTCTAAAAACTACAAATTACAAATCTACAAATAAAATACATACAAAACAACAACACTTTTACACATTTTATTGTTGTTTTGTGTGTATTTTACTTGTAGATTTGTAATTTGTAATTTTGAGAAACGGGCCCCTGGTAAGCGATACAATAGCCCTGTGCCTCCAGTATAATTATTAATTCATTCAATTATGACTACTCAAGGAAATTGAACCAATGATACGCCGAATCCTGAAAAAACTCGTAAGAAATAAGAGAAGGCACCATTTCCATATTAGGTGCAGTCAGAACTATAAAAATATAAATAATTTTTATTCTATATAAAAAGGAGCTTGAATTCCAATAAAATGTCAGCCTTTCTTTAGCAGAAAATTACATGCCGACTATAGGGTCATCAATTGCTGAACTAAGGAACATGGGTGCCGACTACTGGCAAAAAAACAAAAAACAAAATATAACACATATTTTCATATCGTGAAATAGGTACATACTATGTATGTAAATAGAAAAATATATTCTTACTACGTTTATACGCTCACTATTTGCAAATAAAATTTTTTGCAAATAAATTAACTCACTGTTTATACGGCATAGCAAAAGTACACAAACTTGGTAGCACTTCTATAGAAAGCTTACTATGTTGAGAAAAAAATAGTGTAAATGCACAAAATATCAAATAATTATTTATTTTAATTGTCAGTATTTGCTTCTATCAATGTTTTTTGTTGCAATATTTGTCCATTTATTGTTTTTGTTATCAAACATTTGTAAGCGTGGCAACCTCAAGTATTTTATTTGCAAATAGTGCGTTAATCGTGAATAGTTTTCTGAATTAGTAAGTCGCAATAAAAAGAATAATATGGCAACAATTTACAGTTTTATTTGCAAACGTATAAACGTAGTATCTGATGCTCTTTTTGTTTCATAAAATGTGTTTTTTTTTGTATTACTTTTCTGCAAATCAGTGTTGCCAGTTTTTTTCTAGAGCTTATCCCCAATTTTTGATTTGTCATCCCCAAAAATCCCCAAATTGAGTTTTATTGTTTACATTTTTTTCTTTTGTGAAAAAAATAAAAAAATTTTTAATTTTATTTGAAAAATAATGACAAAAATAACATACTTACTCAATAAAATGCATTTATATCGATAGCTACGAGTATATTTACATTCATACAAATTTATAAAAAAAATTTTAAGCAAAGTTAACCATTTCCATAACTTTAGATTGGAAATCTTCTGATTCATCAGCCTCAAACATTGTTGTACATAGTACTTGTATTAAAAAGCTTTCTTTTACCATTTCAGCAGAAGGATTAACCTTGTCAAAACAAATTGAATTTTAAAAGTGTGTGTTTATTCAAAGAAGTGATTCCAACAAGTCATATAGCATTTTGTTACATATTTTTATTTTGGTAGTATTCATTATTCGTTAATCTGCCTTGATACTTCTTCTTTATTAGAAACCATACACTATGAATTTGTTTGATCATCAGTTATAAAAAAATACCTCAAAAATGCAATCCAATTTGCTTATCATCCTCAACAAATCCCCAGATCCCCAATACGAAATTTTCATCCCCAATCGCGAAAAAAATCCCCAATTTGGGGACAAATCCCCTAAACTGGGAACACTGCTGCACATTGATAAATCAACTTTGTTATTCATGTTGAACAGCTGTTTTTGGAATGCATTCCATAATATTTGGAAATCTTGTAGTGCTACCGTACTTTCAACGTAATATGATAACAACTTTAAGTAGTCACTGAAAAACTGATTTTTTTTAAATTAACTTAAACAATATATAAATATTTACTGGCTTATTAACCACAAGTGTCATAGAGTCATAGGTTTTAAACTATTTTAATCGGGTATGTTCTGTATTTCACGTGAAATTAAATCGTTCCAATCGCTTTGAAAAATGCGTTCTGGGTTTGTCAAAAAATAAATATATATATTGAAAAATGTGTGTTGGCACCCGAAGTAGATTAAAATTGAGCGGCGAAAACAATTGCCTGGGCCGTCCAGACCGCCTGCCACGAATTTGCTTTGAAAAAAATATGTTCTCATAAATTTAATAATATAAAAAAAATTACTAATTGAATTAAAAATTCAAAATTATAAAAAAAATATATATAAAGAGGTTTTGTCTATAAAATGCATTTAAAATGAAATTTTCATATCATTTCAAAGGCTATTGAAGCATACATACATATATGTATAACAATTGAAAAAACAAGAGCGGCATAATCATTATCAGAAACTTAAACGAAATTGGCAACGTTTAAGAATTTTTCTCACTTTTCACAAAATTTTTATGTTTTCCAAAATGCTTTTAATTATTCCGCTGAGTAAAATATTTTTACATCTTGAAATATTCTTTTAATACCTATTTTAATGTCTATTACGAAAACAAATTTCGACTTTTTTGGATAATTTTAAATTGAAAAGAAGAAAATAGCTCAGCTGTGTTAGCGATACCACCTTTAAGTGAATTCGCCTTGGTTCAATCATATGGAGACCTCATCTTGATATGAAATGCAATTTTGCAAAAAAAAAAAATTATATTTTTTAGTGTAAAATTTTCTGCTGTCAAAATATTTAGAAAGGTTTTGCTTGAATTGACATAGAGATACTAACAGCTGATTATCATCTGCTGAAACAAAGTCACCCGGTATTAATTTGCCTTGTTACTAAGCTGAACATTTTTTTTGCCTTGAACTATTTTTATTTGTTCACAGCTTTCTTGTACATCAGAAGGAGATTGAATAGTAAATCCTTTTTTGGTTTTTTATGAGGGACTGTTAAAACGCATTTTAAAATCTAGATACATATAAAAACACGTTTCTCTGCTCTTGATACATTTCATTTCATTCTAGAAATATTGCATAGAAAGCAGTCATAAATTACAGTGCTTTGCATATAATTTTTCTCAGACGAATTGACAGATTGCATTGTGGAAACTCGAATAAAACGTATTATTATTCCTTAAATGTTATTGTTGAAATATATGTACATACTTTAATTTCTTTGTCAATGTTCTTCATGTGTTTCAGCAACTTCTTGAGCTTAAAAAACGTGACAAAACTGTAAATAATATTCAAGCAATGAATTTGATATTTTTTTTGCTTTATAATAAAACAACTACATTATTTATCACAACATAGTTGTCTTATAAATTTTTTTTTATTGTCCCATTTTTTTCTTTTTTTTTTGTATAAAATAATTCATCTCAGACAATTTTCAAAATCGTAAATTTATTTTTATTGCAATTATTACATAAAATAACTTATTATGTTTTTACGAGCATTATAATACATCAAGCGAAAAGAAACAAAAAAAAAATAATAATTACATACAATAATATTAATATTAGTAATAAAAAATAATGACCAACGTACTTTAAATTTTAAGAAGTTCAAGCTGGACTATTGAAAAGTCTGCTTACGGGAAGAAATAAAAAAGCTATTGTTATGTGATCAAGTTTAAGTTTTCAAGGTCACTTTAATAAGAATATGTTTTTTTATATCTATTTCTTCAAGTTTCATAAACTTTATAAGCCATTGCATGACAGAGCAATATCATCATATGTGTGTTAGAAGTTTGCAAGCCGATGTTAAGAAGTTTTTATTTAAGCAGCTTAACTACTTTTCCACACAATACCGCTCGTCTTTGGGATGGTTTTGTTAAGAGTATTTAATTTCACATTTTATCATTTGAAAGAATTAAAAGACTATTTTCATATTTTTGCACATAACTACACGTACCTTTAAAAAATGCTTGTTGCTAGCCAGACTTTTAAAAGCGATCTGCTTCATCAATTGACTTTAAATGAAAGGGATTTGTTTTTCTATTAATTCTTAAATAGAAAACCATTATTCCAATCTAGTTAATTTCTCATATGTATATACTAAAGCTGAGCACAAACCCTTTGCTTGCTTAATCTCCATGATGCACATTATTAAATCGTTCTATCTTTTTTTACTGGTCTTGATTTTATGAGAACACTAAACCTGTTATTCACTTTTATCAAAAGCATGCAACAGCATTTGTTTACCTGCCAAGCAAGGGCATAAGTTATAGTAGTGTCTAAGAAATTTCACTATTGCCTACCGATTGACAATAGTGTCAAATGAAATGACAAGTGTTAAAAGATGTGTATGTGTAAAAGAAAATAACAAATAACGCAGATTCTTTGAGCATGTTAGTTGGCATGTGATGCTGTTCTAAGTCTTATAATTTATTAATTTAACACTTTAAAAAATAAAGAATTTAAAATAATATAATAATAAAAATAATATATTTTTAAGAAGTTTCACTATAACTTAATAGTTGATAAAAGTTTGAGTTTGTAAAACGATGTTCATATCGCACACTAAATCATAAAGAGTCACAACAACTCAAAATTATCAAAGTGGTTTTGCTTGTTTATAAACCAGTAAATTGAAATCTATAACGACCTCAACAATTTCTTTTGCCATACAGTCTTCTTGAAGAATATAAAATACATACATATTTGTAGAGTAACTACAGTTGTTTGCAACTACTCAGCATCTGAAATTGTTTGATTTGTGACTGTTTATGATTTAGTGTGCGATATGTATAGTGCACTATGATACAAAAATGTACACAAAATGTACAAAAATGTACAGAAAAAAATATTGCACACTTGGCACAGCTGCTCTATTCTACTGTTCTACAATGGTTTTGTGTTTTTTGTTTTTGCTTTACACTCAATTACAATTACCTTTACAAACAATATGAGCTCTTGAAAAAAATACAATACTGTGCACTTTTTAAGCTCTTGCGCTCAGCTCTATCATTAATAAAATTCCGCGTGAAATGTCTTCCTTTTCCAATTAGATTTTTTTGTTTTCCCTATGACTTGCTATTTTGTTTGAAATTGTTCCCCGTTAAAAATTTCTCGCGGAATTTTCTTTTACTCTGACTATTTTTGTAGCCTTCAGCTTCACTGCGACACATAAAGTATATACAGGGTGGGCCAAAAGTCACGCCCGCGTGTAAAATTTAATGGCCATTGGAAAAGTAAAATTCTACCACTTTGGTTCCTTGCTGGGGTGTTAAATTTTGCATGATGGTGTAAAACGGTTCGAGGAAAAAACCATTAAAAAATAATAATAAACAAAAAATGTATGCAATTTTTACACTCAGGCGTGACTTTTGGCCCACCCTGTATAATCTGGGTCCTTATAAATAGGGAAGGCGAATAAGCGATGTCCGTTCGTCCGTTTGTCTGTAACTAAAATCGGTTTTCCGAACCTCCCACAAAACCTAGAGACTTCGGTCTTAGATTGGTGTATCAGAAATTTGCGCAATATATTGGTATTGAAAATCAACAAAATCGAAAAGACAGTTTCAGAGCTGGAAAACTTAAACTTTATATTGCCATGTAAAAGTAACTAGTTAAAACTAGTTTTTTGTTTTTATTTTTGTTAAATAAACAAATATTATATTTTAATAGGAATTAAATTGGTATTTAAAAAAAAACGATTCCAGGGTTGGAAAATTAATTTTTTTTGGCATATAAAAGTAATTTATCAAAATATTTTTTTTCATTTTCATATTTTTTATTTTTAAAATAAAAATATCGGTATAAAAAACACAAAAATCTAAAAGAATGATTCCATGGTTGGAAAATTAATTTTTTTTTATTTAAAACTAATTAGGTAAAATAATTTTTTTTCTTTTTCCTGACAAATTAAATATATTTTATCTTTTAGTAGAAAAGAGTTTGGTACTTGTACTGGTATAAAAAATATCAGAGCTGGAAAATGTTAAACTTTTTTTGTATATATACATAACTATATAAAACATTTTTTTTTCTTTTTTAATAAAAAATATTTTTATATTTTATAACGAAATTAATTAGCATTAAAATCAGAAAAATCTAAACTAAAACTCCAGGGTTGGAGAATTAGTTATTTTTTTTTTAATTTATAATGAATGTACTTATATATTTGTACAAACAGTTACTTAAGACGTACTTCGGGTGAAGGGTATACAAAATTCGGCACAGCCGAATACAGCATTCTTACTTGTTGTCTCTGTGTTGTAAGTAAGTACCATTCTAGCGTTTGATTTTGACTAAAAAACTTACTACTGCCGGTGTCTTAAAAGCTTATGTTTGGGTCTTATCTAAGGGTCACCCTCTAGATCTGGCGAATTGGCAGCGGAAACCTTGTAACCTTTGTGTTTTAGGTAAAGGATTTTGCCAAATTTCGCGAAAGGCATTCTCATATTCTGCGCCTTTTCCGTAAGGGCAAAAAATGAATCTCAAATAATTTACAAAAACATTTGCCATTAAATTTCTTAAAAAGGTCTGTTTAAATCAGAGCTGTTAAATTTCCATTACGATTCTTTAAAAAGAATTGTAATGTTTATATAATTTCCTTTAAAAGAATTGCTGATAAATAATTGATTACAAATACTAATAATCGAAAAGTAATCTGAATTACTTAAAATTATTAAAAATAATCAAAAAGAAACAAAAGTAATCCGACTACTTTCAAAGATTACTTTTGATTCTTAATAAATAATCAAAAAGAATTAAAAGTAATCCTTAGATGTAATCGGATTATTTTTGATTACTTTTGATTATTTTTGATTATTTTTAGTCATTGTAAGTAATTCAAATTACTTTTTCGTTATTAGTAAGTGTAATCAATTAGTAATCGTGCGAAACTGAATATAATCGTAATTTAATCATTACTTCACCTCTAAAAAAAAGTAATAAAATTAGTAATCATTACGATTACTAATCATTACTTAAGAGCTATGGTTTAAATGCACCAAAGCAATTAATTAAATTTTAATACAAGAAACTAATTAGAACTATGAATGACATTCAAGGCTTAGTTTCTTATTTATTCACACTTGGATGAATTAATGAATTAAACAAATTGTACGGAAAATACAGGACTCTGCGACCGAAAAGATCTACTGTATCCTTTGCCAGATGCTGAAGCACCTCTTCTCATGATTAACACTGGTTCTATTATAGAAACTTTCTTATCCTCTTACCGATGCTTGTCCAATTCGTTGTATCTTCTGTGTTGTATCTTCAAAGTCCTCCCGCATGTGTTCTGGTGTTTCATCATCACCATTTCTAAAAGAAATGCATAGCGGTAAAGTAAAGATTACATTAGAAAAGAGCACCACGATTTTATCTAATATATAGTTTTTTACAAAATTTATAATCTTGCGAGCAGTAAACGATTCCACTTGAGCAATTTTGCAAATAAACAAATAGTAATTAGACTGAGTCGAATATATGTATCGTGCCATAAGCGCCAAAAAAGCTTAAGTGCCATAATTTTCGAGCTTATTTATTTTTTTTGAAGAAAATCGACTATTTTCGCTCGTAGATAACCAATTTTGGTCATAAAATGAACTTGAAAAATATGGCACTTAAGCGTTTTTGGCGGTTATGGCTCGATATGTGTATTGGAATTGTTTCATTTTTATCTGATTCGCTAGTTTAAGTATTTTATGAAAATAATTACATAGATTTTAAGATGTAGCATTGAATTAACAAGAAAAACCAAAAAAATCGAAGAGTGGAATTGTTGCCTTTTGTCATGGACCTCCATAAATCATGTGGTAATTGTAGTGTTAAAAGCGAAATTAATTAGATATGCTACTCACAAATGAATTTTCTTGCAAACAAAATTTATGTTTTGTAACATTCAGTTGATTTAATTTATTTTACTTTGATTTCAATTTACGTTTCAGTGCATTTTTTTTATTCCATTAAAACTGGCCGTCAGCTTATGAGCTGATTAATGACCACTGTGATATTAATAAAATTTAAGAAATTTTATATAATAAAAAAAATTTAATTAAATAAAATATTAACTATAGTTTTTTTTTCTTAAGTAGAATTTCATTAGTTTATATATTCAATGAATAAATTTAAATAATTTTGTTTTTTTTTCTTAAAAAAAAAAAAACACATTGACTTCAGAGCCACGTGATACGCATTAAATAAAATACAAATTAATAATTTAAATATGAATGCTGCTGTTTGTTTATTTATTGACTTTTTTTGTTTTCATAATTTTATTTATTTTTTTTTAATTTAAAAACTGGCTCAGGAGAAATAAAAAGAAATTGGGTTATTTTGATTGTAAAAAAAAACGAAAGTTTCAAAATGCACCACAAAACATGATTTCATTTATTGAAAAGTTTTGCAAAAAAAAGTGGCCTGCTACATATATGCTTAATTACTCAAAAGTGCATCGAGTAATAATTTCAGATACTTACGTATTTAAAATTTATTAAGAACTCAACTTTTTTTTTCAAATTAATCACATTAGTAATTATTTATTAGGTATTTAAATTGTATGCTGGTTTCACTGTGGCAATGTGGTCAATGTTGCCAACACTTTTTAACAAAATCTCAGATACAAGTTAAAATAAATTCAGTTAATTGCAGCTTTGACTCGCAAACAAAACGTCCCTACGGACACTACATACATATGCAATACTACACGAACGTTAGCCTAGGTTAGGAAGGCTGGTGCTATACCGCACCACCACTCAGAGACCCTTTTGGGTACATTGTGATACATTGGGTACATTGTGAATAGCGCCTATATAATCCAATATCTTACCTAATGTTTTTAATTTAATTTAATTTAAAAAAATCTTGTTTTGGCGTTTGTTTTTTAATTATAACTCTTTAATTCACTTTGCGACTTTTTTGGGTTTGCGGCGATTTTTCGATTGTCAGGGTTTCGTACAGCAAAGGTGAAAAGAAACCCTATTGTTTTCGCTACGCTGTCCGTCTGTCCGTCCGTCTGTCCGTCTGTCACAGGGTATTTTCTCGAGAACCGTAATAGCTACGGACCTGAAATTTGGACACAGTGTGTAGACCTTTGGCCGCTACAACAACAAATACATGAGAGTTGAAAATTAAATGGTGTTCCAAAACGAGCAACGAAAAATTATAAAATCCCATGTAATATATACATATACAATTTTATGTACATATATACACTTGAAATTTGTAAGGTTGGTATATTTTTATACAGACTTGTAGTCTGTAGTCAATTACCACTAAAATTTAATTAAAGGGTGTACCATCAATTAATGCAATTTTGACAACTTGCTGTATCTTGAAAACCGTAAGAGCAAAACTCTTGAAATTTTCAAAAACGGTAAAACAAAAAAATCCCAAGCTTATAAAATTGCCAAACCGCAACAAAACCGCCAAAAACAACAAAAAAATCGCCAAAACGAAAAACGCACTAAATTAAAAAAAATTCTAAAACGAAAATAAGTCGCGCAAAACCGAAAAAATCGCCAAAATGAAAATAAATCGCCAAAATGAAAATAAATCGCCTAAAGGAAAAAATCGCCAAAATGAAAAAAAAAATTGCCAAAATTAAAAAAATCGCTAAAATGAATAAAAACCCTCCAAAAAACAGAAAAAATCGCCAAAATTAAAAAAACCCAAAAACAGGAAAAAATCGCCAAAATGAAAATACTCGCCAAAATTAAATAAAACCCCACAAACAAAAAAATTGCCAAAAAGGAAAAAATCGCCAAAATGAAAAAACCCCCAAATACAGAAAAAATCGCCAGAATGAAAAAAAAATCGCCAACACGAGAAAAAAAGTGACAAAACTGAAAAAAATCGTTTAAACTGAAAAAAAAAACTTCAAAAAAGCAAGAATGCCATATTAAAAAATGCTCAAGGCCCAACGTACGGAACCCTTCGTGCGCGAATTTATTTATTGTTTAGTTTCAGTGATTTTTTTCCATTTTGTTTTTTTTTAGATTTTTGGCGATTTGTTTGTTCAGTTTTTTTCCGATCGTTTTACTTTTATTTTCTTTATCAATTTACTTTATTTTGGGTGATATTTTGAAAAATATCCAATGAATCGTACGCTTTATTTTTTTTTGTCGATTTGTTTTCGGTTTTTGATCGTTTTTAGTCTTAGCGGTTTTTTGTTTGTTTTGGTGCTTATTTTTAGTGTTGGTGATTTTTTTTAGTTTTTGGCGGTTTTTTGGGTTTTTTTTTTAGTTGTAGAGATTTTTTCAAGTTTTAGTGATTTTTTAGTTTTGGCGATTTTTTTTAATTTTTGGGAATTTTTTCGGTTTTTAACGATTTTTTTTAGTTTTATGGCGACCTTTTTTTAATTTTATTTATTTGAGCAATTTATTTTATTTTCGGTGGAAAATGTGTTAATGCCGCAATTCTGTTTGATCATTAAGAATGTGTTTATTAAAAATATGTAGAGTTTTTAATTCAAACAACATAGAAAAATAAATTTGCAAATATACCTTTTGCGACATTATTAGAAATAAATTCCATATATTTGAAACACAAATAACTTAATCTCATAGTGCTGGCAGCACCTTCAGAAAAACGGCCAGTGAAATGTTAAAAATTATTTTTTTAAACGGAAAATATATTAAACGGAACTGGCAACTCCTTATATTTCCTAAATTTTTTATTTATTTTTGAAAGTTGAATGACATCAGATGAGAGATGTGACAATGATTTAGTGTAAATTAAATATTTTTGTTATGAATACATTTAACACATTTTATATTTCCTGTGTTGACTTCTCACGTTAATATTTATGGCTTTGGTGATTTATTTTATGATCTTTCATTGAAAGAAATATACCTCGTGGCATATATTGGTCATGCAGCATGACTTTGAATGGAGTCTACGAATCAGACAACACTTTAGAGTTAAAAATAATTAAAATAATTTAGTTTAAAGGCCGTTACCGTTACCGTTTTTGAAAATTTCAAAAGTTTAGCTCTTATGGTTTCCAAGATACAGCAAGTTGTCAAAATTACATAGTCAAAATTGCATTAACTGATGGAAGACCCTTTAATTTAATTTTTTTTTTAATTTTAGTGTTAATTGGTGAAGTCTGTATAGGATACACTAACTTTACAAATTTCAAGTATATTTACATACAATTGTAATTACGACTGGTGATTTTCGTGAGTAATATTAAAATAGATAGATAAAAATTTTTAATAAGTTTAGAGGGACAAAATTAGTTTTTGCCCCCTCCCTTTTCGAATGGATTTCTATGCCTTTGATTATAATAAAAATTTATTTGTGGCTGACTGCGCCGTCAGCTACCAGTTTTAAATATAAGCCATTTAGGGAATAACGTAAATACACATAAACTTTCACCATATTCAATAAGAAGAAAATCTTGTACACATGGTTTGTGTCTTTAATATCTTATAACCAAACCAGCTCTTCGAACCAAATCAATGGGCAACACTGTAATTGATTATAGTTGGCTCGCCATAACCTTATGACGAGTACACATCTGCCATTTTTTGTGATGTCATTTTGTGCCGTCATTTTTATAATGCGTGCAATGCCGTTCCCATTATGTTTTTTAAATGACAAACGCTGCCACCAGTATACACTATTACGATGTCACAAAATGCCATAGTTTGTACTCGCCATTAGAAACCAATTGAATTTTAATTTTTCGCCGCAATCATAAACAGCTGTTTGCTGTTTATATATATTTGTTGTAGCATTTTTGAAATGAATAAGCAAATGAAAACATAAACAGCTGTTTAACATTATGGCAGCACTAATAGGTGAAGCAAATATATATTTATAGTTATGGCTATGACATTATGGTATGCCACGTCTGATTGAACCTTAAACATCTGTCATTCATTTTCACTTACTGCCAGTTTATCGAAGACAATCAAAAATTTTCGTCTGCCTATTTACATGTTTTGAAAACAGTGAAAATTTTTTATATTTTTAATTTACCAATATAGACTAGAATTTTTGATTGTTTTCGATAAATTGGCAGATAATCTCAATAATTAAATAACCATAAAAATTTACCTCGATATTCATAAAATTTAAAATTAGTTTAAAATTTGTTTTATTTAAAAATGTTCATACAAAAGTTTCTTAAAATGCATTTCAAATTCATTTTATTATTTATGAACGAATATGAGGGTTAATATTAAAAAAAAATCTACAAAAAATGTAATGCGAATAAAAATTTATTATTTATTTATTTTTTAAGTTTTCTCTTTATGTAACTTTAATTAGCGTAACAGAATTTTAATTACAATAAACATCATCAGGATATAATAAATTTTATTCTTGTAACATAAATCAAATCCAAGGAAATAAAATGAAAAAAATATATAATATTCTTCATAACTTTGTTAGTTTCTCTACTAAGAACTAAATCATACGAAGTATGAAAAATAAAAACAAATCAATAGCCCAGTTCACAGTCTTGTGCAATTGGTATTGCATTGTAGCATCTGCAAAATGGTAAAGTATATTAATACTCACCACTAAGAATTGTTAAGTGGTGAGTATCAATATACTATACCATTTTGCACATGCTACAATGCAAGACCATTTCCACAAGTTTGTGAATTGGGCTAATTGTGCGATTTGTGCTTAATTTGTGCAATAAATTAGCAAACTAATTTCAAATAAATAAATACCTACTCAAAGTTTAATGCTCCTTAATATTGTATGTGGCTTTATTTTCGTTGGTTAAGAATGTGTATTTATTTAAAAATTCATTCAGTGCATTTTACAACAAATACATAAACAAGTCATACAAAAATATTCAAAAAAAAAAAAACTTAAAAGTCAATGTGCAATTTTATGACAATACAAATTAATCATTTGTTTGATATTCCATTCAACTTTAGGAAATAACCCGCATATTTTAATTTTTAAGATTCACTGCATTTGCAATACAGTGGGATGAATGGATTTAAATACTATAGAATAATATAAGAAAGCTTACCGAAACATATTTATTTGACATAAATGAAGTCATTATTTTATTTCGAATTTTTGCTTGATTTTCATTTCATTAATAGACTTCAACCTAAAAGGTTTTGAAATTAGCTAAAAAAACTTAGTAGCCCAATTCACAATCTTGTGCAAATGGTCTTGCATCGTAACATGTGCAAAATGGTATAGTATATTGATACTCACCACTTAACAGTTCTTAGTGGTGAGTATCAATATACTATACCATTTTGCACATGCTACAATGCAAGACCATTTGCACAAGTTTGTGAATTGGGATAGTATGTTTTTTGCAGTTTTGTTTTAGCAAATTTAAAAACCTTTTGTGTTGAAGTCTTCTAAGGAGTTCTATGAGCAGGAACTAAGTTCATGTAGACGTTGCTTAACCAAAAAATCAAGCAAAAATTTTAAAATTATTGAATAATATTATTTGTTGAAGTTTCTTAGCCTACAATGCACTATGGGAAATTTTAGCCATTTTATGCCCATAATTAATAGTAGCCAAACAAACGTCAAGACCTAGTGAAATGATTTTTTGGAATAGAACTTCGGAAGCCTCCGTCTTAACGCCCTTAAAATTTTTATCACTTAAACTCACGAAGAAAAAATTGTTTATTCACTTACGCTCACCCCCACTCACGCCCATTCACGCCCACTCACGCTTGACAATTTTTTAGTAATATTAATAGCACATTCGCCTTAGACATAATTTTAAATTTTTTTATTTTCAAAACCTAAAAATTGTTAGTCTGGAAATCTTTGCTACACTCAATAGTTATTTGAAATCACAAAAAACACTTGATAAAGTGACATTAAATCAAAATTGCCAAAAACTTTGAGAATAACTATTTTCTTTTTACGTCAAAGCAAACAAAAACTTTTTACTCATGGTCACGCGTGACAAATTTTAAATCTTCGTTTTTAAACCTTTTAATTTTATTTAATCATGCAAGAAAAAAAATTTTTTAATTTTTTAAACTGCATTTTGATCCTTTCCCTGAACAGCCAAACGGCACGGCGGCTTGAACTAATTTTATGAAATCAAACTTCGAAAGTTTGCCCCTTAACATCCTGAAAGTTTTCATAGCCTAATCTCACACAGAAAAAAATGTTTAGTCACTCACGCTCACCCCCGCTATTGTTTTTTTCTTACTCATCCTGTTTTTCGACTCGAGAAGTTCTCACATTCACATACGAGAGTTTGTTGACTCTCCTTTGAATTAATCTATTCTACAGCGGAGTAAATGGTATTAGATTTTCTTGTCACGCATGACTAATGCATGCGTGACCTTTATTTAGCTAAATTTATGAAAATGAAAAGTGCACGAGGCAACGTGAGTGAATATTTCTTACTTGGGCCAAAGGGTCATGAGTGATACTAACAACTCGCGTTTAGTTTTAGTATATTTATGAAGAATTGCAAAAAAAAAAGCTGTGGAAAAATCACTTACGATCACTAAAACAATTGTCACGCAACACTTGTGACTTACATATGTTTATCAGTACTTGCACACTTAGACCGATTTTATATTCTCGCATGACCTTGATTTATATATGTTTATGAAAATTAAACATGAGTGAGTGAAATTTAGTTACGTGAGTCAGCGTGCCATGAGTCAGCATGACATGGGTCAGAGTGACATTAGTGAAAACAAAGACTCACGCATTTATTTTTAGTATATGAATAATTGCCAAAAAAAAAAGGTTTAGGAAAACTCAATTACGATTGCTAAAGCAATTGTCACGAAAGACTCGTGAGTTATGCTTTTCAATACTTGCTTACTTTGATAGATGTTACACTTATGCGTGACCCTGATTTAGCTATTTTTATGCAAATTTACCGTGAGTGAGGGAAATTTCATTACGTGAGTCGACGTGACGTGACGTGAAAAAAAGACTCACGCGTTTATTTTTTTAGTATATTAATGAAGAATTGCAAAAAAAAGCTGCGAAAAATCACTTACAACTTCCAAAGTAATTGTTACGTAAACCTTTGAGTTATTATTTACAATACAAATTTAATCAGTTTGCAAGCTTATATCGATTTTTCACTCACGCGTGATCTTGGTCTAGCTATATTTATGAAAATTTACCGTGAGTGAGTGAAATCTCCTTACGTGAGTCGACGTGACGTGAGTGAAGACAGAGACTCACGCGTTTATTTTTAGTATATTTATGAATAATTTCAAAAAAAAGCTTCGTAAAAATCACTTACGACTACTAAAACAATTGTCACGAAAGACTCGTGAGTTATGCTTTTCAGTACAAATTTAATCAGTTTGCATACTTAGAATGATTTTCCACATACGTGTGAACTTGGTTTAGCTGCGTTTATGAAAATTAAACGTGAATGAGTGAGATGTCGTTACGTGAGTCGGTGTGACGTTAGTGAAAACAAAGACTCACGCGTTTATTTTTAGTATATTAATAAAGAATTGCAAAAAAAAATTGTAGAAATATGACTTACGCCTGCCAAATCAATTGTCACCTAAACCTTTGAGTTATTAATTACAATACAAATTTAATCAGTTTGCAAGCTTATATCGATTTTTCACTCACGCGGGACCTTGATTTGGCAATATTAATGCATATTAAACGTTAGTGAGTCGAAATCATATGCACAATGTGCGAACTTTAACAAAAGAGCTTTGTGCTTTCATAACGCCAAAGAGCACAACAGCCAATTGGATCTTAGCGAAAACAAAGAAACAAGAACAAATGGCAAGAGCTTTCAAATATGAGTGTGTGTGTGTGTGTTTGGACGTTAGCTGCTATAAAAGTTCTTTCTGTGAGCTTTTTGGAATTAAAATATTTTTTTCATTATATTACAGTTTAATTAACATATTTTCCAAAAGAAGGCACTAAATTTCAGAGAGTTGGAAAGGCAATTATGCAGCCTCACATCTGCAATTAAATTTATTTAATTTTAAGGCCTTCTTGATTCTTTTTTTTTTAGTTATTATGGTGTTCAGTACATGCAAATCACAGCATTATTTTTTCTGTATTGTATCTTATAACTCATTTTAAATACATTAAGAGCTTTGAACCATTACAAGTATTGTTTTTATTAAAATATAAAAGAAACTCGTACAAGAACAGAAATTTTGCGGAAGAATATTTTTTAATTAAATAAAATGTTATAAAGATTTTTTTGTTTAATGTTGGCAGCAAATACCAAAAAAGCTATTGACTAGAAAATGGGAGTGTTTCTGCTTGGCTGCATGTACACAATAAAAAAAAATTAAATTAAATAAAATTAAGATAGATAAAATAAAAGAATGTATGGTTGGTTTATATAAAACAATTTGCTACAATTCACAAACTTTGTGGGAAACAACATCCGCCAATAAGAGCAAAAGTTAACAAAAAAAAAAAAAAAAAACTTTAACATCATAATTGAAATACTTAATTCTTTTAAATTCTAAACAAAGATAAATTTATTTAATTGTTTGTGTAAAAAAATATATACAATTTTAATGGAAAGTTTGCAAATAAGCAAAACTGCTTCCTAAAATGAGGTTGTGTATTGAGACAACCTTGAAATATTAAAAAAATAACAAAATGTGTGCTTCACATCATTTCTGCTACAACATTATGAATCTTTAATTTTTTTTTTTATATTTTTTAAATAAAATTATTTAGCACCTTAAAGACCTTATTCATTACAAGCCCCTTTTTTGGGATTTTATTCATTCAATTTCACTTTCATTAAGTTTCATCACGCATTTTTTATTTATTTATTTTTTATTTTATTATTCATTGCACTGCTACATTTTTAATATTTTTTTTCAGCTGATGGGTTGTAAAACACTATAATAAATGCATTATTAAATTCTTGAACAAGCTTAAGACCAAAAAAAAAATAAATAAAAATTATAATAAATATCTTGTTTTTTTTTATTGAAAACAGGAACTATTTTGATATGCAGTATTTAAGTTTTGTGTATTAAAAAAAATAAACATTCTTAATAAGTAGATTTATTTCAGTGCACCAATATTTTGTTGTTATTATTTATTAAGTTTTAATGATAAATAATGCATTTTGATGTAAACAATTGCAGACTTAAGCAGAGTTATAAATTTACATGCATTTGATGTCAAGCAGGAGTCAGTAAAAGTTTGACTTATATTCTCGAATCTGCAAGCTAACTGCATTTTAAATAAAGTATTTTTATTGAAAATCAACTAAAATTAATTAAATTATGCATAGAAAAAAGTTCCCTGTAGTGAAAAATTTGCAGAGGTATCAATATTCTAAATTTCATTAAAATCGGCTTGATTGTTTCGGAGAAGCAGAAATTCCCCCTCTCGCCACCCTGGTCATATTTTTGAAAATAAAAATAAACCTATGCGCATTTTTGGACGCAGATCTATCTATGTTCTAGGAATCATTGAAATTAGTTTGAACGTTGCGAAGGGGCAGCAACTTCCCCCTATCGCCCTCCTGTTCCTAGTCTTAAAAATTTACATAGCTTATGTGTCTTTCTACAGGCAGATCTATCTATGTTTTAAATTTCATTAAAATCGCTTTGATTGCTTCGGAGGGGCAGAAATTTCCCCCGTATTGCCCTCCTGGCCCTAGTTTTGTGAATCTAAGTCATCCAGGGCGCCAACCAAACGCATACCAAAACATTCATTCAAATCGCTGCAGACGCTTAGGAGGAGTTCAGTAACATACACACGTACAGTAGAATTACGTATATGTATAAAGATATGTACATATGTATATCGTTCGTCATACCGAGCTTTAACTGTATACATTAGAGTGGCCGTTAGTTGTATGGAGCATTTTTTTTTTTTGTTTGATTTCTTATATTCTCTCTCCCCCAAAACGGTTCAGTTTTATATAACAAAAAAAAATAAAAATAAATTTCATAAGCGATAAGTTGTGTTTTAGGGGGTGCGTCCGCCCCCTATTTTCCAATGTATGTATGTATGTATATAGATATATGTATGTATGCTGTTAAATTAAGGAACACCTCTCGCTGTAATTGTACACATAACTATTTGCCCATAAAAAAAATAGCCTTCATGTATTTAAACAAACATTTCAGCTTCACATTATTTAAAGATGTTTTGTATGATCTCATTTTCCCTTTAATACGAGTATATCACATTAACTAAATTTTACATAAAATTACAGCTGGTGTGTTAATCTATTTATTTCTTAAAAAATGTTCTTTAAAAATATTTCTTGTTTAAAATTTTACTTTGATTAATTAACGCACAAACAATGCATGTGGGCGTCAAACACACTTGGTGAAACTACTCGTATCTAATAACAATTAACATATCGCGCCATAACCGCCAAAAAAGCTTAAGTGACATAATATTCGAACTTAATTAATTTTTTGCACAAATTCAATCATTAGCAATCGTAAATAATCGATTTTCGTCAAAAAAACGAGGCCCAAAAAATGTGTCGCTTAAGCTTTTTTGGCGCTTATGGCTCGTTATAGAGAACAGAACATATGTATCTTGAGATTGTATTTAACCGTTAAGATTTTTAAGATTTATTATCAACAAATAATCAGATACATGTACATACATACATATGTACATACATACATACGTAGATACATTTATACATATGCATAAATTATACAAATTTTTTGTTAATTACTTTTAAATTTGAAACACAAGAAAGGCAATGAAACCCCTAAGATATATTTAATGACACTCATCGCCATACGCATTAAAACAGAAGGTGTTATTCTTCTCTAGGGATAGTTTAAATGTCTAGAACCGTCTTACATGGCCATTGTTTTGGCATTTGTATTGACATTCTTCATAAATGGATTAAAAATAACAGCGTGAGTCTTTATTTTCGTGGCAATTATATTTGGCAGTCGTAAGTGATTTTGCCACAACTTTTTTTTTGGCAATTCTTCATAAATATATGAAAAATAAACGCGTGGGTCTTTGTTTTCACTCACGTCACGCTGACTCACGTAGTCAGATTTCAATCACTCATGTTTAATTTTTATAAATATAGCCCAATCAAGGTCATGCGTGAGTGGAAAATCGATCTGTTCGCAAACTAATTAAATTTGTACTGAAAAGCTTAAGTCACGCGTCTTTCGTGACAATTTTTTTAGTGGTCGTAAGTGATTTTTCCACAACTTTTTTTTTGGCAATTCTTCATTAAAATACTAAAAATTAACGCGTGAGTCCTTGTTTTCACTCACGTCACGCTGACTCACGTAACAACATCTCACTCACTCACGTTTAAATTTCGTAAATACAGCTAAACCAAGATCACACATGAGTGGAAAATCGTCCTAAATATGCAAACTGATTAAATTTGTACTGAAAAGCATAACTCACGAGTCTTTCGTGACAATTTTTTTAGTAAGTCGTAAATGCTTTTTACAGAACTTTTTTTTTAATTATTCATATACATATATATTACTAGCAAACGCGTTGGTCTTTGTTTTCGCTCATGTCACGCTGACTCACGTAACGAGATATAGCTAAGCCACGGTCATGCGTGAGTGGAAAATCAATCAAAGTGAGCAAGTATTGAAAAGCATAACGCACGAGTCTTTCGTGACAATTGCTTTAGTAGGCGTAATTGATTTTTCCTAAATCTTTTTTTTTCACAATTATTCATATACTAAAAATAAATGCGTGAGTCTTTGTTTTCACTCATGTCACGCTGGCATATGTTATGCTGACTCATGGCACGCTGACTCACGTAATTAGATTTCACTCACTCACGTTTGATTTTTATAAATATATCTAAATCAAGGTCACGTGTGAATTTAAAATCGGTCTAAGTGTGCAAGTACTGATAAACATAAGTCAGAAGTGTTGCGTGACCGTTGTTTTAGTGATCGTAAGTAATTTTTCCGCAACTTTTTTATGCAGTCCATCATAAATATACTAATATTAAACGCAAGTCGTTAGTTTCACTCATGAACCCTTGACTCACGTAAAAAATATTCACTCACGTTGCCTCACGCACTTTTCGTTTTCATAAATTTTGCATTAGTCATGCGTTACAAGAAAATCTAATACCATTTACTGGGCTGTAGATTAATACAAAAGAGAATTTACAAACTATGTGAATGTGAGAACTTCTCGAGTCGAAAAAGTTGTTATCAATCTGCGAAAAACAGGGTGAGTAGGAAAAAAACTCGATTTGTTGATTTTTTAAGTTTCTATATGAATAACGAAATATATTTATTTGACTTTTCTCAATGCGAAAACATCACAAAGGTTACAGAAACCAGAAATTCGTATTAAAAAGTATAATACGAGACGCGACAATTAGTTTGGCAGTCGCAATTGATTTTTAGAGAACTTTTTTTTTTAATTCTTCATAAATAAACTAAAAATAAACACGTGAATCCTTATTTTCACTCATGTCACGCCAACTCGCGTAACGAGATTTTACTTACACACGCTTAGTTTTCATAAATATAGCTAAATCAAGGTCACGAGTGAGTGTGCAAACTGATTAAATTTGTATTGAAAAACATAAGCCACGAGTATTTCGTGACAATTGTTTTAGTGGTCGCAGGTGATTTTTATAGAACTTATTTTTGTTTGGCAATTCTTCATAAATAGATTGAAACTCAGCCCCTGAGCATTTATTTTGAATTGTTACTCGCTGACGTGAAACGATAAAAAATATGCGCTCACGCTTACTCACGCATGTTTAATTTTTATAAATTTAACTAAATCAAGGTCAAGCATAGCTAAGTCACGCGTGAAAAAAAACTAATGACTTTTACTCGCCCCTAAAATATACTTCCAAAATTGTTTATATTACATATTATAAATATAATATATATGTATATTCGATGTCTACATTAATAGTAAATTTTCGTCAAATAAACGAGGCCCATAAGATATGTCGTTTAAGCTCGCTTTTTGGATTTGCCTATTTTTCATAGAAGAACTAAAAATGTTCGCGTGAGTCTTTATTTTCACTCATGTCACGTCGGCTCACGCAAGGTTCTTTTCACTCGCGCATGTTAATTTTTCATAAATTTAGTCCAATAAAGATCACGCATGCGTAAGTCACGCGTGACGAGAAAATCTAGTGACATTTTACTTGGTTCTAGAATAAACTATTCGAAAACAGAGTTGCAACTTTATTAAATTCGCATTGAAAAGCATAATTGTGTGTCTTACGCAGCGTTACCATATATATTTTTTTAAAAACTTCCTAAATCTGCAAAAAAAAAAACTTTTTTTCTACAAAAGTACCAAAATTTTGAAAGAAAACAGTTGATCGATATTGTTATGTGAAAAGTAATGAAAATGGTTAGGCTAACTGGGCCTTTAGACACTGTTGCAGTAATAAGGGAGTGAGAAAATATAAGATCGTTTTATTGCATACAAACATTACTTAATATTTTCATTCAATATACTCGTACTGCAAAAGTTCAATTAAGGACATATTTATAAAAAACTTGAAAAAACTTTATATTTTCAAAAAACTTTTTGGCATCTCAAAAAACTTCCAAAAAAAAGTTAAAACTTGTCAAATGGTAACGCTGGCCTTACGTGACAATTATTGAAAATCATGTGATTTTCAGAAAACTTTGTTTTTGGCTATTTTCCATAGATAGACTAAAAGTTTCCACATGAGTCTTTATTTTCACTCACGTCACGTTAACTCACGTAAAAAAAATTTACTCACCCACGTGTAATTTTCATACATTTATTTCAATTAAGGTATGCAAGCTCGTCAGCAAACTTTCCACTTTCTTACACGTTCATTAACAAACTTTAAATAGAACAAGTGACAACAAGTGACCACAATAATTGATAAAAAAAAGTAAGGATATAATTAAAGGTATATGTAGCTCTATTTTGTATACAATATTATCTTCTAAAGTTTCATTAATCATAATAAAGAGTAGACTCAGTCTCATTCGTTTTGAAATTTATTTATTTTATTTGTCAACACAATGTACAAGCAATTTGTGGTAATTAAAGTCATAACAGAGCCATTGTGTTAAAGAATATTCCCACAATACGAATAGCTAATAAATTTGGAAAAACTGACTGGCGAAATTAATAATAATAGGCTGGAAAATATTCTTAATTTCCTGAATTAAATAATCATTTAATTCTTTTAAGTTAAATGAACGGAAACGATTACTAGGAAATTTTGCTCGCATTAGATTTGTTAAGAAGCAACTTTGTAACTACTGGCTTTAAAAAAATTATGGTTTTTAACTCATATAAACTTGTTAAACTAAAGTAATGTTTCCACAACTCAAATATGTACTCGTTTTTTTTTGGTTAATCACATCATAATCAATCAAAAAGTATATTTTTAATTTTATTTAGGTGACGATATGTTAAAAGATAGACGACAATTTCTCATTGTCTTCGCCGAACAGGCAATTACATATCGCTTATTTACTTTAACAGTGCTATAACTCAAAATATGCATTTTTTTAGTTAGTATTGCAGAATTATTTGTTAGTTCGTATTTTATGTTCCTAGACCCTCCTGGGAGAAAAATATTTTTTCATATCTTCATGGAGTAAATTGTAAATTGAAAACTTTAAAAAATTTTTCCGCAAAACTAGTGTTTTTTAAGTTATGGCGCTATTGAAATAAAGGCACACAATTTTCAAAGTAATTTCCTTAAAAACCTGCGAGGCCAGTTAAGTTTATGTAATATGGAAAGTACGCTTAATAAATAAATCCTTGTGCATTTAATAAACTTTAAACAACTTTTTACAAAAAAAAATTTTTTTTCTATTTTTCAAAATCAAAACTTTTATTAAAATGACACATTATTCACTTTCCATGGAATTTTTCTCCGCTGCCTTCAATAAACTTATATAAAACAATGTAAAAAGAAAAATACTCGCGCATAATGAGTAGATATTGGGAGATGATGTCTCTTAATTTCTGAAGCAAAAATTTAATAATGAAAACTTTGGTAAATTACGCACTTATGCTTAAAACTAAATTTTTGCGTGCTCTTTATTTTTATTTTTTGTATTTAATATAATGCAAAATTTTGCTTAAAAATAATGGCCATGTAGGCCATGATGACCGTAGTAGCCGCCATAGTAGGGATAACCTGTAAAAAAAGAGTAGAAAAATGTCTTAAAAACAAAAGACTTAAGACACAAACTTGTGCTTTTAAAAGGAAAATGAAAGAGGTTTACAATTTTTTTTTTAATTTTTTTTGCCACTAACAAATTAGCTTAACTCACCCAAACTATAGGAACCATATGCCCCGTAGTAGGGATAATAACTTCCCAGGCCGCCATAATGCCCTCCATAATGGCCACCGTAATGGCCACCATAATAAGGAGATGAATAAGAACCGTAACCATACGATGAGGCACCTTCCAAATCTGCATCAACATCCTTTTCTGCAACAGCAGCTAACTCCGTTTCGAGATCTTCTGCCTCAGCTACACTTGCACTATGGGGCGCTTGAGGTTGAGGCGCACTTAATACCAAGGAGCAGCAGCAGCAGCACACCAAAAGGATTATGTTTATATACACCACATTTAAGTACTTGGACATTTTGTTAACTTAAGATTTTTATCGATTGTATGAATAACGAAGTAAAACTTCAACAATTTTAAAAAAATATATATTTTGTTTTCCTATTTAACACTGGACACATTTATAACTGACTGTAGCGACAATAATGCAACTTGTTTTTATAATCAAGTGGAAAACTTTGTTTAAAAATATTGCTAGAAAATAATGTTATGGTATGGGTTTAGTTTTTTTTTCACACACGCACACGCACACACCTAAATAATGGTTTTTCTTTGTTTATGAAATTTTCTTATAAAAATTAAACAATCAATTTGTAGAAAAAAAAATAAATATTCGCAGAACAAATAAATTTTATTGTTTCAAGTTTTCAAGGTTCTTTTCACACAACACAATATCTAAGACACGAACCTTTAGCTGTATTAGTGCGGGAAACTGTTTAAATTGAAGGCCCTAGATCCAGTCAGCAAAATTGAAAATACATATATTTATACTCTGCAGCAGTCATGTTGTGTGATTGACATTAAAATAAAAACAAAAAATAAAAAACTTTATTTAAAAGCAAGTTGCGTGGAAAATGCTTCATTGATCTTGGAATTTGTTTGATTTTAAACCATGCACTATGGGAAATTTTTCTCACTTTGTGGCCAGAATTAATTACAGCCTAACGGCAACACCGAATCAAACTTCAAAAGTTTCCCTCTTAACGTCCTTAAAATTTGTATCACTTAATAATTTTTTATCACTCACATCCACTCACGCGTGAAAAAATGTAAAAAGGTTAATTTTCTTTGTTATTCTTTTTATATGAAAGCAAAAAAAATTGGGTTTTCATTCACGCTCACGCAGTCTCACGCGTGACTATTTTTAATCATGCATTAAAACACTTATTTTAAACTGGATTTAAGCAAAAAAAATATTTTATTTTTTACTCACGCTCACTCATTCTCACGCGTGACTATTTTTAAACACTCCTTTTCCAGAACTTTTAATTTGGTGATTTCGGACTTACAGCCAAACGCCAAGACGTCCCTATAATTTTTATCTCTCAATCTCGCTCACGTTCACGCCCACTCACGCGTGTGAAGTTTGGACTCATATTAATATTATATTATAATACAATTTTTTTTTAATTTTCAAAAACTATATTATATTATATTAAATATACATATATTTTTTTTAACTTTCAAAAATCAGGCATTAAAACACTTTTATTTTAAACTGGATTTAAGCAAAAAAAATATATATATTTTACTCACGCTCACTCATTCTCACGCGTGACTATTTTTAAACATTCCTTTTTTAGAACTTTTAATTTGGTGATTTCGGATTTACAGCCAAACGTCAAGACGTCCCTAAAATGTTTATCACTTATTCTCACTCACGTTCACGCCCACTCACGTTCACGCCCACTCACGGGTGGCAAGTTAATAATAACAATATAGTAATATTATATTATATTAAATTTTTTCTTAATTTTCAAAAACTATAAACATTTTTTATGGAAATGTTTACTACGCTCAATCAAACACTTAAGTGACAGTAAATAAAAATTAACAAAAAAATTTAAAAGGAGTTATTTTTTTTTTGTTATTCTTTTTTTATTAAAGCAAAAAATATTAATTTTTTTTGCACGTTCACGCCCACTCACGCTTGAAAAAAATTTAAAAATGCTAATTTTCTTTGTTGTTCTTTTTATGTGAAAGCAAAAATAATTTGTTATGCATTCACGCTCACGTAGTCTCACGCCTTTTAATTTGAATTAATCATGCATTAAAACACTTTTATTTTAAACTTTAAATCCAGTTTAAAATAAAAAAAAATAATTTTTTTTCTCACACTCACTCATTCTCACGCGTAACTATTTTTAAAAACTCCTATTATTGCGTAACGCAATATTCAAGCAACATGACGGAAAAATGTAAACAGAACCAAGACAAATTTTTACCAGGTGGTCTTGATTCGAAACTCTGTATATTCACCTTGTATGTTTGTTAGTGTAAAATCTCCTGCTGTCAGAAAATTTCCGTACGTTTGGTTGATTTGAACAGCTGATCATCAGCTGCTAAACTGAGAGGTCACCTGATATGAATTTGCCTTGACAGCAACGTTTAATTTGTTATGTCTTAGATATACATATTAATTTTGGCCATAAAAATGGGGAAATTTCCTATAGTGCAATGTCTTGTTAATAACGATATTTTGTGGAGTTTTTTTTTGCGAAGGGCAAGAAGTTTCATACTCACATTAAAAATGCACAGAATTTTTGTTAAATTTAAAATTGCAAAGGAAGTCTTTGGCTTATTAGAATTAAAGCTTTTATTATCCAATTACAATCCTCGCCTTACTATACAAGTGTGTAGTTTGGAGTTCATAAAATTTTTATATAATGTAATAAAATTTAATATTATTATTACGTGTTTTAGATATTTTACAACTTTGGAAAATATGATAAGGTATAATATTTTATTAAGAATAAGTTTTAATTAGTTATTAAATTTAAATAGCATATTTCATGTGGAACTTAACTTATTATAAAAATTTTAAGTGCTATGGCACTATCATTAAACTGTATTCATTTTACTTTGTAGCATAAAATATTTTTGAATTGGCATTCATTTAACTCACACTTACAACTTTATATACTAATATGGTCCTTCGAACTGTTGTGTGACTTTTTACTTTAGCGGCGCTGCATTTTCAGCACTCATAATACCAGGATTTAATGGTTTCGATTCTTATCACATATTAAATTTGAAATAAACAATCTGTCCTGCCATCTGGACAGATAAGATTCGATTGATTTCTTATGCTGAAAACAAAAAAAAAGTCATCGATCGAACCTTCTTCGTCTGCCGTGGGCCAAAAACGTAAATTTATTATAAAAGTAAATAAATGATATATAAACATACTGTTGTAGCGTATAAAATAATTGTCATCTAGTAATTTCTTGTTAATATACAATAAAAATTTTTTTTGCTTAATTTCATGCTTGAACGGTTCTTACTCTAACGCTTTGTACCTTTTCAATAATAACAATAATTTTCTTTGAAAATCCAACATACTTTTTTATATGAACAACAAAGAATTACTTAGTTAGTTTCTTGGAGGCCAATGTCAAAGCAATTTTTTGTGAGAACTTTTTTAGCCACACAAAAATTTTATTTATATACACCAACTGCACGAGAAGAAAAAAAAATGGAAAATAAAGGCACGCGATAAAAATAAATAAAATTCTTATGATAAAGTGTCTTTTAAAATAAATTCAGTAAAGTGCGACGATGACTCGCGCACGAAGGGTTCCGTACATTCAGTTTTTCTCGTTTTTTTTTGGATTTGTTGCTTTTTTCTCGTCTTGGCGATTTTTTTTTTTTTTTTGGTTTTTGGCGTTTTTTTCCTTTTTGGCGATTCTTTTCATTTTCGCGATTTTTCCGGTTTTTCGCGATTTATTTTAGTTTTAGAATTTTATTTTTTAATTTGGCGCTTAGTTTTGTTCTTGCGATCTTTAAAAACTTCAGTAAACTGCGACTTTGACTCGTGCACGAAGGGTTCCGTACGTTGGGCTTTGAGCATATTTTTTAATATAGTGTTTTTTTACGTTTTTTCAGCTAAAATAATTTTTTTTGTTTATTTTTCGCTTTTTCTCGTTTTGGCGATTTTTTTTAGTTTTGGCGATTTTTTTCTTTTTGGCGATTTATTTTTCATTTCAGCTATTTTTTTCCTTTTGGTGATTTTTTTTAGTTTTGGCAATTTTTTCATTTTGACATGTTTTTTTTTTCATTTTGGCGATTTTATTCATTTTCGCGATTTTCCGGTCTTTCGCGATTTATTTTCGTTTTAGATTTTTTTTTAATTTGTGCTTTTTTTCGTTTTGGCGATTTTTTTTGTTTTGGCGATTTTATAATTTTGCGATTTTTTTGTTTTACCGTTCTTGAAAATTTCAAGAAGTTTGCTCTTACGGTTTCCAAGATACAGCAAGTTATCAAAATTACATTAACTGATGGTACACCCATTAATTAAAATTTTTTAAATTTTAGTGTTAATTGTTGTAGTCTGTATAAAAATACACTAACTTTACAAATTTCAAGTGCATATACATACAATTGTATGTATTTATGTATATTACATGGGATTTTAAAATTTTTCGTTGCTCGTTTTGAAACACCCTTTAATTTCCAACTCTCATGTATTTGTTGTTGTAGCGGACAAAGGGTCTACACACTCTGTCCAAATTTCAGGTTCCGTAGCTCTTACGGTTCTCGAGAAAATACCCTGTGACAGACGGATGGACAGACGGACAGCGTAGCGAAAACAATAGGGTTTCTTTTCACCTTTGGTGTACGAAACCCTAAAAAGGTACTTTAAAAAAGTACTTTCTAAGATAGTATGAGCTCACAAATTTAGGTTAATAAGAAATTCAATATTATATTTTACAAAAAAACACTTTTAGAAGAATTTTTTTTGAAAGAAAAATTAAAAAAAATAGTACATGAAAGAAAATAGTTTTTGAAAGAAAATAAATTTTGAACAATAATTAATTAGGAACAATTTCTTAGTCGGGCTTAAGTTCAGTATTTTTAATTCTTATTGAATAAAATATTCGAAGAAAAAATTATTTTTGAAAAAAAAATAATTTTTGAAAAGAAAATAAATTTAAAAAATTAAAAAATAATTCGGAACAATTTCTTAGTCGGTCTTAAGTTCAGTATTTTTAATTCTTATTAAATAAAATGTTCGAAGAAAAAAATACTGTTTGAAAAAAAAAATTATTTTAAAAAAATCTTTTTAAGCAACAAAAAATTAAAAAAAAAATTTTACTTTGCAAAAAAATATTTAAAAAAATAATCCTTTTTGAAAATAATAATAGTAGACAAATACTTTTTTAAAAAAGTACTTTTTGTGGTAATTCTTCATTTTGAAATAACAAAAATTAAAAATTTAAAAAACCCCAGATATATCTAAAATAAAAAAAATGTGATATCTTCTAAGAGGCTGGACCGATTTTCTTCAAATATAGTTAAGAACCTTCTCGATCAAGTCACCTTTCAAACAAAAAAAAAATCGGTTCAGCCGTTTGGTCTGTACGTGGACACGCACAGACACACAGATACACAAATACTCAGATACACAGATGCACAGATACACAGACACACACTACAAACTTATAAAACTTAACTTGTTAAGAGTTGAAAAAATAATAGTGTTGCTTTTAATCTTTGGTGTATAGAAACCAAAACGAAAATAAAAAATATTAAAAGAAAACCTGCTGTCCACATTAAAAGAACAGAAAGAAACTCTTTGAAAACCACATCTGTTAAGTCAAGCAAAAAGATCTTTATTTAAGAATTCTTTAGAACTTTATTTTAGAATTCTACGAATATTGATGTTTAAACTTAAGGAAAAAAAACTGAGTTAACAGATTTAACAAAAAGAATACAGTTGCCCTAGGATATCCGGTTATAGCTATGCTGCTTAGCTATATAAAACAAACTTAATGTGTTAAATAACAATGCAATAAAACAATATTACATGATTAGGTCAAATTCGCCGCAGCTATTTCAAAGTGTTTGGATTTATTTCCCATTATTTTCTTTTCTAGCGTCGTATGATTAAATTAATGTATTGCTTGTGGATGGCGGCGGCAGTTAGCCGCCTTACAGCTGTTCGGCTGTGTTGTCTGTTTTGTGCTCATGTGCAAAAACAAATTGAGCAATGCTTTTCATTGTTTTTGTTTTGTTTTTGTTTTTGTTGTGTGACACTTCAAAGAACGAAACAAAACAAAATCAAACAATTTATTTCGTCTATTTTCGTACTGTGCTTTAAAGCACAAAGAAATCAAAGCAAAAATAAATTTATAACTGTAATAGTGTCGATTATTTTTGTTACGAAAATCCTAGTCCTAACTCCTGTATCGTGCCATAAATAGCATAGCTATAAAAATTAAATAATAAAAAATAAAAAAATTTGACAGTTGTTTTAACTAGCTGAAAATTTTGAAACAAATGTCGTACCAAGTGTGCTGTTTAATTACTTATTTTGTATGTTCTATAAACTATAAACTACTGCTGTTATAATGAACTTCATCTATAACACACAAAATTGTCTAGTCCATCGAGACCTTCTTTATAACCGAACTCAACTGCAATAAAGTGTGCCTTGAAGAAGTTTGCAAAAAAAAAAAATTACTTTATTCTAAACATCTTTCTTTGAATAATGATACGGGTCATTGATTGAAAGTTCATTGGCCCTTCATGATGAGCTTTCTTCGCCTTCATTAGGCTATAAATTTCAACTGACATCTCTTAAACGATTCAAATTGTTTACCTACAACTATAATATTTAAATTAAATCAGCGAATAATTGGCGAAATATGGGCATTAAGGTCAGTCTTTTTAAGCAAAAACATATAAATAAATTTCTTATCTTAAATATTCTAAATATGCAAATTTTCAAATGGAAAAAAAGTTGCCATAAACAGCTTTCTATGACACTTTGGTTTATTTTGTGGTTGGTGGTGCTTTTGATTAAAAGACTCAAACTTGTAGTACAACATTCACCAAAAAAATTAAAAATAAAAAAATTAAATAAAAATCCACAATCTTTAATGTCGTAGATTTAACGATCTCAAATTATTTCCAATAAACAATTCAATTTAAAAAAAAAAACACTTTATTTCTTCTACTAATTAAATATATTTGACTGTTGATATGTTTCCATGTCTAATGAACTCGTGTTATATCAGAGAAGGAATTTGAATTTGATATTGAAATAGAAGTAAAAAAGAACAAAAAATTAGTTTGTTAGGGGAACATATAGAGCAGAGATTTTATTAGTAAATACAGCCTCCCCCGCGTCTTGGTGCTGATGAATAATTTTATAATGTTTTGCTAATTTTGTTATTTTTTTTTTACCAAAATTAAATTTTTTTCTTCCTTTACGATAATTTATTTTAATGGTAATTGCTTTTTATATGATTAATTTTTGTTTGTCGCATAATTTGCAAATATATTTTTTTTACCTTTAATATTATGAAAAATTAAGAAAATATCTCATAAACATATTTCTATTGTTTGTTGGAGAGAAAAAAGAAACTATGAATTTCCCTAAAAAGCGAAAAATTACATATTATATTTAAGCATAATTTGCAGTTGAATTTTAATAGCTAAACATTAACAAGTTGGTGTTTTTATAAATACTTTAACCAAAAGTAGAGGTTAATTGTTAGTTGGCATATTTCATTTAGTTTTGAAAAGAAGTTAAATTATATTTGTGCTTGTTGGTACACGAGATTAGTTGGAATTAAACTTAAATAAAAAATTTAACCGGCCTGCCTGCTCGCCAAATTTCATGGGATTTGGATAAGTAGAAGCAATACATACAATTCAATACTAACCTTTCATTGTTAGTATCCCTGCCCACTTCTTTAAATGTCCGATTGAGTCCTTTTTTAGACTTGAGCACGTATTGCCGCCCACTAATTATTTTTTAAAAACTAACAGCCTTATTTATAAAACTTACTTAAGGCTTTATAAAGGGGTTTTAGGAAAAATTTTCATAAAAAAATTTTCTTAAAAAGCTTTTATAAAATCCTTAACAAGTTTTATAAATAAGGCCGTTAAAATTTAAAAATGTATTCGCCCTGATTTTGCTTCGTATATGTTTCATGTTAATTCAACATGATTTTGATTTACAGTAACGTTTAAAGAAAAATTTTTCCTTTTGAAATAACTTTATTTCATGTTGCTTAAATATGTCAATACTCTTAAATTAAAATGAAAAATCATGTTGCAATAAAGTTACCCAAGGTTGAAACAACGTGTATTTGTACGAGCTTTAGCCAATACAATCGATGCAGACATTTTAAAATAAATTTTCTATCTTACAAGTTTTTAATTGTAAGCGCTTATTTTTTGTCGATTTTTTCGGTTTTTGACGTTGTTTTTTTTTTGTTTTGCCGTATTAATTAATTTTTTGGCGATTTTTTCGGTTCTTTTAGTTTTAGCGATTTTTTTTATTTTGGCGTTTTTTTTCGTTTTGGCGATTTATTTTCGGTTCTGGCCATTTTTTTTAGTTTTTTTGTGACATTTTTACATTTGAGCGATTTATTTAATATTTGGTGTATTTTTCATTTAAGCGCTTTTATTTCATTTTGGCGATTTTTTTGTTTCGAAATTTTTTAGTTTTGGAATTTTTTAGTTTTAGCGTTACTTGGGTGGTCTGCATAAAAATAGACTAAAGGCCTGTACACTACGACATTTTTTAATTTTTTGACAGACAGACGGACATTAGGATTTCTTTGGAGTAGGAAACTATAAAAAAAAATAAATAAAAAAGCCCCTTAATCATTCTCAGGTCACGAAGAAATTATTTAAAACTTTAACGGCCTGTCCCACGATGTCACCACAAATCGTTGGATCGAGTACTTTTGGAAACAACAACAACAAATTTTCTAATGTTATTGTTGTTTGCAATACAAGTGACATTGTGGGACAGGCCGTAAGTTTGAAAATTTAAAGTGTCTATATACATATAATTTTTTTGCATATTACATTAGGATTTTAACATGTTTCGTTGCACAAATTTAAAACTGTCACAAAATTTCTTGTTGCAGCGGCCAACGTTTTATGTGAAGATTTCAGCTCCGGAGCTCTTACGGAAAGTAGACGGTCAGATGGACAGGCGAACAAACATCGTAGTGCAGCACCAAAGTTGAGCTGAACGGAAGCCTAGAAGATGATCTTCTGTGCTAAAAAAGGTATACGAATTGGCTACATTGCATTTGGTTTGGTTGTAGTTTAGGAAAATGTTCAGTTAATGCCCAGCAAAAAATTACACATTACCATCAGAACTACTTGCCATATAATGGCTTACTTTTCTGATTACCAAATTTCATTACTCGCTTACAAATCACATTACCTAAAATTTAGAAAAATTAATGTACAATTTGCTAAGTGAGGATAATAATTTTTTTAGATTAAATAGATTACGTGAACAAGTTGCCAAATAAAAAAAGTAAGTACTTCTCAAGAATCGATTATTTTAGTCTCACGCCTTGTTAAAATCATTAAGTTGGTAATCCAATAAGAAACAGCTTCCACCAACTTTGCATAATCCAAATCCGATTACCTTTTCTGAAATTTTTTGCTGGGTGGTTTTAGTTTTGGTTAAGAAATCTTGATAAAAGTAAAAATAATTGCCATAAAGATTTTAATTGAAATCCGTTAGATATTATGCAGTTGTAAATGCTGTATTATTTTTAAATAAATTTGATATGATTTCCAATCAACACTTTTGCATGTTGATTTTACATTGCTATATTTTTTTTGGTGTGTACATTAGAGTGGCCGTTACTTGTATGGAAAACTTTTTTTTGTTGATTTCTTTTATTCTCTCCCCCCAAAAAGGTTCAGTTTTATGTAAAAAAAAAAATACAAAAAAATTTCATAGCAATAAGTTGTATTTTAGGGGGTGCGTCCGCCCCTCAAAGTTGGCCCTCAAGCCATATGTATGTATGTGTATGAAATAATTTAATAGATATAAGCTCTTATTGTACATGCTAAATATATATTATTTTCATATAAATATAATTTTGTTGTATAAAATTTGTGGGTATTTTGTTGGTCATTTTCTGCAGTATTTTCTAAAATATTAATTGCAGCAAAAAAACTTTCTATGAGACTAATGTTGCTGACTAGACAAGCTAAAATATTGCCATATATCATATTCTTGTAAAATGCTTTTTTAAAAATATAGTCATATGCAAACAAATTACCTTGAAAAATGGGCTTGAACTTGAACAACTTTGAGGGGCGAACGCACCCCTAAAAAACATAATTTATCGCTATGAATTTTTTTTTTTATTTTTTTTAACATAAAACTAAACCGATTTTGGGGAGAGAGAATAAAATAAATCAAAAAAAAAAAAATATTAACGGCCACGCTAGTGTACGTTAAATTTAAATTTTTTTTCTCCGTGTAAAACTATTTTAAGATAAACTCCATTTGCTTACAATTAAACTTATTTTATAAATTTTTAATGAAAATTTTTGCATAAAACACTTTTACTTTGTAGCATTTTCTCTAAGTGAGTTAAAAAAATTTCAATATTTGCGTATGTATATAAAAAAATTTAGCCACTGCCACAGGTCAGCAAAAAAAAAATTATTTACTAGTTCAAATTTTAATATCTTCCTGTATGCAGTCAGTTGCAGGCATTCAGTTGCATACTTTGCATTTACACATACATACATACATACATACATATAGAGCTATATGGAGTAAATCATCAATGAAATAAAATCTAGACCAGATATACCCGTTCAGAGTGTGCTTGATTAGTTACAAAACAAGCCAGCAAAAATATATCACAGATCAAACATGCCACATGCCACATGCCACTTGTGCCACACAATAATTTTAACATATTGCAAGAGTAAAAACTAAACCTCAACACTGACCATGATAGCGTTTTTTATACAATAATTTCCCAGTTAATGCCATTAAACGAACGTTTTTTGCATTATTTTTGCTGCTGAAGCAGTTTGTCGTTGGCTGTGGACGACAGCGATAACGACAACGCAAAGCAAACGCTCGTATTGAAATAAAACTAAGCCAGACATTAACGTTATTGAGGATGTTGAGCTAGTGTGTAGTTTTCACTTTCATTTGAATTTGATTTTTATAACGTATTTTTTTATATGATTTTATTTTATTTCTATTAGAGACAGACACTGAGGTAATAGAAAATTGAAAATCCCAAACGAAAAGTGGAAAATCAGGTGGTAGAAAGAAATAGATTATATATATATATTATAAAGTGCAGTGCCAGACAGTTGTGACCATTAGTTGTAGATTGAAATTGAAAGTGTTAACAAAGCTGCTGTTTTAAAAAAGAAATATATAAGCCAGTGTATGTAAGAAGAAAAAAAAACAAAAAAAAAAAAATAGCGGATGTAAAATATTGCAAAAAATGTGTTTAAACTTAACAATAATTATAATGATAAGTTGTTACTTAACTGCGGCTGTTACCCAAGGTCTGACCATAAGAGAGCTGTCAGCTGAAGATGATATGGAGGCTGTTACCTCTGGCCCCGTAACCGAGAGCATTTATCGCAAATCGCTGGCTAGAATAAAAGAAACTCCACACCGCGTGCCGGAGCACTTGCAATTTGTGCCCCAAGGTTTCGTATATGAAGATGCAGATGATGTTATACACGTCATAGATCCTCCGAAACACTTTGAAGAGCTAAAAAAAATCATGCAACGTCAACAACAACAACAACAGCAACAACGCCAGCAGCTGCACAATTTGCGCCCCATAGCCTTAAGAGAACAAAGACCCAAACCCAAAATCGTTAAGACTAAACTACCAACCAAGTTTAGGGGAGAAGTCCCTGCTGCCAGGAAAGCTACGCCTGCACTTGATTTGCAAACGCAGGAAACTCAACACTTACCTTTGGAAATTTTAGCTTCTGTGCGCAAAACTGAAAACTATTTAAGGAAATTTAAACCGCAATTACCTGCAGCCAGGCAGCGTTTAAAGACCCACAAAGTACAAACGGTAATATGGGAAAAGCAGCAGGAGCAGCAACAGTATCAGCAAGGGCAGGAGCAAAAATTGCAGGGAATAAAAGAGCAAACCGTGGCTAATCGTAGACGTTTTAATACAAAACGTTTTAGGCGTGATACTACTAAGACTGAGAAAGGCCAGCAATCTCTTAAAGGCGAAGCATTGTTAAATCACATCAATGAATTAATTAAAAATGCTTCCACTTATCTGGAACTTACAGACAACTATGAGCTTTACCCCCCAGCTCATACAGCTGTGGATGCCGCCACTTCGCAGCCAGAAATTTTAGTTGAAATAATAGAAAATCCTGCAAACAACAGCAGCAGCAGCAGCAGCACTCGCAGCGAGGATATGCTAAAGCATATATTGGAAAATTCGGTCAAGGACACCAATGTCATAATGCAGCAGTTGAAATCATACACAAATCTTGCAACAGTTACGGAAAAGTGTGATTATTTAAAGGTAACTTATCCCCACCATATACAAAATCTACAAAATCAAATAAAATGTATGCAAAATTTTATAAAAGACTTAAATCTCACACCGCAATATGAAGAGGAAGAACAGCAGCAGCACCAACAACAACAACAGCAACATAAATACCTGGATGTTAATCAAAATACCAACAAAACGTCGCCCCAACATTTGGACTCCCGCAAAACAAAAGACTTAAGTTACAAGCACTTTATAAAAGGCCAGTTGGCCGACGACGACGACGACTACACCACGGTCAGCGCCCCTTCACCCCTAAACAACTCCCTAATCTATGACGATGTTATGACCACCATACTGAACATGCTGAAATTGCAAAATCTTCAAACTCTAGAAGAGGCTGCCAGCAGAAGCACTACTCCTTCCACCTGGCAGGATTCCACTACTACTACTACAGCATCCGTCAGTCGCAAAGAGTCAACGCAGCCTTCAACAGAGTTTCATAATTTGCACGCATATTTAAGTTCCCTTGAAAGTATTGTTACATATTTATCTGATTCTAATTACAAATCTCTCAACTTGCCAGAACCGTCACAGGAGGAGGATGATACATTTGCGAAATATTACTTCCTAAATCCCCAAGGCTCCGGCTACAACAGTGAGCTCCAAACATTTCAAGAGGACATTATCACTGCAAATCCTGCAACAGTATTTTATCAATTTCCCGACTTGAGCTTTGTTAAGGAATATCTAATAAATGGTTCTTTGCCCTAATTATTTTAATTTAATTTTTTATTATTATTTATTATTTTTTTTACAAAAAAAACTTGTTTTCTTTATTTTAAAAATAAATTATTGAATTTGTTATTTTACATATTAAAACACTTATTTTTTAATATTTTTATTTCATCAGCGAAACCTTCAACTTGAACTTTATAAGTTACGCGGTCATCATATTTTACTCAACTTGTTTTTCTTTTGAAATTTTAAACTAGATATGCAAATTTTTAAACGCTTTAATTGGTTTAACTTTATGTAAAATGGCTCAGTTTCTTTTCGTTTAAAATTACGAGTCATGCTGCTTGCTGCCATTTGATGTGTGTGTGTGTGTGTGTCTGCACAATCGCTTGCATTAATAAAAGTATGGCGTCTATGGTCTGTTATCATATTCTACAGTTTGATGTTGCCATTAACAGTTATTTTCGCTAACAGAGTTTTCATTTACAGCATGCTTAATACTCGCTGTGTGCACGCACAATCGCTGGTATTAATAAAATTAACATTGCACAGTTTACTGTTGGAGTTAACAGTTATTCTTACTAACAGAGTTTTCATTTACAGCACGCTTAACATATGCTTTTGCGTGTTTAAAGAAAGCCTTGAAGTATGTTAAGAAATTTTCGTGGAAAAAAAAACTATTTGCCATATATAGCTACAGTAGAACCAGCTTAAAGTGAATTCGGTTATGAAAAAGAGCACATAAACTTAACAATTTCCCATTCGTTATCATGTGCTTGAATAAAAAAATCGTTCATTATAGCCAGGAAATAAGAAATATGCTGATAAATGGACAAATACACAGAAATGTTGACTTTTACGTTACGTATGATGACCAAGCGCATTTAAGCTTTTATTTCAGATCAATATGGTTCGATTTTTAAGGTCTAAAAAGCACATAAAGAAATTTAAAAATTTAAATTTTTAACCCACTTAAAAAAAAATGAGGAGGTTATCAATTCGTCTGTAGTTTTTTTTTTACATTGTTCCTTCATAACTCGGTGCATTTTAGAGCGATTGTAAAAATTCGTTTTCTGTCTGAGAGGTCAGATTGTCAAATTTTGTGAAGGCGGGAACACATCCACAAAATTTTTCTATTATTATGTTATTCTCCTCATTTTATTGCTGCAAAACCCAGCAAACACCTTTGGTTCTTGTAATTACAATCTTGTAATTTTAAAGTGTAAAAAAAATGGGCAGGGCCACCTCCATTAAAATTTATTATTGCAATTCACGTGCTTCTACCTATGTTAGAGCTACTTACGGTCTAAAAAAGTACATAGAGAAATTTAAAAATGTAAATTTTTAATCGACTTCAAAAAAAAAAAGATGGACATTGTTATTTCATAGCTCGGTACATTTTAGACCGATTGTAGTTTTTATTTTCTCTGAGAGGGTAAAGCTTCCAAATGGTCCCATTGTAAGAAAAGTGGGTGGATACACGCCCATAAACTATTTTTTTACACATTTTGATCATTTTCTACTTATTTTATTGCAGCAAAACCCAGCAAACACCTTTGGTTCTTGTAATTACACAATTTTAAAGTGTAAAAAAATGGGCAGGGCTTCGCCCATTAAAATTTATTATTGTATTTCACGAGGTTTTACTTAACCGATTTTTACGAAACTTACTACACAATATATAATATAATATAAAATATAGAATAACTGACATTAAAAAAAATAAGCGGGGTCACGCCCACTAAAATTTAATATTTTATTTTAAGTGGTTCTACTTTACCAATTTTAACGAAACTTACCACACATCTTGAGCTGTAAAATAGACGCAATTTTGCATTTTGAAAAAATGGGCGGAGGAACGCCGATTAAAATGAATACCGCGATTACGGTGTACAACACAAAAATGCTGTGTTGTCTTGGCTACAACACAACATTAATCTTTTTTGCTATTATAGTTTACAACATTTAGGTGTTGCATATGTCACAGAGTTGTATTTTAATTGTAGTAGATATATTAACTATATTCATTGCTTTTAATTCATGTAAATATATTAAATAAACAAATAAAAGAAAAACGCAAATTTCAAATTCGTAATACTTTTGTTATACTCAAAAAATTTTTCTCCAATGACAATAAGACAACAGCTAATGAGCAGTTGTCAGTTTTTCGCAGTTCTAACAACACATAAGCACACATGTTGTAAGCCCATAAAAGCAAGAAGTTCAACATAGACAACTAAAATTTACAACACTCAAATAAGTGTTGTAAACCGTAATAGAAATTTGAATTTTACAACATTAAAATAACAACTGTTGTGAACCACAATTGGGCCCTCAATTTTCTATTTCAACTACTTCTTCGTAACCATCGGATTTTACAAATTGTTTATTTGAAAGAGTTTACTTCCAGTTTGGTTTTATAAATTTTTTTCAAAAATGTTCTAGCAGATCTTTGCATTGCATTGCATTTTTTGGCAGAATTATATAGTTGAAATTTGTTATAGAAAATTTTCTTAAAATAGATTTCAAATACATTTTAATATTTTTATGAATATAAAAATTTAGTTTTAGTTTAAACCTAAAACTGAAAGTTTTTTTTCGATTTTGTTAAAAGCTATAAATACCACAAAACTTACCATTTTAATGGTTAATCTAACAGACTTATACAGTTGACAAAAAAGTAATGAACTTCTAAAAAAATGTGTTCTTATCTTGCTGCCAATGAAGATTTTAATAGCGATTCGGTAGATAATCATAAATAAAACAGATATAATACATATGCCTAGATAAAGTTAATCCAACCGATTTAAGTTGTTCATTTTACTGCGAATAAAAGTTGCTATTGCCCATCGGTTGCTACTTTTCTTGGTATATCTAATTAAGTTTAAGTTGTTGCTATTGAATCAACGAAATCAATTCCAATTGTCAATGTATTGCCTGTATTGCTAGTTAAAGTCTTTGTGTTTGTTTTTATTCGCCTTTTGCTGCTGAAATTTTAAGAATAAAACTATTAAGAAAATAATTGTTATAAAAAATAAAAAAAAAACATTTTATAATAAAATGCGAGAAGAAATATAATCTTTTTTGTGTGGCAGGATGCTAAGCTTAAAAGAATTTTGTATTATTAGTTGCAGCCATCTCTGTACAGTAAATCCTCTTATAACTGACACCCCCTTTAACCAATCACCTCTAATTACCGCACAAGTTTTGTAGATCCAATATTTTCACTAGTTTTCCATACAAAATGCACTCACATAACCGGACACTATAATAATAACCGGAGGCGTACACTAAATTTTAAACAATATTGTTAAAAATATCTCTCATAAGCGGACAGAAGTTCTTCTTTCATTCAATTCTGATTCATATTTGTATTAATGTCAAGGATATTGGTGATTCCCCTGGTAACGGAATTCATGCGTTGAGGACGGCAAAGAAAATGCTGTTTATTTGCAGAATTCGTTTGTTTAGTTGGTGTTCAAAATGTCAAATTTAAAAATTGTTTTTATCAATTAAAGAAAACAAAAATGGAAATTACGGGTATAAAAAAGTTTGAAAAAGAGAAGTGTTCGGTGCGTAAAATTGCGCAGTTGCAAAGTTTCTTGTATATCTTAACAATTCATATTGCTTCATTTCTTATACCAATTCGAATTATTTTGCTAGAGACGACTTTTTTGCATACCAAGAAATAAAAAACATTTGAAGCTCAACAGTTAAAATTGTTCCAATCTAAGTGGAATTAATCTACTCTAAATATAGTTTTTCAACCACAATAAACTAGAAAAAATTTGTATCTCTCTCATAAGCGGATACCTTTAATAAACGGACAAAAATACCGCGACGATGATCGTCCGGTTATGGGAGGTTTCACTGTAAAATTTAAACGTAATTGCTTAACTACTTCTCATTGGTTAATTTAACCGATTTTGTTGTTAATTATGATCTTGATAAGTGATTTAAGTTACTAAATGGTTTAACTTTTATGAAATTAAATTTTATTTAAATATTTTTATTTTAGTAAAATAATATTAAGCTTAACCTAACTAAATCTCTCAAGTGAAATGCTTTCTGCAAAATTTAATTATAATAAGCAAAATGTTGTATAAAGTTTTACAAATAAAAACTTTGAAAAATAATTTAGTGAAACTTAAAGGTATTTAGTATGTTTTGTAAAGGAAATCTTAAATGATTAGAGCGACGGACAATAAATAAATAAATAGAGTTAAACTGGAGTCGAAATACAATCGAATGGTGGCGTTAGCGGGTTGCAAGAAAATGTATTATGGGCCAATTCCACGATGTCGACAACGTTTGACTTGTCGCACAACAACAAAATATTAAAATTTGTTTTTGTTTTAAATGTAAGTGTGCGACAAGTCGAACGTAGACGTAGCTGCTTTAGAGGAACAAAGTGCAATATATTAATGGCATTGTTTTCTTAAAAGACGAAGTAAATAGCCCAATTCACAATCTTGTATCGTAGCACGTGCAAAATGGTATGGCATATTGATACTCAGCACTTAACAATTCTAAGTGGTAACAATACAAGTCTCATGTATGGGCCGACGCTTCAAAGTCTATTTTGGGGCTGCTCGACCGCGTACAGGAGAGGGCGAAGAAGCTCATCGGTGACAGTAGGGTATCCAATTCTATTGATTCATTGGAGCATCGACGCAATGTGGGGTGCGTTTCATTGTTCTATCGTTACTACAACGGAATGTGTTCTAATGAAATTCGGGAACTTGTTCCTGAAACCCGCACATTTATACGTACAACCCGTGCCTCATTCAGAGCACATCTCTTTGTGGTGGATTGGCCAATGAATCGCACTACGCATTATAGAGAGAATTCCTTTTTTAGCCGAACTGTACGTATGTGGAATCAACTACCTGCGGAGGTCTTTCCTGTTACTACCAGCGTGGGAAAGTTTAAATAAAATGTCCACAGACCCTACTCCCTCTATCCTCCTTCCCTATAACCTATTTTCCTTGTTCTAGCACAATGCATTGCATGAGTAGGGGTTATCCCCTGAGTGCTGGTCCTATAAAAAAAGTGGTAAGTATCAATATACTATACTATTTTGCACATGTTGCGATGCAAGACCATTTGCACAAGATTGTGAATTGGGCTAATGTATTTTTATAAGCTTAAATTTTTACATTTGTAAAAAAAAAAACAAAATAATTGAACAATAAAAGAAGGACACTCGGTTATAGCTATGCTGCTTAGCTATATAAAATGTTATTAATGTGTTAAATAACAATGCAATAAAATTATATTACATTATGATGTCGAATTCGCGGCAAATATTTCAAAATATTTTCATTTATTTCCCATTATTTGCTTTTCTAGCGGAGTTTTTTAAATTAATATATTGTTTGTGGCCGCCGGCGACTTTTAGCCGGTTTAAAGCCCATCGGCTGTGTTCTCTTGTATGTGCTCATGCGCAAAAACAAATTGAGCAATCCTTCTCATTGTTTTTGTTTTGTTTTTATTTCACTCCCTTCAAAGAACGAAACGAAACAAAATCAAACACTTTGTTTCGTTTATTTTCGTACTCTGGTTTTAACTAAGTATAAAGAATTCAAAACAAAAATTAAGTTATTACTGTAATAAGGTCGATTGTTTTTGTTACGAAAATTACGTTCTAGGTCCTGTGCCGTGACATAAATAGCATAGCTATAATAACGACTTTATGTTTAAAATTTTTTCATGAAAGTATTTCTTAACAATTTTTTTCATTTAATAAATTTTATTAAAAATAGCACAATTCGGTGCGAAATTTTTCTCAGAATAAAAGCGAAAATTTCGCCTACAAAATAATTTAAAATTGCACACGCACTCTCTTCTATTTTTGCTTTTTAAGGAGCAGCCCCCTTCCCCCAACCGTTAGATTGTATTTCCACTTTTTTAAATAAATAAATATCTAATAAATTATTATCTGTATATTTCGACAAACGGTCTAGACGGCAATATAGATATTTTTTAAAAATCTTGTACAATCACCGGCTGCCATGAATTGGATGGCATTGACGGTTCATAGTCCCCTACTACACTACTGCTAGTGGGAGTAACTAAAGTAGAGTAGAAACTTATGCCATTATTATTATTTTTAGGGTTAGTATTTTTTGTGGGATTGTTAGAAAAGACACCACCACTAATTTTTCTATCACTAATAGCATCAAGATCAGTAGCAGCTGCAACAGCAGGAGCAGGAGCAGAAGCAGAGGCAGCAGCAGCACCGTAGCCAATTCTGTGTTCAGTTTGTTGGAGGCGATATTTGTGTTGTTGTTGTTGTTGTTGTTGTTGTTGTTGTTGTTGTTGCTGTTGTTTGAGTTGTTTGTGTTGCTGATAATTTTTTTGTCTTATGGACTTGTAGTTAAGGCCTGGGGAGGTTTGTTGGTAGTTAAAAAATGTTACGGGCTGGTTAATTTTGTGGGGATATGAATGGGTAGAGGGCACAAATCTAGAGGAGTCAGAGGTGATTTCTGTGGCCAGAATTAATGGTGCTGGTGTTGTAGTAGTTGTTGTGGTTGTGCTAGAGGCTGTTATGCGTTTGCTGTACTCAAAGAAATCTATAATGGGATGGTAGCTGTAGTTGATGCGTTTCGGAGGTGAGGGATATGCAGTAGAGGAATTGTTCAGCGTTGGGGTTGTGGTGTAGGTTAAACTGAATTTGGTTTTGAAATGATTTTTGAAAACATTTTCGTTTACAGCATAAATATCCGGCTGCTGCGATGATGACGTTGTGATTGTTGTGGTCGGTTCTTCGTACTGGTAGTCGACGGTCGTAGGCGCTGTACTGCTCTCTTGGCAACCATTTGCTCCTTTGTTGGTTGACGTGATCGTGTGTGGTATGCGTAGCCTTGATTGGTTTTTGAGGACATGTCGTGTGCGGGGGTAATAGTAGTAGGTCGGTAAAGATGCTGTCCTATCTGTGAGTGTTGATAGTGTGACTGAGGATCCTGTTGTAACTGCTGCTGATGATGATGATGATGATGAAGCTGATGATGATGCTGCTGCTGATGAGAAGGGTGTTGGGACAATTGTGGGTAAGTTTGTGGTTGCAGCAATTGATGACTTTTGGTGGGCATGGGTATCAATGAGGGTGGGTCGTCTAAATCTGTATATTGTTGGTTGTACGGTTGGGGTTGGGATGGCACGAATGGTGCCGGTACTGGCTGAGATGGCCGTAGTGCTGCTGGCTCTGATGCCGCTACTGCCGGTGCTAGCTGTTTGGGTTACAGAATAAATATTTTTACGATTTTGATGGGTACTACGCTCAGCTGTGCCAAAAACGTTTACCTCTCTTTCTGCGTGCTGTTCACTGGGCGAAAAGTCCTGATCCGATCTACTGTCTTTATAAAACTGATGAGGTCTTCGGTTTTGTAAATCTCTTAAATATTGGTTACTTGAGGATTGTGATGAAGATGATTTGGGACTATGTTGAATGACAATCGAGGATGTTTCTCTAGGATTTTTGTAAATATAATCTTCATACTCATCATTGAGGGGCGGACTCAAGTAGGAGCCTACCGTTGGCTGAGCCACATTACTTTTAATTCTGTTGCTGCTGAGCTCATTGGCATCGAAACTAGTGTCGTGCTGGTGATGTTTACGCTGAATGCCAAAATCAAAATCATCATCATCCTCGTCTTCCTCTTCGTCATTGTATTCATATTGTTTGTATGGTTGCTTGTAAAAGCTGCCCTTGTGTACAGGCGAAAAACCTTTGATATTTGCTTCAGCTTCTAAGCCGGGAAATGATTGCTTGTAGCCATCAATTTGACAGGAACAGCAAGTGGGTACTTTAAAAATGTCCACATGGAGACCGCGAGTCTTATCCCAACTTAGCAGCCGATGATAGTTATAGACTTGGGCACAGTGGGAACGATAAGTGGTCGATAAGTAGCTGCAACTTTCTTGGGGATTCCTGCAGCAAAATAAAGAATTAATATCAACAGTTTCTTATTTTTCCCAAAGAATTGTCTAACTCACATGCATTTTTCCAGCCTTAAGGTTTGTGTATGTTGGCCGGTATTAACAATATATTTCCATTCTCCTGAAGCCGAACGAGCTTTTTGGGGTCGGGCATAGCGTACAAGACTCTGGCACAAGTCACTCTGCATGCCATTGTCTTCACGTCTGAAATGGCAAATTTTTTAAGAAAAATATATTTTATTTTTTGTTTCTGCCATGTCTACCTTTTTTTAGCATACAAATATTCGTCAAAATCCTCTGTGGTATCCAAGCTATTTGAAGGATTGTCATTGTACTCTGCCAATAATGCGCTCATGGCATTGCGATGTCTCCTTATGCTGCCCATTATGTAATCGCTATTTTGTGTTTAATTTTCGTAAAGAAATCTAGTTATTAGCAATGATTTTTATTATAGGGGAATGGTAAAATAAACTACAACCAGGACTTAGTTTTGTGCGATTTTTTGCTATTTTTTTATTGTCACCACTTACCAAATAAAAAGCGCTTAACTTCAACTTTAATTTACAGCAGGGAATGTACAAATTTATGTTTATTTTATTTAAAAATTAAACAATCTTAAAGCTATTAAAAAAATTTAGATGCTTTTGGAAATAGTATTAAATACCAAAATTATGCTTTGACTAATATGCTGTATGTAGACCTGAAAGTATGCTTTACTTTTTGATACTATTTTTATATGTGAGCAACTAAGAGAGATGTCTTCACCTTGGGGCAGTACGGCCAATCAGAAAACTATTTGTGTTCAGTAACTGGCAAACTACTTGTATGATTTTAAAATAGCACTCCTACAAGAAATTTGAACCACTCACGTGATTTGTATGAATACTGCGTGAACACTTATAATCGTGAAAAAAAAATTTGAATCACTTGATTATTATCACATTGAGCATCAGAGGCTTTGGATAAAGTGACTATTTACCAACGTGAGTGCGAAATTTTTAAGCGGGAGTGAGTGTGCGTGATTACAATTTTTGAGATACATATTAATTTTTGTAGTTTTTTTTAATATAATTTGAAGTTGCTAGTAAGCAATAATAGTGAGCGTGAGCTGTCGCTATTGTAATCACGCACTTTAAAATTTTTTTTTTACATGAGCATACATGAGCGGGAAACAAAAGTATGAGATCGTATGGGAGAAAATAATATTCACCGTAAGGATGAGTATTAGAGGCTTTATAGTGAATGCCTATTCACCAACGTGAGTGCAAAAATGTTCAGCGTGAGTGGGTGTGCAGGACTGAAATTTTTTCAAATATGATTTATACCTGAAAAGCAATATTAGTTTCTAAAAAAAATTTTCGTATGCATTTAGTGAGCGTGAGCTGTCCCTATCGTAATCACGCACTTTAAAATTTTTTAAACTTGAGCATGCAAAATTGGGAAACAAAAGCATGAGATCGTATGGGAGAAAATAATATTCACCGTAAGGCTTTATAGTGAGTGCCTATTCACCAACGTGAGTGCAAAAATGTTCAGCGTGAGTGAGTGTGCAGGACAGAAACTTTAACTTAAATTTTTTTTTCAAATATGATTTGAACCCGAAAAACAATATTAATTTCTGAAACAAATTTGCGTATGCATTTACTGAGCGTGAGAGGTCGCTATCATAATCACCCAGTCTAAAAACTTTTTTAAATTGAGCACATATTAGCGGGACCCAAAACTGCCAGGCCGTATGTGCAAAAATAATTTTAATCGCAAGCGTGTATGAGCAATGAAGAGAACAATTCAAACTTGTACCAATTGTTGTTACTTATTACCAATATTTTGATTATCCACCCCACTGTGCACTGTAAGATACTATTGCTTTTCTCTCGCACTTGTTTAAATAAAAAATAAATAAAAACAATTTCTGGATAGTGCAACTTATATAAACAGAAAATAAAATATGCTATACAAATTAAAACCTTGCAAAATCCTTAGCATACTTTTAGGCCACCACTCTCCATAAATACCAAAGCCTACTTTTTAGCTTAATAAATAAGAAATAAAACAATAATCCACAATATTTTAAATTAAAATACAACTAAATTAGCAAATAAAATAAATAAAATAAGCAAATTAAAAAATAAATAAAAATAAAACAAACTTGAAAGTGTAAAATAAAATAAAATAAAAATAATTCCTTAAACCTTAAGTGATCCCTAAGCCTTGTGCAATCAGTTTGTAAAAAAAGCTTACATGGGATAATCATCGGTTTTAATGCACATAGAAGCAGTAAAACGTTCACATTTCTTAGGAGGGGCTACACCATTGCCTGGAACGCCCTTCTTGGGACGCGCTCGTACTTGTACGCGCTTGCGTTTCGTGGGCGATAACTTCAAACGTGCTGACATCACATTGTTACCATTTAAACGGTAACGTGGCCCAGATATCAGCTCTTCGGGAGTAGGAAGAATTTCATCTTCCGGTTGGCTTTTAGCTTCGCTTAACAAATCGTTTTCTTTGTTTTCACTATCTTCGAGGAAGACTTCGGAGCCATTTAAGCTGGCAAATGCCAAATCTTCCACCAGTTGATAAGGTTCGTAGCTGTTTTCCTCTAAGGTTTCCGGTGTTATAATAGTGGGAGGCTTAGTGGTTGTAGTAGTAGTCATGGCTGAGGAAGAGGCTGCACGTTTTAAGGTTTCTTTGGGAGAAGCGAAAGCTGTGGTGTTTAGTTTCAAACTGCGAACCGGACTAGCTTTTTGCAAGTCTTCTTCGTTTAGTGCAAAAGGTGCAGAGCGCACAAGCTTGTGAACAAACTCCTTAGCATCTCTGGGAGTTCTTCGTATGCGTCGCAAGGCCGATTTAGGGGTAGTGGGAGATGCAAAAGAAGCTACTTGTTTAGTGGTTTTTTCGCCACCAGCTTTTCTCTTCGTTAACAATTCCTCCGCTTGTGTCTGGTTTAATGTATTCACATCTTTTTGCAATTGAATATTTATATTCAAAGGATTTGTTATACCATCCTCCTCCTGCTCCACTTCCATGTCTAAACTAACATCATCCAAGGCTGAGTTATTTTTACTTTGCATTTTCAAAATTTCCAACTCCTCATTTATCTCTTTGGGATCTAACACTTCTTCGGACATAAAATCTTCCAAACCATCCAGACCCAAATGTTGCCTCATTTGCTCTGCTGCCGGCAAAGTGCCAACATCCTCATTGTCTTCCTTAGCAGTCAATTCCAAATCTCTTCTTTCGTAAGAATTTTTAGTTTTTGAAAAGTCTCCAAAATCCGCCAAATTATAATCAAATTTAATATACTTCTTGGCAGAATTGCGCACTAAATTTGCTATATCAAAGACTATGGGCAAGATTAGGGACTTGTCGTCGCCAAACATCAGGCGCACCTGAAATTGTGCATTAAAGTTTTTAGGTGCTTAATTTTATTAAAATCATTAACTCAACGAACTCTTGCTTACCTGAGACAATTTCAATTCATTTTCTTGCTTGGCATTTATTTGAGCTGTTATCAGCGCCGACAAGGCCAAGCGCTGTTCTTTCGTTAACGCTCTCAATATGGGCATGACTTCCACAAACTTTTGCCTAACCTCATTATTCATTAAGGCCTTGGATAAGGCCGTTCTCATAACCTTTTCGCGCCAATCGAACGGCCGCACTTGTTTCTCCTCCCACAAATCATTGTCGTCATCAAATGTTATGATATTCTTTTCTGTGGTTCCCTTAGGCAGCAGCTCCTTGCTGTTGTCTGTTTCATAATTCCAATCGATTTCTTTCAAGTCAGTGAAATCAAAGTCCACTAGGTCGTCGTCGGAGGCACTTACTAGGTAAAGCATGCAGTACAGCAAGGCCCAGATATAGCTTGTGAACAATTGGCCCATTTTCTTCGTAGTGACTAAAAGAAAGGAGGAGAAGGAAAAAGTTTATTAACAAATTAACAAGTTTTATTTTAAAATTTTTAGTGTTAAGTTTATATTTCTAGGGGCGTGTTCCCGGCCAATTTAATAAATATTAGTGTCCGCCCCCTTTTTTGTAAATGCAACATCGGGTCACTTTCAGAGCTCAGGGTGTGTGCCAAGCTTCATGAAAATCATTCAGGTAGAAGCCTGTGAAATATAATATTAATCTTTAATGGGCATGGCTCCGCCCACTTTGTTAAGCAAAAAATTATGTCATGCTAAAAGCCGTAACTCAAGCAAGTTTCGCGGGAATCGGATAACTACAGCTGCGTACAATTTAATACTAATATTTCATAGGCGTAGCCCCGCCCACTTTTTTTAACACAAGATTAAGTATTTTTAAGAGCTCAATTCGTGAAAATTCGTAAAAAATTCTTAGAGTAGAAACACGTGAAGTATAATACAAAATTTTAGTAGACATAGCCCCGCCCACTTTTTTGAACACAAGGTTATGTATTTTTCAGAGCTCAAGGTGTGTGCGAAAAGTTCGTAAAAAATCCATAGATTGGAAGTGCGTGAAACATAATATAAACTTTTAATTTGCGTGGCCCCGCCCACTTTTTTGAATGTAATATTGTGTCTTTTTAAGGACTTAAAATGTGTGTCAGGTTCCGTTTAAGCTAGTTAACTAAAAGCACGTGAAATATAATATTAAAATATAATAGGCGTGGCACCGCCCAATTTTTTAATGCAAGATTGTGTCCTATTTTCAGCTCAGGGTATGTGCCAAGTTTCGGAAAAATAGGTCAAATAGAAGCATATGAAATATAATATTAAGTGTTCTTAGGCGTGGCTCCGCCCATATTTTCAACTTCGAGATTGTGTCGTTGTCATTGTGTTGTGTAAGTTTCAAAATATCATAAAATCAGATAAAAAAATAATTGTGGGCGGCGCACCTATCAGACAAAAAAGAATTAATTTTTACTGTCGATTTAAAATAAATCGAGTTATGAAGTGACATCATAAAAAAAAAAATTTAAATAAAGATCAATTGACAACCTTCTCCTTTTGTTTGAAGATAATTATAATTATAGAGAATAAGACAAACTACAAATCTAGTTTTCTTAACTTCCTTTTTTTGTGTGTTTTCTTATCCATTTGAGATACAAAAAATACGGAATAACAACTTGTTTTCCATTATCATTTTTCATTGCTAAATTCTAGTTAAGGAATTTCAATATTATGTTATGGGTTTGCATCTTTTTATTTCTTAGAGATAAATATTTGTTTATTCTGCCTCTAAATCGATTCAATGTAATGTACACGGAACAAACAAAAAATCATTCTTAAAACAAAAATTTTGAATTTTTTGCTTAAAAAATGCTGCATTATTGCAAATAATTTTTAAAATAAAAATGTTTCTTTTAATACATATTAATGTATAACATTGTTATTTTTATAACGAAGCAGGGTTGAAACAAAAAATTTTTTGTCTATATTTATGATTTGATTAGGCTAAAGTTCGTATCGCTTTGTAAGCCAAATTACATGTGATAGTTATTAATGAACAGGTAATACCAAAGTTAATTGTAAATAGTCTGACAAAGACGTAGTAGAATGGAACAATTAGCTATTTTCAAAGGCCCATACACCTGCATTATCAGCGTTCTTTGCGAAATTGAGCTTTCATTACAAAAAAAAAAAACCTTTCAACAAATTGTAATACGATGAATCAAAACAATTCACATATTCCATTTGCAATAACGGCTGAGGATATAAAGCAGAAATCAATTGAGACCACACACATTGGACCAAACACAAAGAACGTTGCTGATGAAGGTGTAGTGGCTTTCGAAAACACCTAGTTGTTCCGTTCTACTACGGTTTTTGTCAGAATATTTACAAATTTTTTCTTCTTGAACATACCTAAAAATATAGAATTTGCAATGTTTCAAAAATGTTTCATAAAATTTTAATAACACAGATTTTCTGTTATTTATATGCCGCATGCCGGGTTATTTCACTTTGCCTCAAATGTACAACAAAAACTCTGACAAACTTAGCAAGTCCCTCATCTCTCTGGTAGTGAATACAACAAAGTTAAAGTTATCATAACATTTTTAAATCGTGTTATGATGTAAATGACAATACGATAAAAACAAAAGAAAGAAATGTTTTTTTTTTAATTTTCTTTTTGGTTCACCATGATTAGTAATGCAACATAAATTAAACACCAACCAGCAACTGAATATATAAATGAAACCAAATTCAGTCTGCAACAATCATTATGTTTTGCCATAAAGAGATATAAGAGTAAACTTTGAGTGCTAACAGCAATTAAGAAGTGACAATGTGTTTGTTAGTTAAGCTTTAATATCACAACTTAATACAGAGTCAGAAGGAGGTAAATAAACTTTTACCCACTACCTGTTGACTACTTGTTGCTCTACGTGTCTTTCATTTCTGTAAATTTTGTGAGTAAAATGGTAGTAAATGTGTAAATGTGACAACCATTTGAAATAGTCAGTTTTTTGTGTTGTTGTTGCTAATGTTGTTCGTGTTGTCTTCCATAATTGTCTTTTATTGCATTATTTTTCCAATAAAGTTGTTGCTCTCTTGGCTGTCATGTTTTATTTACCAGCTTCGCACTTTTGGCGCATACTTACCACTTGTCTTGCTAATTGTAGCATAATATTTGTTTGCTGATGTTTGATGGAAGCTTTGCTTGTCTCTATGGAAACTTATGATTTTAATGTCAGGATTTTACAATGAAAGGTCACGGCCACACACAATGTAAGATAAGATAAGATTTTTCTTCTACAATTGCAGAGGAAGGAAATGAAATATAAATATGTCGCTCATTTACTCAAACAATGTCGTAACACAAACACAAGTTAATGGGAAAAATATTTGTATGCAATTTTTACACAATATGAAAAATGATATGACGCTTACTTCTGCATCACTAAGTCAAAAAACCCATTTGTAGAGTGAGTTATGACCAGGGAAACCGCAAATATGCCATTGTATGTTTTTTTCATGTGTGACGTATTAATGCGGAGATAAGATATTTATCCGTTTCAGAACTTTTTATCAATTTTGCTATCTATTTTTTTAGTGCATATTTTTGCATATTTTACCCTTTAAAGCATGTTTTTGCATATTTCAGTCCTACACGCTAACTTTTAGCATTTTTTTTTCAACTTTTTAGAGCATATTTTAGGTTTTTAGGGCATATTTAGACAATTTATGGATTTTTTTCAAAATTTTTATTTAATTTTTTTTTAAACCTAAATCTCATATTAAATGTTCAATGCATGTAGTGTATAGCGTACACATTTGGATTATTTATGAAGTCTTTAACAAACACAGTTGTTTCCAATAGAACTAACTACTCCACAATTATCTAACTATTGGCAATCAATCAAAATATTGAAACGTTCCTTTCAATAAAAATTTGATTTTGCTATTTGTAACGGACGTTGCCCCGATTAAAATCAGTAGAAGTTCAAAGAAAATTTTCAATACATAAAAGTTTCTTTAGATGTGACAGGCAAGGATTTTTATTTGAAAATCTAAGTGAATATCGATCCAAAATACATTCCCAAAAATTCAACTATCATTAAGGATCTCTTTTGAAGTTGAAGTAACATTTTTTTATTTATTAAATTTTTTTTGTCTTGTTTTATATGCATTAAAAATATATACATATATTTTTTCCAAATAAATAAGTTTTTGTTATTTTTAAGAGCATATTTTTGGAAGTTTTGGGGCATATTTTCAAGTTTGTAGAGCATATTGAATGCGCATAAAACTCTTTTTTTTAGAGCATATTTCTGGTTTCCCTGGCTATGACATTGTTTGAGTAAAAGTTTTCGTTTGGTTGTTTTTAAAGGTAGCCCTAGACTTTGCAATATTATTGAGTAATTTATTGTTATTATTGTTATCGTTTTGTTCCACACTATTCAATAAATTGCGCAATATTAAAAAGAATATATTGTAACGTGACGTTACAAATACTTACACTTTTATTCATAAAGAAGTGCTAATGCAACTATCTTTTACCGTATGCTTAATACAAATGCACTTAACTTTTACCGTATACCGAAACAAAGTACGACATACAAACAAATCAGCCTGAATATATTGAGTTGTAGCCAAAATTTCCACTGTGATGCGTTCGAAATGTTAGTTAGGACCTTTTGCGTTTTATGTTACATATGTTTTCAATAAACACATACAAGCACAATAAGTAGGATTTAAATATACAAGATTGGACATTTAAGTTTCATTTAAATGTCTCTCAACTTTGTACCAAAACAATTAATTCGTTACTTAAATGGCATTCAAAGATAAATGACACTTAATTTAGTAGTCAATTATGGGCCTTATTGTATTTTTATGTAGATTGAAAAAATTTTTTAAATCAAAACTAATTTTAATTTTAACTATTTATGTAATTTTGACAACTTGCTTTCTGTATCTTGGAAACCGTAAGAGGTCAGCTCTCGAAGTTTTCAAACACGCTAAAACTAACAAAATTCCAAAAATAAAACTTGCTAAACAAAAAATCGCAAAATCAAAAAAAAAAGCGCTTAAATGAAAAATATCAACAAAAATAAAAAAAGACGCCTAAAACGAAAAAAATCGCCAAAAGTAAAAAAGTCGCGAAAAAACTAAAAAATTGCAAAAAACCCAAAACAAAATCCCCAAAACGAAAAAAAAAATTTCAAATTTTAAAAAAATAAAAACAAAAAAAATCGCCTAAACTAAAAAACTTCAAAAACCGAACAAAATCAGCAAAACGAAAAAAATCGCTAAATCTAAAAGAAAAGAAAAAAAAAGCAAAACAAAAAAGAAGCGCCAAAACTTAAAAATTGGATAAAACTAAGAAAAATCGTTAAAAAACGAAACAAAATACCCCAAAACGAAAAAAATTTCCAAAAAAAGCGAATACAAACCGGGTTAAGACTGATTAAAGAATCAAACCCGAAACAAAAATTGCTTTACGGAAAAACTCCGAACTAAATATAAAAACCCCGATTCTGAACTTTTTAAAAAATAAGCGATGTTTGGCGCTGGTAATATAGATTTCTATGGGTGAAATAGTTTTCAAAATCGTCTTAGGGGTTTGAAAATCAGTACCAAATATAAAAAAATAGCTTTGCGGAAAAACTTGGAACTAAATATAAAAAACCGGTTGCGAACCCAAAAATAAAATGACGCTGCTAATGCAGCTTTCTATTGGTGAAATAATTTTCATAATCGGTTTAGTGGTTTGAGCGCGAAAGCGTAGCAACAAAAAAAAAACAAACAAACTCGCTTGCACATTTATAATATTTGCAAGGATGTAGTGTCCTTGGTGTGCGAGCCATGTCGCACTTCTGGGAGGAGTCACGATTAAAAACTGTAAAAAAAAGAATCCCATACATTCATTGTATGTACATTTTTTATACATATGTATTTAATGTGTAATAAATAAAAAATTTACTTTCAATTGGAAAGACATATTTACACACATACTTTTTTGGGATTTATATTTCCCCGATACGGGATTTGAGAATTTTATATCCCGCACCTGGGGATTCTCAAAAATCAGTTCCGTTTTGGCATCTCTAGTTGAAATGTTCCACAAAAATTTTCGCCATATAGATTTTACATAAAATTGCTTAACGCATAATATACTCAAAATGGACTTATATAATTTTCTAAGTTCCAAAACTATAAAATCGCCAAGAGGAAAAAATTGCTAAAAACTGGAAAAAACGAAAAAAAGCGTTAAACTAAAAAAAATCTCTAAAACTAAAATAAATCTCCAAAGCTCCAAATCGCCAAAAAAAAATAAAATAAATGAAAAAAACGCCAAAAACTGAAAAAAAAATCGCCAAGACTACAAAAAATTTCTAAACTAAAATAAATCGCCAAAACCGAAAAAACGTCAAAAACGCAAAAAAAAAAATCACAAAAAAAAACGCCAAAAACTGAAAAAGTCGCCAGAACTAAAATAAATCGCCAAATCCCAAAACACGCCCGAAAAACGCCAAAATCGAAAAAACCGCAAAACAAAAATAAACGCCAAAAGCTGAAAAAATCGCCAAAAATACAAAAAATTGCTAAACTAAAGTAAATCGCCAAAACCAAAAAAAAAAACGCCAAAACAAAAAAAAAGCCAAAAACTGAAAAAACGCCACAACTAAAAAAAATTGCTAAAACTTAAATAAATCGCCAAATTCTAAAAACGCCAAACCGAGAAAACGCCAAAACCGAAAAAACGCCAAAACAAAAAAAAACGCCAAAAGCTGAAAAAATCGCCAGAACTAAAATAAATCGCCAAAACCAAAAAAACGCCGAAAACGCAAAAAAAAAACGCCAAAACTCAAAAAATTCCAAAAATCGAAAAATACCAAAAACGGAAAAAAATTTGAAAACTATATATTATATAGGCTAAAGTTCGGAACCCTGCGTCTGCTAGTCAAAGTCGCACTTTACTGATATTATTTTAAATTACTTTGATAATTACATATTTTTGCAATATCCACAACACATTATAATGAATGCTGTTCATGTTATTCTCTGATGTACTATACCATTAACAGCGCATCATGGATTCCAATGGCCATTTGCCATCAGTCTTTATTATTTTTTTAAATAAATGCATATCTATGCTGAAAGTTATTACCACATTTCCCAGCTTAATGCAAACATCTTAAAGCATTTTCTTATTTATTTACATATTTCAAAATCCATTGGGAAGATGAAAGACAATCATTACTGGTGGGGGGGGGGTGGGGTACACATGCTCGCCGCCATTGTCAGGGACATTTTCTTTATTTGACATTTTCCGATTGTCAATGAAGAAGAGTAAGTAGTTGAAGGAGCATTAGCATACAACATGTTTGAAAAAAAAAAACAAACTTCACCAGCAGATGTTTCCCAATGCCAACGGATTTCGTTGGGAATGGCAAAGCTGCTTAAGGAAAGTGAATTCCTTGCGTTTGGAGAAGGCCAACAAGTAGAGAGTGCTGTGTACTGGCTGCTGGCTGCTACTCATATCACTAATGCAGCTTCTAAAGTCATTAAACGAAAATGATATTTGAAAACGTGACCTACGAAAACAAAAGTGAAACTAAACACATAAACATGCACATACTCAAGCATTTGTTTAAAATAAATGAATGGGCGAATAAATCCTACACAATCTATGTTTATTTATATATTTTTTATTTTTATTTATTTTATTTTCCATTGAATGCCTGTTGCAGGCAGCTGGTAAGAAGTGAAAAATATGTTGATCACTTAGCCTTTTGCTTGAACTGTGAAAGACGCCATCCAGGCAGCTAAATAGCAAGTTTGTTTTGGGAATTATTTATTTATTTTTTATTCAACTTCATATCATCTTGATATAGGCAAAAACACTAATCAAATTGAATTTCAGCTATTATTTTCCCCACAAAATTGCAGACATTAGTTGCAATGGAAGATGATGCTGCTGTTTGTCAGCTGCTGGGGCAAACGCCAACATTTTCATGTTCATCTTCATTTTTTTCTCCCATTTTTTTATTTTATTTTTTTTGAAAGTTGGCGTTAATTTATAACGCACACCTGTATATTGGATTACGTATTAAAAACGACAGGCTACAATATCGATGTGTTCAGGAAAAAAAGGCGCATCCCAAAATTGTAAATTACATTATTCAAGTTTTTTTCTTTCATTTGAAATTAATGCTCGCTTGCCATTGACAGCTACCGAGTGCCTATTTTTGCATGTCTTATGGGAATTAAATTTTAGTTTGTTTAATTTTTTTTAAACACATTAAATATCTATTTAATTTTTTTTTCTTCAAAGAATTCCTTAACAATTTTCTTACAAAATTGTTGTGTATTTAATATTTTGTTTAAGGAAAGTTGTTTTTCTCTTTGGATGCCAAAACTGATGTTGTCTAACACTTTGAGTTGTTTTTTGATAAATGTTAAATTATTGCTTAACACTTGCGACTGTTAGTTAAGCTATACATACAGTAAAAAAAAAATACCAATGTAAAATCACCATGCAAAAAGTTTGATTCAACTTCATTAAAATCACATTAAATTTACAAGAAATAATATGTTGTTTAGGTGTGTTTTGTGCTTAGTTGTGTGAGTTGTTTGTGTATTGTTGTTGTTTTTTTTTTTGATGTTTGTAAACAGCCGACAAACTGCTGCTGGCTAGTAGGCAGCAGATCGGAGGATCGCAGGTTCGAATCCTGGAGTCAAGCCAAAGTATTTTGTATTTTTTTTTTAACTAAAACTTTTCAAGTCAAAGTATTTTGTAATTTTTAAAACTAAAACTTTTCAAATAAATTGTATGTTAAATGATCAATGAAATAATGCTGAATTAAAATTTTATTCATGACGGTACATATTTAGTGTGTACCTAAAGAATATCTAAAGTTGTTGTGGCTGCAGGGGTAAGCACGTTGACTACCACGCGATGAGTTTCGAGTTAAAATCTTGGCCGGGGAAGCCAATCTTAACAAACAAATATTTTTCTGATGTCTGTGTCAACCACACGTAAGTTAAATACTTCATAAAATACAATTACTACATTAAATTAAACTCATGTTGCGCCAACTTGAAATAACTTTGATTCAACATGATTCTTCATTTTGATGAAAGTTACTATAAATCATAATTCGATAATTAGCAGTGAACGTTACCAACTTAAACTTAAACACGAGAAATCGGTAAAAAAAAACTTTAATGCTCTAACGTCCCTTTTCACAATGTATGGTTAAGAGTTAACGTGAACTTTAACTGAAAGTTCTTCCTACAAAACTTTCAGTTAAAGCCTCTGTTATCTTTTAACCATATATTGTGAAAAGTTACGTAAATCAGTAAGAAGATTTAAGAAAGTTTTAGCTTGAAAATATTTTTAAGTGCTTGTTTTTGAATTCTATAAACTATTTTCTTCAAAAATGGTTGTTGTCTTTGCTAATGGAAACTAGAAAATATTTATATGACTCCAGCTGAAGTAAATCTTTAATTAGATAGAAGTTTATATTAAGTAAATCATAAGTGACTTTAAATTTATACTTTGCCCCCCTTTTCAGCAAGGAACCAAAAAATCCCAGCAGAGAAGAGACTTGGAGAGCTAAAAGGTCGCTCTAAGAATTTTTCATAAAGTATTAAATACATGGACATTTCCATGAGAAAAGTCCAATCTTTTGTCCCGTGCGACAGACCGCAAGCAATTGAGAGTGTATATCAGAACAATGTGACTCGATTTTTCTTAAAATTTTTCCATATGTAGAGCTGCTGACGGCTTACACAAATATATAAAGAAGTAAAAAGAAAATAAGAGATGTGTCTTAAGACACCCGGTTAGAGCTATGGTGCTTAAGCTATATAAAACAAATTTCATGAGTTAAATAACAATGCAACAAAATTTTATTATATGATGATGTCAGATTCGCCGCAAATATTTCAAAACGTTTCGATTTAAATCCCATTATATTCTTTTCTTTTTCTGCGTGCGAAAAAAGTTTGGCTTATTTCGCCTGAAGCCGCCGATTCTCCATGGACTCGTATGATATAGGGTCCTGTTCTATAAACCGATCGATTTGAAATCGATAGAAATAATTTTTTAGATTTTTTTTTAAATTTTTTTATTATATAGATTCTCAAATATCATATCTGAAAGAAAAATATCGTGTATGATTTTAGATACGTTTGAGGGACCATTATTAATTTTTTGAAAACCAGAAACTTACTCGGATTCGGTTTACAGAACAGCGCCATTAGACTTATGTTTTTTTTTTATTTATTTGTTATCTTAAATTTGATTTTCATGTCATTTGTTCTCAGCCCCCTAAAGCCGAATTTGAGCCTCCGCCAACGATTTTCTCAAGAACCGCTCAGCGCAGATCTCTGATTTTTTGTGCTCATCTGCAAAAACAATACAAAAACAATTGAGCAATCGTTCTACTTTTGTTTTGATTTAGTTTCACTCACTTAAAAGAACGAAACAAAACAAGATGAAATCTATAGTTTCGTTTATTTTCGTGCTCTGCTTTTAAGTACAAAGAAATCAAAACAAAAATAAGTTTATAACTATAATAGTGTCAATTATTTATGTTACGAAAATCACATACCAGATACTGTGTCGTGGCATAAAGAGCATAGCTCTAAAAGCTTTCGTTTCCTTTGAAAAAACGAGCATATTTGTTTGGTCTCGCACGCTACAAAAAGTTGACATTCCTACATCTTGTATGTAAAATGTGAGATTCTTCTGCTTTTGTTTGACTTTTTTTTCACTTTAAATGTGTGCAACGGTCACGTTTAACATCATGGAAATATGGGCATTTCCACACGTTTTATTTTCTTCAAATTTAAAAAGACCCTTAAATATTAATGGATGATGGCGCAAGTTGGCAGAAAGTCGATGCTGGACATTGTTTTGAACCCCATGGAATTTATTAGATGACGGTGTCTACCTGCGGACTTTGCTGAAATCCCACTTTAAGAGGACTAGCTCGAACACGTGAAGGCTGTGAGCAATCACAAGCTTGGATTTTGATTATTCGACAATCACTGCTAGTGGTTGGTCAAATGAGCTCAAATAGATACCTTTTCTGGTTACTGTCACAGTTCAACCGATGCTGCTTCTGATGGTGACAGATAGTCCCATCAGAAGCAGCATCTGTTGAATTGGATAGTTTTGCGTCCTCTTGTTTGCTCCCTGCACTCGAAAGTTCCATCTCTCGGAAGTCTGTTAAGCAGTGCAAGATTCATAGTCATGCCGAGTTTAATAGTTTCAAGTTCCTAAGCTAAGTGCTGCCAGGAAACGATTATTTTTCCAAATAACAGCGCAAAAGTCAACTATTTCAATATGTGTGTATACCAGAAAATTACAAAAGTATAGTTTTAAGTACTCTTTAAGTGTTGATCGTCAAACAACTATGAATGCGTACAGCTAAAAATAACAAATACGCTCATATGCAAATACACGCATTAAAATTAAACCGAAACAAACAACTACAACTAAAATCTATAGACTGTTTGATGTACAATAATAAGCATAAAAATACCTTGAGTATTAATCGGCCACACATGCGTATATACAGGGCTATTTTATTTACACGCACACATAAAGCATTTTTTCAAACAGAGCCAAAACACATTTTACATTCTATATATATGTATATACTAGATGAGCCCGGCAAATGTTCTTACAATCAACTATTTTTTTTTAACTACAAATTACTCCAGACTGTGGTCACTTGTAGGGTCAAAAACAAAACGAAAACCTACCGGGTATTTAACAGAACCTGTGTTGAAAATTTCAGCTCCACAGCTCTTATAGTTCCAGAGATTATGCGTTAGGAACAAACACACACTACGATTATATATATATAGATGTATATATATATATATATATATATATATATATATATAGGGTGCCCCTGTGGCTGAGTGGCAGCTACGCTAGCCTCTCAGTCCAGAGGTCGTGGGTTCGATTCCCACCATAGACCCTGGGTGTTTTCCGCAGGCAAGCTAATCGCTTTGCGAGTTGTGTTTGTTCTTTAAAAAAAAAAAAAATGTATATATATATATATGTACATAGTAGCGTATAATGAGTAAATATCCCGAGTATCAAGCGTATATTTTTTTGTCCGACTAAATATCCATAGTCTGAGTATAAGCATACTCCGGCTATAAATGTGACAGAGAATCAATGCGCTTCATATGCATTTGCCTTTTTATTTTTAGTTCTAGCGTATTTTAGTTTTTCGCATAAGCGAAATATAAATACTCTTGTATGTTGGCATCGGCTATAGTCATAGTTACTTGAGAGCAAATATGACAGCGTACGAATTGTTTGCACTACAATTATAAGTATACGCATTTACTCAAATTAAGACTATTTACTTAAGTATATTTTTTTCGAGTACTCATCATGCATCATGGATTCCACTAAATTCATAACATACATATTTCTTCACAAAAATATTTAATTAAAAATTTAACACTTTTAATGCTGCAGATATTAAGTTACGAAAAAATTTCTTTGCCATTCATTTAAATATTAAATGAAATAAGATCAGGGCATAAATATTGTTACATATTTTTTTTTCACTTTCAAGAAAGGAAAAGTTAATTTGAATCTTAACTAATTCTTTCGAATGTGGGCTGCACAGTGCATAAAATCATGAACAAATGGTTTTCGTTGTTGTTGTTGTTGTTGTGGATTTCAGCAATAACATACTTTTGAATTTGAATAAGTTTTCACTTTTAGCTAGTTTAGAATTCAAATTTATATTAAAATGTGGGAAAAGGGGCAATGGACTGGCATATGTATGTATGTATCTGTGTGTATATATAATTTTTTGGATGAATCTTAATTTCTTAATGTTTTATCTTTCTAATGTTTCATTTGGTCATTATTATTTTTTTTAGTTCAAAATTATGTTGTTTCCTGTCGTTTTTATTCAAAAATTTGTTCGAATTATCAAAAATTTTATATGTGTTGAAATGTATGTATGTATGTGGTGATGAAAATAAAAATAAAATAATTTATGCTCGTATATATGTATGTATGTATGTATGTATGTACATATGTATGTTTATGCAAATAAAAATGTTCATAGATTTCATCATAACGATTTTGTTGCTTATGAATGTTACACGTCTATGCATGTGTACATTGCCGTGTCCGAGTCTTTTTTAAAAATTAAAATCAATATAGAATCAGTTTGGCAGCTGCTAACAACATTCACCGGTGATCAATTTGCGACATCAATGGCATAGGTTAGGTTAGGTTAGGTTAGGTTAGCAGGCTGCTGGTAAGGAAGGGTGAAATTTAGAGTCCAGCTCACTTGGGTCCAATACAATAATCCATTTGTGCTACCGGTTCATTGAAGAGAAGATAGTGAGAGAGGGTGGCAGGAAATGATAGCGTTAGAGAAGAAGAGATAGACGAAAGATAGGGGAAAGCTTCATTCTTTTACAACTCTGGTCCTTGCACATTTTTTTGATAATGCAGTCTTGCAGCGCCATCTGTTGTCAAATGAGGCGTATTTAATTTTTTCTAGTATTGGTTATTTTACTTCGCCGATGATTCTGCTACACAACGAAGCAGGGCTCTCTGATGTTACATTAGGATTAGTATCTGATGAAGTCGATATAGTTTTTAGTGATCAGTGCCTTATGCCTGCATCACTAGAACTTTTCCCACAACAATTGATACCGAGGACTCGAACCCAGGACCTTCGGTTTTTGTAGTCAACGTACTAACTACTTCAGCCAACGCCACCCATCAATAGCTTAAGTACCATAGAAATTTATCGGTTTGTATTGTGCTGGTGTTTTGTTTCATTCACAGGCAAAAAAGACTAAGAATTACTCTCGAATATCTCCAATGAACTTTTTTTAAAGTTTTTTGCATAGTGGCACTTATGATTAAATAAAAGTTATATAATAATTAAATTAACAAAAGTTATTACAGATATCACCAAGTGAGAAGCGTCTGCACTAACCGCTCACTTGCACTATCCACATTCTCAGTCCAATATTATTAAAAGAATTTAATCGACAACTTCCGATAAGACGACCACTTGAACGTACATACCCCCCAAACGTATATAATTCCCCTTATTGTGTATGGCGTCAGTACAAATTGTCACTTGTCTACTCATTGTCGGCAACAATTGATTACTATTATTATGATCCATTAATTTACAAAGCCTTAGAGATTTGTAAGAGATTGTCAATAAGAGCCAATTGTTGCCGATAATGAGAAGACAAGTGACAATATTTAGTGTCGTCTTGATGTGACGTCGACGACGCCATTCACAATAAGACGGGAATATGTATTTCATTTCAAAAATTTATTCATTAGAACAGTGGTCGGCAACCTAATAGCATTACATTTTACGATTGTGTGCGTTATATAATGAACCGGTGTTGCCAGTGAAATTTCCTCTCAAAACAAACTTGATTTTTTATAAAGAAAGGCATATTTAGTTGTTACTACGTCAATGTAATGGTGAGTAAAAAGAAGGTTTTTGTAGAAAATTTTCTTAAAATAATTTAAATATACTCGTATCCATGAAAACGCCTTGGCATAACATGTTTTTTCATGCACGATAACGCATGTTGACAAACCAAACATTCTGGTTTGCCAAAATAATTTTCTGAAAATAAAAAAATGTTTTAAAATTCTCATCGCACGTATTTTCTTATTGTGGGTATAAACTTTTTTTCTCTGGCAACGCTGATTCTTAACAGTATGCGATACATACAACTTGTTCTCAACGATGTGTGTGTGCACGTACATATGTACGTAATAGAAGAGTATATTAAAGGGCGCGGCGCCCATAATTCGCCGATCACTGTATTAGAATCTCTTTAGTAATTGTCAACTCATTGCAATAATAAATTTGTGTTAAAATAGGCCCCACTGTACAAAAAAGAGTTAATGAGGCAACCAATGCGCATTATGTGGACCATTGCAAATTTCGTTGGATTTTTTGTTTTCATATACTTTGGGTCCCACATTCGAAATTAAATTCAGAGCATTAGGGTCTGGACTCAGCACCTCAAAAAAGGCACATTGGAATTGCTTTTGCGGTTACAGTTGCAGTTGCAGCTACAGTTACAGTATCGATTGTGGTTACGGCTCAGTTATCCGACTGTAATGGAATGTAACTGCAACGGTAGGAAACAGCTGCTCGATATTCTTATATGAAAGGCAATGAAAATTTGTTGTAGAGATGTAACTGGAATGTAAAAATCTGTACATTAATTTTCAAATAACAATATCGATCAGTTGTTTCCTACCGTTGCTTGCGGTTACAGTTGCATCTGTCGTTACAGTTGCAGTTATGGTTACAGCAGTTGCAGTTGTTGTGACAGGTACATGCATTTACATCATCATCAGTTACAGTAGTTGTGTTTACAAATGAGTTACAGTTGTTATGATTATAGTTCCCTTTGCTTAATACGCTAGATTTGCATTTAAGTTTTCGTTGGACGTTACAGCTATTGCTTGCAGTTGCAGTTACATTTAAGTTGTTGGAAAAAGTAGCGGGTTCAGCTAAAGGTGCGGTAACCATTACAGCAGTTGTTGTGGTTGAATTTATATTTGCCATTGCAGAAGAGGTTGTAGTTGTAGTTACCAGTTTGACATTCATTACAGTTGTGGTTGCGGTTGCAATTGAGGTTGCGGTTACAGTTGTAGTTGGTTACAGTAAAAGCTGCGTAGCAGAAGAAGATGCACTTGTAGTTAAAATTGTGGTTGCAGTTATCGTTGTGGTGACAGGTGCATTATTGCTTGTGGTTTATATTGCAATGTTGATTGTGATTACTGTTGCGCTGTTAGTTGCAGTTGTGTTAGCAAATGACTCGCAGCTGTTGAAGTTTTAGTTGAGTTTGCAGAAGTTGTAGTTAAAGTTACTGTTAAGTTTTCCATTGCAGTTGTGGTTTTAGTTACATTTACGGTTGCAGTTACAGTTAGAGTTATAGTTGCTGTTACAGTAGCTGCTACGGTTACAGTTACAGTTACAGTTACACTTACAGTTACAGTTACACTTACAGTTACAGTTACATTTGCAGCTTTAGTTACAGTTACAGTTATAGTTATAGTTATAGTTGCAGTTACAGTTACGGTTACAGTTACGGTTGTGTTTACTGTTAGAGTTGCGTTTACAATTGCAGTCGAAATTGTATTTATAGTGCCCGCTACAGAAAATGTTACAGTGCTGGTTGCAGTTACAAATTCGTTTGCCGTTACTTTTTTAATTGCAGTTGCAATTGCATATTAATGCAATTCCTGTTACGCTTACAGTTGTTGAAAACTGCAGTAAGAGCTGCACTTACAGTTACAGTAACGCTTTTAATTGAAGCTATAACTGTAGTATATGTAGTTATTGGCAGCAAATGAAAATCTTTAACTGACATAGTTTCCAGCTACGCTAGTGTTACCTGTCTTGATTGTCCAAGAGCATTAATAGAAAATCACAATCACTTATCATTCAATTTAATGACTCCAGCAGTCTGCTGTTTATCTGATTTTAATGCTCCAATATTTTAATATGGCATAGTTTTCACTTATTTTACTTTTCACAAATAACATTAAATGAAGCATAATTTCCAAAAAATTTACTTCCGCCTGATGACAGTGTCCAATAATGTGCATATATAAATCTGTAGATTCATACACAGTGATTTTTCAAATAAGAATAACTGGTTGGTGTACAGTATGTTTAGCACTTTTAGCTTAAAGATAGCTCTCCTTTTGCTGCTCCCAGTTTATGTTTCTCTTCATTTTTGCTTTGATAAACAACAAATAGTGTCCTCAATTTTCTAACACAGCAATTGTCTGTTTTTTTTCTTTTCGTATTTGTAAAAAAAAGAAGTGTGACACCAAGTAGCTTCAAGATGCTGCCAGTTGAATTTATAGATCCAACAAAGATTAGGCAGGCAGTCCAGTAAAATGTGCACATTTTTGTTTTTTAACAACAATTTAAATTGCTTGTATGTTTTGATTAGCAGTCAGATTGGTCTTGACCGTGATAGAATCAGAACTTGTTTTATTATATTGAAAAGTAAAGTAGTTTACTTTTCCATTTTCATTTCAGTACTTATAAATAAATAAAATAAATTCACTGGAACTGGTTGTAAAATCATGTATGCATTCACTTTAAATGAAAAGAAAATGTGGTTTTTGGAAAGAAGTTTTCTACTTGAAGGAATTTTAGCGAATTTCTTTTATTTTTATGAAGCAAAATTCAGTGAAGTTTTTTTTAAGGTAAAATATTAGCATTTGGGCCTGTTCTGAGAGTCACGGTGATTTCAAATCAGTATCGTAGAGGGCAAGCTCTGGCTCTCTCTCTCTATCCCTCCCAAGGACACACAGGCTTTATATTTTGTATTGATGTTGAATTGCCTTCTAAAAAGATGTGATTTCATTTTTATTTTTTCTCTTTTATTTAGTTAGTCAAATATTAATTCCGACCAGGCAGTGACACGAACACGGCTTTCAAATAACTTAATGTAAATAAAATAACTTATTCAAACAATGTGATTATGTGATGGTGATATATACACATATAAAATCTCATACTGTTGTATTTTCTTATACCAAATTGGTATCATGGCACAAATTTCCTAGAAATCGCTAAAATAAAATTATTTGATGCTACACTGAAAGAATTTTCGGCCTAAATTCTATGAATTTCGACATTATTCTAATGGAAAATTCATTAAAATTCAACCAACGTCACGCTTCGTTGGATTAATGAAACCAGTTTCGTCAAAATTATTTTATTAAAACCTTCATCAAATTTATTTAACAGTGTAATTAATGCAGTGCTATAACTTCATCGAAACAATAAAATAACTTCATGAAAAGAATGAAATAACTTAAATATAAAGGGGTTTCTTAATAATTAGAAAATATTGTTGTCATAAATCCAATAAAATATTCTTACGAAACCAGAATACCAACGAAGCCATTCCAATGAAATTCTTTCACAATATTCATGAAATTTTCATTGGATTTGTGAAATTATCATTAGATTTGTGAAAAAATTTTAATGAAATTTTTTCATTGGACTTATGACGCAAAATTCTTTCGGTGTAGCTAGATATGTTTAATTTTAATGGGCGTGTGGCGTCTCCTCCCACATTTCTTAATGCAATATTATGTCATTTCAAAAGCCTTTATATGATGGCAAGGTTTTACAGAAATCGTTTAAGAGAAAGTACATACAAGGGGGTGTGTCGCCGCCTACTTTTTTTAAATAAAATTATGTCATCTTATGGGCGCATATTTGCTACAAGTAAGTAAGAATTGGTTACGCGAGAGTGTGTTAAAGGGCGTGGCTCCGCCCACTTATGAAAAGAGAAACTTTTAGTGTTGAATGAGCTAAACTCATTGCAAAATTACGTAGAAATGGCTTAGACAAAAGTTTACTAAATATAATATAAAACTTTAACTGGCGTGGCTACGCCCACTTTTTTTTTATAATAAATTTTTGTGTATTTTAGAGCTTAAATTGCTGGCATTGTTTGTAGGAATCGGTTAGCCAGAATTACGTAAAATACAATAATGAATTTGAAGGGCGTTGTCCCGCCCACTTATTAAAATAAATGATTGTGTTAGTTTAAAAAAACCTAAAGTCAGATGTCAGGTTCGATGGCTATCAACTGTACCGGATTACATTGAGTTTAGTCTATAAAAATTATGGGCGTTTCCCCGCCCACTTTTCTTAATTTATGATCTTAATGTCTTAAGAGCCCAAAAAGCTGCAAGTCAAGTAAGATTTTAATTTAAAAAATTTCTTGAAATTTTATTATTAGTGGGCGTACTCACGCCCACTTTTGCAAACATTGTGCTATGTATTTATAAGAGCCTTAGGCATGTGCAAAGTTACATAGAAATTAAATAGGGAAGGGTACATAAAATTACAAAATAAAATTTAGTGGGCGTGGCTCAGCCCAAATAAAGAATCATTTTATCATTTTATCTATGATGAAACTAAGACATTTAAGACAAATTGAGAAGCTCCAGTTGATTTAAACCAATTTAGCTTTGAGCTGACGATAAAAATCTAAATACATACACATGTACACATGTACATTAGGGGTATAACCAATTTTTTTTGGCATAGTACCATGAGATCAACCATGTCCTAGTAACCACGAAAATCATAATCTTTTGTAATGTTCCTCAAAAAAATTCACGCACCAATTGGTTTTTCTAAAACAAAGAAAGACATTTTGCAAACACTTAGAGCACGGACTTGAACTAACAAAAATATTATTTTACATAATCTAAAATTATTTCGAGGCCTTCTTAATGCAATATTGAATATTCATAATTTTATACGATGTTTTTTAATTATTTTTTGTTTTAAATAAACATATTATTAATTTTTCTTAACGAAAAGAAAATTAAAAATGTTTAAAAGTCCATCGCAGCGCGCTGTTGGTGTGTGAACTTTTTTGACCTTGTTCCCTTATAATTTTGTATGCTCTATCGGCACAGTCCGATATTTTAAAATTTTAATATTTTAAAAAATTGTTAAAAAGTTATATCCCTAATGTACATACATATTTCTTACATTGAATGGCTTAAGATCTCAATCTCTATGTGTTACTAATTGATGCATTTTAGACTCTTACCCTGGGCAACCAATTAAAAGAAAAGTGATTTTTCTAAAAACAAATTTTTAATGGTTATAAATTTTAAGCTTAAATTGTGGTGCGGTTTCAACTTTTACTACTTAAGATTATCTTCTTTTTTTCTGGCACTAGAAAGGTTGTATATACATATTTGCAGAATCACTAAACTTTGCGAGAAAACAAAAGACTTAAGACACAAACCTTAGCAAAAAATCCACAACAACAACAATAGCAAACATCAATGAATGACATTCCAACAAATTACAACCGTTTTTTAAATATTTTAAATGAAATTGCTTTAAATGTCTTAAAAAGAAAAAAAAAAATCACACAAGTGTGGCCTTAATTTGTAACCCATAAAACAGCAGGCTGTCCCCAATTTTTACTTATTAGCATAACAAAAAAAAATTAAATAAATAGAAAATAAAGAATTGAATATGTCTCGTGGAATATGAAATAATAATTAAAGTTCTTTAAACTTATTGTGTTGTGGTTGTTGTTGTTGTTGTTGTTGTTGTTTCGCTCTTTGCCTGTAAATCTTTTATAGAAAGTTACCTGAATAGCTTACAATAACTGTTCTATGGTTCGCGTTATGACTCGCTGTTTTGTTATTGTATTTGTAAGACAATATAATCCAATAACTCTTAAAGTGAATGGAGATTCTTTTTTTTTTGTGTGTGTAAAGATTTATTTAATTTTTTTTTTTATTTATAGAAATTGCTTATTAATCAATTTGATTTCACTTTTTTCATTTCGTTTAATAATTTAAATAATTATCATCGTACTAACGATTCACTTTTTACTGGCTTTTTAATTTAAATTTAAAAAGCTATAATTAGTGTTAACAGAATGAATAGTCGTATTATGGTATAACTTTTTTTTTGTAATACATTTTCTTCTTTCTTTCTATAGTATGATTGCGATTTAATTTTGCTTCTTTCGTTTACTTTTCTTGTATTTATATATTTTTTTTTTGTATTACACAAATTTCTTCTTATGGTTTTCTTTCAAAGCTTTGCTTGCGTTAAATATAAAATTCACGTCATATCCAGACAAACTCTCACCGCCAACTAATTGTTAAGCAGTCATTAAAATGAACTTTTTTTTCTTAGTCCGCTTGGAGTGGAGTGGCTGAAGTTTCTGGCTGTTTACAAGTTAACAAGTTTAGGAAGTAGTTTTCAGTTTTCAAATAGAAATTTGCTCTTGAGCGCGTTGCGTTTTCTTTCGTTTAAAGAAGAAAGAGTTATTATTCATAATATTCAAACATATCGTAATACATATTAAATGTTTTCAATTGAATAATTATTAATTGCAATTGTTTGCAATTGTTCATTAACCCCAAAATTAGTTACTTGTTTTTTTTATATTATTTACAACTATTGCAAGTTATAATTATGGGCGTAATTTTGTTTAAATTTTAAATTTAAAGAAAAAAAATTCATAAAAGTTCCTGTTAGAATGCTGTGCCAGAGCCTTTATCATTTTAGCATTTAGAAAAAATTATAATAGTTTTTTCGTTACAAAAAACTGTGCAATTATGTTTTGTAAAAAAAATACTAAATCAGAACTAAAATTGCATTAATTCCAATTATGTTTTGTATAAAAAATTTATTAAAAAAAATACTAAATCAGAACTTAAATAGCTCGACAAATAAACAAAGTTTAATTCAATTGTATTTGCTATAAAATAAAAATAAAGACGAATTTTTTAACCCTGATAGAACTTACGAAAGTATTAGCTGTCAAACGAACGTGCACACTATTGCTCGAATTTTGGTATTTATGATTAGCAGGGAAAACTAAAAAATATGCAATTGCATGTTTTTTCTTGTTTGACGCTTTAATGCGGAGATAAGATATTTATCCGTTTTAGAACTTTTTATAAATTTTGGCATCAATTTTTTAGTGCATATTTTTGCTTATTTTTGCATATTTTTGCTTATTTTTCTCTTTAAGACATGCTTTACATATTTTCGTCTTACATGCATATTTTTAGCTTTTTTTTTTTCGAAATTTTAGAGCATATTTGAGGCTTTTAGGGCATATTGTAATAATTTATTATCAATAATTTACTATCGCTAATAATCGTTGTTGGTAAGAAATAAATTCAGTAAAGTGTGACTTTGACTCGCTCACGAATGGTTCCGTACATGCGGTTTTTAGCATTTTTTTAATGTGGCATTCTTGCTTTTTTGAAGTTTTTTTTTCAGTTTAAAAATTTTTTTTCAGTTTTGGCACTTTTTTCTCGTTTTGGCGATTTTTTTTTCTATTTTTGGGGGTTTTTTTCATTTCGGCAATTTTTTCATTTCAGCGATTTTTTTATTTTGGCGATTTTTTCCTTTTTGGCGATTATATTCACTTTGGCCATTTTTTTCCTGTTTTTGGGTTTTTTTTTAATTTTGGCGATTTTTTTCTGTTTTTTGGGGGGTTTTTATTCATTTTGGCGATTTTTTTATTTTCGCGATTTTTTTCATTTTGGCGATTTTTTTGTTTTTTGGGGTTTTTTGGGCGATTTTTTCCTTTTTGGCGATTATTTTCATTTTGGCCATTTTTTCCTGTTTTTGGGGTTTTTTTAATTTCGGCGATTTTTTTCTGTTTTTTGGGGGGTTTTTATTCATTTTGGCGATGTTTTTATTTTCGCGATTTTTTCATTTTGGCGATTTTTTTGTTTTTGGGGTTTTTTTTCATTTTGGCGATTATTTCCTGTTTTTGGGTTTTTTTTAATTTGGCGATTTTTTTCTGTTTTTTTTTGGGTTTTTATTCACTTTAGCGATTTTTTTTTTATTTTGGCGATTTGTTTTCAGTTTGGTGATTTTTCCGGTTTTTCGCGATTTATTTTAGTCTTAGAAATTTTTTTTTATTTTGGTGCTTTTTTCGGTTTGGCGATTTTATAATTTTTTGATTTTTTAGTTTAACCGTTTTTGAAAATTTCAAGAGTTTTGCTCTTACGGTTTCCAAGATACAGCAAGTTGTCAATTGCTTACATAGTCAAAATTGCATTAAGTGATGGAACACCCTTTAATTTAAATTTTTTTAAATTTTAGTGTTAATTGTTGTAGTCGGTATAAAAATACACTAACTTTACAAATTTCAAGTGTCTATAATAATTGTATGTATGTATATTGCATGGGATTTTAAAATTTTTCGTTGCTGGTTTTGGAACACCCTTTTCACCTTTGGCGTACAAAAAACAAAAAAAACATAAAATACTCCCATTTTCCCCTATACGATTTTTTTCGGTTTTTGGAGTTTTTTTAGTTTTGGCGTTTTTTTATTTTGGCGATTTTTTTTTTCGATTTAGTTTAGTTTTAGAGATTTTTTTAGTTTGGCGTTTTTTTCGTTTTGGCGTTTTTTTTTCTTTTTAGCGATTTTTTTTAATTTTGGCATTTTTTGGTTTTAGCGTTTTTTAATTGTATGTATATTACATGGGAGTTTAAAAGTTTTCGTTGCTCGTTTTGGAACACTTGTTTAATTTTTACTCTCATGTATTTGTTGTTGTAGCGGCCAAAGGTCTACACATTGTGTCCAAGTTTCAGTTCCGTAGCTCTTATGGTTCTCGAGAAAATACCCTGTGACAGACGGACGGACAGACGGAGAGCGTAGCGAAAACAATAGGGTTCCTTTTCAACTTTGCTGTACGAAACCCTAAAAATGAGGTTTTAAAAATATGTGGCTTAAGATTTTTTGGCGGTTATGGCACGATATAGTCTCTAGTTTTTGGTTTATTTATTACAAAAGGCAGCAAAAATTTTTTAGCTGCTTTCGCTTTCAATATGCGAAATTAACATGTTAAAAACTTTTTTTTAAGAATATGCAAACTACAAAGTGCTCTCAGAGACGCTTTTGCGAACCAAATATGGCAAAAGTATTTACGAAAAATGTTTAAATAATATCGCAAATGCATAAAAAAATCAATCTTAATGGATTTAAATAGATAAAACCACTAATACTGGATACCACTAGCAAAAATATCACAAATGTTATTTTAGGTGTTCCACATCTGACAAAAAAAAACTAACCACAAAGAAACTTTTTAAATAAACCCAATCGACGATTAAATAAAAATATTGGACAGGAGTTTTAGTAAAAATTTGGTTTTGCTATATGTAAGGGACGCTGCCTCGATTACATCAGTATACGTTGAAACAACTTTTTTCAATGTATAAAAGCTTATTTAGATGTGACAGATGCAACGATTTTTATAGCTTTGCTATTTATTGCGCGATACAGCAGTTAGTAAGTGATTTTCATAACAAAAATAATCGCCACTATTACAGTTATAAATTTATTTTTGTTTTGATTTCTTTGTACTTAAAAGCAGAGTACAAAAAGAAACGAAACAAATTGTTTGATTTTGTTCTCTTTCGTTCTTTGAAGTGAGTGAAACAAAAACACTGAGAAAGATTGCTCAATTTGTTTTTGCACATGAGGACAAGCCAGAGAACAGAGCCGATCAGTTGTAAGCCGACTAACAGCCGCCTCCGGCCACAAACAATACATTAATTTAATTAATTAATTAATTAATTAAATTCATTAATTAATTTAATTAATTAATTAATTAATTTAAGCGATTTTTTAATTTTGGGATTTTTTTTTTAAATTTCAAGAGTTTGTTTCTTACTAGACTTGTATCGAACTCTTTCAGTAGCTCGTTTTTGACACAAACCAATGATCAAACCCATGTAATTTAAATGGGTTTGATCATTGGTTTGTGTCAAAAACGAGCTACTGAAAGAGTTCGATACAAGTCTATTTCTTACGCCTACATTCCTTTTGGAACTGGTATTGTACTCATCCATTTAGAATTTTTGAAATTTCCTTGTGCCTTTCTTTTATTTTGTTTTAATTGTTAATGATAAATGTTTGCTGAAAGCATTTTATAAATTGCAAAGTTTCATTTTTTAAAGTTCTATATCTTTTCTCTTACCATCATAAAACACTCTTGACTGGTAACATTGGAGTCACTCAAATCTTAAACTCTCGCATTTGTTAAAAAAAACTCATTTGTCAACAAAAATTTCTTTCAGCTTCACTGTACAACACACATGTTGGAGTCTTTAATATAAACTAAGATTAGCTTTTAGCAATTTTAGCGGCAGTTTTATTTTTACTTTTTTTTTTTTTTTGATAATCTGCACCATGGAAGAGCAAGCCTGGATTATCTGGACAAATTCTAAAGCCTCTACAGCAAATTATTCCCCAGCAGGTTTGATTTAAAAAACATAAAACTCTAAATAAATATATGAAAGAAATCAAACTGTTTGGTTGTTGCAGTTTAATCGTCTGCACCAATTTCCACTTGATTGGTTTTGTTGTGATTTTTGCACTTATTATGGAAATTATTTTTTATTTGTGTGGTGTTGCTAGTTGTTCTAGAAAATTTAGTACATGGCTAAATTAGAAAACCGTGTTACGAATAATTATTAAATAAATTTAAAATTTAAATGTAAGTATAATAAATAATAACAGCTGCAGTTTTGTTTAGTTTAGTTTGTTTGCATGTATGTATATGTTTTTTTTTTTAATAACAAACACAATCCGCAAAGCGATTAGCTTGTTTGCGGAAAACACCCAGGGTCTATGGTGGGAAACGAAACCACGACCTCTGAACTGAGAGGCTAGCATCGCTGCCACTCAGCCACAGTCCAAAATTCTATACTTAAATAGTCTCTATTTTATTCTATTTGAATTAAAAATTTTTTTTCAGCAGATTGGTAATGAAAGTATGAAATAATTCTGCCGACTTCAATGCAAAGTTCCGATAGAACATTTTCGAAAAAATGTATGGGCATATTCCCACACACTGTTTTTACAATGGGACCAATCGTTCTAAAATCTACCGAGTTATGAAGTAGATAACAATGTCCAAAAAAAAAATATAGAAGAATTGATAACCTCCTACTTTTTTTGAAGTCGGTTAAAAATACCAAATTGTGCAAGCCTGTTACTCTGGTTTCCATATAATTTTGGCTCAATTAGGCATTAATTTTTTTTTTAAATTTCATATCCTAAAAATTTTATTTACCACAACAACTGCAATTCGCCGTATAGCAGCATTGCACTCTGGGTCAATATTATTTTAATTTTATATATTAAATTTTTTACTAGCGCCACAACTACAATTTGTTGTACATATAGCAGTATTGCACTATGGGACGATATTATATTAAATGTAATTATGCTGTAATCACTTTGTTAAAACGAACTTATAATTAAAAACAAATTTGTATGGTACTTTTCTTAAGAGTACTTTTTGCGAAACATGCTTTTTTCAAAAAGGTACTTTTTGCAAAACATGCTTTATTTTAAAAAGGTAATTTTAAAAAAATGTACTTTTTGAAAAAATTTACTTTTTGCAAAAAGGAACTTAAAAAAATAACTTATTGAAAACAGGTACTTTTTTCGAAATGTACTTTTTGAAAAAATTTTACTTTTTTAAAAAAAGTACTTTTTGAAAAAGTACCTATTATCAAAGTAAATTTTTTTTCAAAAAGTACCTTTTTTTAAATTACTTTTGGAAAAAAATTACTTTTGGAAAAAAGGTACTTTTTGAAAAAACAGGTACTTTTTGAAAAAAAGGTACTTTTTGAAAAAATGGTACTTTTTGAAAAAAGTTAGTTTTTGAAAATAAAATTTACTCTATGAAAAATGGTACTTATGTAAAAATTTACTCTTTGAAAATGTAACTTATGGAAAACGTTATTTTCTCAAAAAGATTTGCAAAAGGATACTTTCTTGAAATGGTACTTTTTGAAAAAGCTACTCTTTGAAAAATATACTTTTGAAAAAGTTACTTTTTCATATTTTCTCAAAAGATACTTTTGCAAAAGGATACTTTTTTAAACTGATACTCTTTTAACCTTTTGTACTCTTTGAAAAATACCCTTTTTTAAAAATGGTAATTTTTGAAAAACATACTGTTCGAAAAAAATAATTTTTAAAGAGGTACTTTTTCATAAAAAACCCTTTTCAACAAGTAATTTCTTAAATAGGTACTTTTAAGCGCTCTGTAAACTATATAATATGTGATAAGTTTTAAGGAACAAATTTTACTCTAGGCAATTGTAAATTGTTTTTTTCGAAGGCCTTCACTCCTGCATCATTAGTGTTGTTGTGCTGGGTCCACTGTGTGTGGGGTGTCTATTTGTGCAAACTCTAGCTCTATATAGAAATTTCTGAATGCAAATAGAATATGTGAATTTTTTTGATTCATCATACTTGAATTTGCTGAAAGCTTTTTATGCAATGAAAGCTCAAGTTTTAACATACATACATACATAAGAAATATATAACAGTCTTGCCGTTGTGTTATTTGTTCTATACTATTTATGCACCTGTCTGTTAATTTGATAATTTTTGTTGTGAAGAGTTTTTGTTAGTGGTCGGTTAAGCACTTTTATATGCATTTCGTTTCTGCTAAAGAAATTCATCAGTAGAGTTTACTTAATTTTTTTTTAAAAGCTAAAAACACTTCCTGTCTTCCACATTTCAATTCAAAGTGACCAGAAAAAACACCAATAATAAATAAGTCGTAAATGATTCGGGTTGAATTTCGGGACGTTACGATAAGAAAATGGCTGCATCAATGCTTTGGCTTGCCTTAAACCAACAGAGGACAACAACACTTCCTTTCAAGTCAAACTGTCATTTACTTTGATGAGAGACATAATAGTTGACCAGTTTAGGACACAAAAGTCTCTGGAGGCAAATTACGGCACACGATATCGAACGAAATTATAAAATATTTATACAGATTTTATATAGAAATATTTAAAAATTTCGATCGGTATCGAATGTTGTAATTGGCTACCTGGGGTCTTCAAGGAAGCAAAAGAGACCCTCCTGGCCAATTCATGTGCTTCCTCATTACTCATAGCCAGTAAATGGAAACCTAGTTTCGTATCTGAAGTGAGTGCAAGCTTGAAAAGCTGTTCCCATGAAAAGAGGGACTTCAGAGCTGCCTGACTATCGGGAAAGATCATTTAATGCCCGTACTTAAATTAATATGAGCACACTTAGTAATCGCTTGCATTTCTGCCTGAAATACCTTAGGCGTTTGTCTATGGGCTCAAAGATTTTTATGTTGCGCGCAAAAGCCTGCAACTCCGTCACGAGTATAAAACAAATGAGAATTCTAGCCTTCAATCATTACGGCACTGATTAAAGTAAACAAAAATGCCTTTTACCTAAACATGTTGAGACTTTGAATATGTTTTTTTGGCCAAACCCTAATCGTAGTACAGGTCGTTTTCCATGGCTTTTCGGACGATTTTGTTGCTTTTTTATAATTCAATTAAATAGCCTGTGGTGAAGTTATAGTTATTACTAACGCTGCTTGTAAAAATGGTCTGAAACCTTTATTTAGGAGTTTTACACACATAAGATTTTATACAAAAAATTATAATGAAATGTAAAGTGCTGAATACTTCCCTGGGCTTTTTTTTTGTTATCAAAAACAAAACAAACCTTTTCCCACTAAACATGCCACACAATTTATTTTATTGCATTGTGAGAAAATATAAAAAATAATGAACAATAATTAAAATTAATAGATTCCAAGCACTTCCTGATTTCCTGAAGTAACACACATACACAAATGTTGTTCATTTATATATTCAATATGCAGAATTAAAAATAAAAAACAACTAAAGGCTTAACTTTGTTACTTTAACAAGACAAATACATTAAAAAATATATCTTGTAACATTTGAGTAAATTTTTGAAAAAAAAAACTTAAAAGAAAAAAAAAATAGTTTAACAATTTTCTTTTATATTTAATTTTGGTTTCAAATATAATCGATTTAACATAGTAAACACAAAACCCCGAAGTTATTAAAGGCAATTTATTAATATTTTTTTCGTTCAACTACAAAGTTGGAGAAATTAAAATGCTTTTAAACACTACCTGATAGTTTTGATTTTAATTCCAGATTAAATACAAAAAAAAAAATAAAATCAATGAAAGTAGGGCGAAATTAAAAGTTCTTGAAAATGTTTTTTTTTTAATAAAAAAAAATTCCCACTAAGCAATAATGCTCAATATATGAATTCCTTTTTGCCAACTGATTTATATGCTGGCAATTTGCATGATTAACACGTTTTAGTTGCTCATAATAATGCCCATGAGATATGACCTCACATAGTGCATAGTGTTCTATGCATCATACAAAGTTGTACAAAATAATTATCTCACGCATTGTTACAAATTATTCTTTCCAAGTTCAAGAAAAAAAATTAAAGAAAAACCAATCAGAAAATTTTAAACAAAAAACAACAGCCATCAACCATCAACCATCGACATTTGAACAGCCAAGTGCAATGAACAGAACATTTTTAAGATGAAATTTTAGATATGATTATATAAAATTTAATGATTCCACGAACGGACTGACTTAGATTTCAATCGAAAGCTATTTTATTCGCCAAAAGTCGAACGTATGACTAAAAACAAAAGACTTAAGGCACAAACCTTAAATATTTACATAATTTTCTTGATTTATTTTGATTTCTTAAACAGTGTTACCAACAGCGTAATACAAAATTACAGTTGTGATGAAGAAAATTTCCCCAAAAATTACACAAAAAAATTATTTAACGGAGATCAATATTAATCACACTATTTAGATTCACAAAATAACAAAAAAAAATTTTAAAAATTATCAAAAAATATAATAAGAAAAATTAAAACTCCAACCTTGGTTTTATACGTCCAGAGGAGGTTCAAAATATTCGTTGTCGTTACTCTGAAAGTCCTTCTTTAGTAAATAAAAATCCTGTAATGATTTCAGACAACAGTCTAATTTTCAAATCAGATTTACAAATGCTGATATTCTCTGAACTGCATTATTTGAAAATGGAAAATAAAATTTAAATTTATTATTTATTGGGAACATATGTATCTTCCCTCAGGTTATCTTTTAGTTTGAATACCCTTCCCTAATAAAAGTCGGGTTTACTATTGTGCTCATAATTTTCGAAATTTAAGTTTTTGCAACTCTACATTAAACGATGGAAATCTTTTCTTCAAAAAATATGCTACTGTTCTGTAAACCGAATACGAATAAATTTCTCGTTCTACACAGAGAAAACAGTGCCTACTAAATACCTCATAAAATAGAACAAAATTAATAAGAAATCTCTATGATTTTTTTTCAATAAGGAAATCTTATTAATTTCATAGAGAAAACCTTTTTGAAAAAATCAAGAAGAAATCTTGTAGTTTTTATGAGGTTATCTTATTGATTTTTTCAATAAAAAAAATTGCGTCTTTATTCTCTGTACTTATGTATTTTCATTTAAATTCTATACCATATACATATATATGTATGTATGTATGTAGTATATTGTAGATGTTATTTACTTATGCATAAATACATACACATTATGTCATTTCTTAACTAACTAACCAATATGCTAACAAGCAGCCTAAATAACCATTGAAATTATTGTGCAAACATTCTTATACAAAAATGAAAAAAATCATGAAAAAAATTGTCTGTATGTTTATTTATAGAAACGAAACAACAATACACCTCATAAAATCAAGAAAATTTCCTTATTAAAAAAATCAATAAGATGCCTTACACATAATCATATAAGAACCTACTAAAGTCAAGAAGAAAACCTTATTGAAAAAATCAATAAGATAGCCTAATAAAATCAAGAAGAAAACCTTTTTAAAAAAGTTAATAAGACAACCTTATAAAAACAAAAAGAAATCCCTATAGCTTACAATTTATAAAAAAAAACCTAATAGAATCAAGAAGTTTTTGTCATGGATTGTTTTTTTGGTTCCAAAAATAACGGAAATTGAGTAAAAAAATTTGTGAATAATAAGATTTCTTCTTTATTTTATGTGGTTTTCTTCATGATAAAATTAATAAGATTTACCGCATAAAAACAATAAGGAATCTCTTTGAAAAAATCTTAGGTTCTTTCTGCTAGGATACCCCTTTTTGTGGTTTTTTAGTATTAGCGTTTATTTAATTTTGGTGCTTTTTTTGTTTTGGTGATTTATTTTTATTTTGACGATTTTTTTCGTTTGTTTTTTCTTGACAATTTATGTTGTTTTTTGGCGACCTTGTTTTAACTTAAGATTTTTTTTGCATTATTTGAGTGATTTATTTTATTTATCGTGATATTTTTCATTTCACCCCTTTTTTATTATGGCGGCGATTTTCAATTTCGGAATTTTTAATTTTAGGATTTTTTAGTTTTATCGTTTTTGAAAATTTCAAAAGTTTGCCTCTTACGGTTTCTAAAATACAGCAAGTTGTTTTAAATTACATAGTCAAAATTACATTAACTGATAGAATACCCTTTAACTTTGATTTTTTTTAAATATCAATCTTAATTGCTGTAGTCTGCATAAAAATGCGCCAAAGTTGAAAATTTCAAGTACCTATATATAGTTTTCTATATACAGGCAAATCTCAGTATAACTTATCTCGCTTTAACGAAAATCCGATATAACTAACGTCCAACTATTTTACATTAATAACCTTATATAGCGAATAATATCCTAATTTTATACTGCATATACCGCAAGCTAAAGTAAAAATCGCAAAATAAAAAACAAAACTTTGCTAGCATCATATTTCAAACACTTAGCTGTACTTTGTATAGCGAATATTTTGATAAATGTGTGCTCTGTATAACGAACGGCAAAAAAATATTAAACAAAATCTGCAGTAGCTTATTTCAAAAAAAAATTGCCCTCATTCTTTTTATTGTATTGTATCATGTCTACAGTAAAAAAGTTCACTTGAAAAAACATTGCGATATAACAACTTTTTTGGTATAGCGAATAGGCCTGACACTATATCGTTCGTTATACCGGGATTTGCCTGTGCTACATTAGGATTTCATCATGTTTCATGATCTACACCTAAAAGAAATTACGTACGCTCTGCCCACCCAACTTGGGTTATTACCCACAAAGTGGTAACACTGCTTTCTTAACGGAAAGAGAGTAAAAAAAAGAAAGAGAAAGAGTTGGTGAGAAATTTATTTTTTCCACTGTACTTATCTTTTGCCGTTATAATCATTTGAATTTTGTCTTACGACCAGTGTGACCAGATTTTTAAATAACATTAAGCTAAATCGCGTTTGAAAAAGAGCTAAAATAAGCTAAAATGTTAAATTTTAAGCCAGAAAATAAAGCTAAACTTTTTCGACTTCTTTCACTTTGCAATAGTTTCTTATTGCTAAAATAATGTTAAATACACAAATATATTTTTGTATTATTTGAAATTAATTAATTATTCATTATTGGGCCTTATTACGACTTCGACTACGACGATTTTGTACTAGACTAAAGAACATTGCAATTTTTTTTTATTCTAGCACAAAATTATCGTAGGCGTAGTCGAAATACGATACTTGTAATTCAGCCTATTATATATTAGAAGAAAACCAATACAAAAACTTCTCAAAATAAGCTTAACCAATTTTCAGAAATGTAACAGCATTTATACTAAAATACGAAGTATTTACAGAAATCTATTTATAATTTTTGTTTTAAGTAAATTCATGCTGCTGAATGCACGTTCAGCTCAACTCTAAGATAATTCCTTAAAAGTCTTTGGACTAAATTATGCTCTGTGAAAAAGTAACCAAGTTCGTTCACCTTTGTATCGTTTATGCTTGGAAGATGACGAGACGACGACACACATTCTTTGTGAGTGTATAATATTATGAAACAGTAGAAGGCGTGTTTATCATTCTGAGTTTTTGTGTTCAGATGATATTAGGCGGGCTTCTCCAATATCTGTACTGAATTTCACAAGGAGAGTCATACAGAGATTGATTTAATTTAATTCACAGATCTATGGTACAAAAAATCCCTGACCCTGGAGTTAATGTCGACGTCGTTGACGGCGTCAAATGTCAAAAAAAAAGTTGAATCGTATGAAATTGTATGAGAGCAGTTAATCTCAACGCGTTGCAACGCCGTAAAAGTTCAATCTGTTTCAACTTTTTCGGCGTTGAAACGCCGTCAACGACGTCGACATTAACTCCACTATCAGGCAATTGGCGGTCTATGATAGCCAGAGTTCGATCCCTGGCAAGACCTAGTTACATATCAATATCATTGAGTTTTTTTAATATTCATTAGTATATATTTTAATACATATCGCAATGATATGTCCGCGACAAATGTAAATAGAAAATGTCATGATGAATGGTAATTCTTTAAAAGTCTTATATGTAATATTAATTTAACTTTTTCCATTGTAATTCCAAAATTGCAATCAATGTCCATTATTTTTAATTTTGCCATTTCTCTTATAAATAAACAATAAAATAAAACTATTTTCCAAATTTATATATTTGAACGTTAACCAATTATCATTCTTACAAAATTTTTATGTCTTTAACAATTTAGATTAAAAAAGCTAAAAGCGGTTTTTAAAAAAAAAGCCAAAAAATAATGAAAATTTTGAAGCTAAATCCAAAAAAAAACTAATATGGTCACGCTGTCCTAGTCTTATGGAGTTAAAAAAGATAGCATATCCTTAGGCTTTACATATAAAAGTTAATATTTTCCAGAGTTTGAAAATAACTAAATCAACAACAAATTTTCTAATGTTTTTTGTTGTTTGCAATACAAGTTGTCGATCGAACGATTTCTGGTGGCATCGTGGGACAGGCCGTAAGAAAAGATTTGTTTTCGTTTTGTTTAGTTCTTTGCAGTGAACACAATGGGATTTTATTACATTCACGTTTGTCATAATCCGAACATGGTATTTCTACGTGACGAGTTGTACGTTCACGGATGTGACGATTCGACAAATCCACAAATAGAAAAGAAAATAATGAGAACAAAATTGCATTGTTTTATGAAAACTGTTTCTTAAACGCTTTCTGATAGATTGCCTTATCATAGTAGAGAGGATATTAGAACGAAATAAGTATAACCAGGATTCTGAGTAAAATTAAAAGGCAGCTTGTGAGAGGTTTTTTTCTTTTTATCATAAAGACAAACTTTTCGTAAACGTTTGTTGAAGGATTTGCTCATTAAAGTAGAGAATGTTTTATCACGATATAAATAAAATCTTGGTTTTAAGTGAACTAAAAACGCAGCGTGAGGCTTTTTTTCTTCTTGTTGTTGTTATAGCAATGAGGAAACAAATTTAATTGTTTAAAAAAAAAACGAGTAACAATGTTTTCTGACTAATTTTACTGAATTACTGAATGCGTAACGCAGAAAGACGCTAGGGCGATCTGGGCGCTGAAAAGTTGTGCTGTGTGCACCTGGGGCATGAGCCCGAAAATGTTTATGTGGATTTACACAATGATTGTTAGGCCAATCATAACGTACGGCGCGATGGTTTGGTGGCAAAAGACTCGCCAGGTTGTGGCGACAACTAAACTCTGTAAAGTTCAGAGATTGGCTTGTCTTCTTGCAACAGGCGCAATGAGATCATACCCAACCTTAGGCATTGAAGCCTTGCTTGGACTACCACCCATACAAATCTTTATTAGATCATCTGCGGCAATGGCCGCTCACAGGATGGGTCTCGAGACATCTGCTCGTTGTGTTGACAACGGGCACTCGCCGGTCCTGAGTACAATTCCCATCTTAGGACTGCTAGGAATGCCTAGTGACAGGATAAACTGTGAACTGAGGTTCGATAGAAGATCCAATATCACAATTCCAGCCAGGCCAGTGTGGGACGAAAACGGTCCCCATGTGGATTCCAGAAGTTTATGTTGGTATACGCACGGATCCAAAACGAAGGAGGGAGTTGTTGCTGGAATTTTTGGGCCCAACGTAAAAACCTTTTTGCCCATGAGCAAATGGCCTACGGTATTTTAGGCAAAAATATAGGCAATCGCCAAATTTTTTGACATTAATTTAAATAGGGGCATTAAAGGTGCGCATATAAACTATCTTTTCCGATACTCAGGCAGCTCTTAAGTCGCTCCTTTCATGGGAATTCCGTTCTAGGCTACTTTTAGAGTACTTTGACTCATTACGGTTCAAGGTTTCCATTTATTGGATACCTGGCCACAGCGGTCATCCAGGGAATGAAGAAGCGGATGAACTAGCCAAGAGGGCCTCTGCTGCTCCTTTTGTGGGCCCAGAGCCGTTTTGTGGCGTAAGTCGGTCGACTGTAACATCTCTGATCAAAGAAGATGACACTTCGATCGCTAAGGAAATATGGCTGTCTTCTCCTGGTTTAAGGCAGACCAAAGCGTTGATCCAGCCATTCACATATAATGGCATCCTGAACCTCAACAGAAATAATTTACGGCTTGTTACTGGTTTTCTTTCTGGCCACTTTGGACTGAACTATGCTCTGTGGAAAAGTAACCAAGTTCGTTCACCTTTGTGTCGTTTATGCTTGGAAGATGACGAGACTAGGACACACCTTCTTTGTGAGTGTATCGTATTATGTGAGAGTAGAAGGCGTATTTTTCATTCTGAGTTTCTGTGTTCAGATGATATTAGGCGGGCTGCGCCAATATCTGTACTGACTTTCATAAGGAGAGTCATACAGAGATGGATTTAATTTAATTCACAGATCTATGATACAAAAGATCCATCAGGTGTCGCAGTGCCAGATCTTCCCCCTATTCTATCTAAGGTTAATTACACAGCAATTGGCGGTCTATGATAGCCAGAGTTCGATCCCTGGCCAGACCTACTTATTTACATATCAATATCATTGAGTTATTTAATATGCATTACTATATATTTTATTACATATCGCAGCGCCCTCTTTAACAAATTTTTATAGCAATGATTTGTTCGCGACAAATGTAAATACAAAATGTCATGATGAATGTTAAATAGTACGATAACAATTTGACATCCCATAATACAGGGTGGGCCAAAAGCTTTAATAAATTTTTCGTTTATTAAGTTTTTTTTTTATTTTTTTATATAGATTAAAGATTATATAATATACAAAATGGAAATTTTTTTACACTAAGTATGAAAAATAATGTATGTTAAATGACCACAGTTTTCAGCTTCGCACTGATGGGCTCCGTTTTAGAGCATTTTTCATAACATCTTTCAAAATTTGTGGCTGTAGCGTTCGAATTTCTGCAACAATGTTTGCCTTGAGTTCAAGGATTGTCTCTGGCTTGTTCACATACACTCGCTCGTTCAAATAACCTCGAAGAAAGTAGTCGGGTGCTGTCAAATCTGGCGATCGCGCTGGCCAAATAATTTGCGAATTTCTGGAAATTATTCGCTCTCCAAAAAATTTGACTTAAAAGTGTGCCATTGTGTCTCGGGCAGTAGAATTATAACTAAAGTCATATAAAAACGGTAGTGAACACTGTGTGCTATTTTTAGTTATTTTTTAACTTATCTTTTGGCTTGAACCAAGCGAGTGTTATGTTATCTACAGTGTACTGTACTTTATTGATTTTCCTCTGCTGCCACAAAAATTACATATTTTTTATTTTATTTTATTTGATTCAGTACATATACAATTTATTGTTTAATTGCAAGAAAAATATATTATAATTTGTTCAAATTTAAACAAATTTATAAACAAAATAGAAATTGCATAAAAGTAACGAAATCAAAATCTATATATAACACGGTGATGATAATAAACATTTGTTATATACATAAATACTTGGTATTTCTAATACATTAACAGAATTAAAAAAAAAAAAATTTTTATTTATGTACATTCTTTTAAAAACAAAATAATAATAATAATAATAATAAAATATTACAACATAATAATTTGTTAAATAAGCTAAAGCCAAATTTAGTTCATAATTTATAAATTAAGTTTTAAAAAATTTATTGCAAAAAACAAAAGACTAGAAAACTAAAACGAAAATAAACAAAAGAAAAACATATTTATGCGGGCCTATCTATTCTCGTTTGGCTGGCGTTTTAAAGCGACATTGAGAAACGATAAATTTTATATTGAAAAGGTACTGTGTTACCCTAAGTACCGTTTTACCTTTTCAATGACAATTTGTGGCTTTTGTGTATCATTTCCAACGCAACTATGCCCGTTTATTGAGAGATAATTTAAAATAAATTGTGTTCGAAGGACCATTGGTATATACATATGTATGTATATAAATTAGTACGAATTTAGACATTGGCCTAAAGTTAAATTTAATGCATTAAGCTAATTGTTTTTTTTTCGAAATATTGCGGAGAAGGCTCGTAGGACCATAACTAACTGCTTAAGTTATAACAATAAAATTTATTTACTTATGTAGGTAATTTTGAACATAAACTAATATTAAACTTAAATCTAACTAAACATTATTATTTACAATTATTATCCATATGTGCTTGAATTTTTTTTTATTGACTCTGTTTGCAAGTCGCAAAATTATATTTTACATACATGTCTATTTAAAGCACCGTTTAAATATTTTTTCAGCATTTTGAAAGCTAAAAAACCACAAAACAAGAAGAGTAAATTAAAATAAAATAAGATAAAAATAAAAATAATACTGCTAAGAGCACTTGATGAATTATAAAAGAAGTTTATGAGAAGTGTTTCGTAAAGAAAGGAATGTTTTTTGGGGGAAACGAAAATAAGCAGAGTTGCAGGCGTACAAGTAGTGTAAAATCTCCTAATGTCATATTTCACATTCAAACTCTGATATACGGTGATTGAAATATACCATGCCCTGTTCGAGATCTTCACTAAAACCACTAACATCCATATAATCGGAGGCAGCTGAATCATCATCGACCCACTTGTGCAGTGAACGAGATATTTCCAAACGGCATTGGCTGAAACTGGGCCTCATTTGGGGATCCTTGTGCCAGCAACGTGACATTAAGTTGTAAAACTCATGCCGTCCCTCTTTGGGTAAATCAGGTCTTAAGCCCTGTGGTACTCGCCGTATAACCTCACGACCCGTGATTTGTGAATAAGGCGTGGATCCTATCAAAATAAATTAGGAATGTGGATTAATTAAGAGTTTACTTCTACAACTTCCATTGATACTACTCACCCAATGTTGCTATTTCCCACAACACTATACCAAATGCCCATATATCGGTTTCTGTACTGAAAAAGTTATATTGCAGGGCCTCGGGCGCCATCCATCTTATGGGCAGTGCCGGCCTTTTGCCTATGGTATCGTGGCCATGTGCTTTCTTCTCATTGCTATCTTTGATTGGCGTTTGTGTCCAGTGATTCATTATAAACTTTCCACCAAAATCAAATTTAAATTTATTGAAATTACTGCGCATTATTTCATTTGCACAATTCTTTTCCAACTCCTTACGTTTGCGCTCAGCATCCAGATCTATGGACATGCCAAAGTCACAGATTTTGCAAACACCGTTATGATCGAGTAAAACATTGCGGGCTGCAAGATCACGATGAACAATCTGTAAAATATGGAAAAGAGTGTTAAGAACAGGTAAACAATTTTGAGTTCTCTATAAGGCTTTGAATTATAAACGTTCTTAAACTGCGCGCCATATGAACATATAACTGGTGATGCTTAGCACGCCTTCCTAAGTATCAGAGAGAATCTTATGGGCTGTTGACGCTTTTCCCCATTTAAATCTTCAGGATATGACGGCTTCATACCAAAAATTCTACAGACTACCAAATGCACTTTTATTATTCCCTGGATCTATAAATTATGCAAAGTGAGTCTATCTCTCAGCTTAATATCAACTGGAGCTGGAGGAAGACAAGAGTAATTTTTATATATTTGTTATAGCAAAAGTCATGACAACGCGAACGATTTCCATCCCATTAGCCATAACCTATTGCCTAATCAAAACACTACAAACACTACAAATTGGACAAGAGCTTGTGGGATCGTTTGGAATATCAAGAAGTCAGCATGCCTACAGACTGGACGGGATGATAAAACATATAGAGGCATACTTGAGAAGTTAGAGAATATCCAGAGACTAGCAGAACTTTGCATCTCCGGAGCTCTAAATTTCACATCCACTGCAGCTTTAGACGTTTTATTTGACCTTTAAACAATAAAACTGAAACACGGTAAACTACTGGAAGGTATGGAGTGCAGATCGGGCTATATCATTCCAGTAATGAACTTCTTTGCCAAACTACAGATTATTATAAAGGAAGAAGGCTATCTTGAAGGTGTTAACTACAGTGGTTGCAGTTTCAAGTTTTTCACTGGGTTCGGCGGTTTACTGTCCTGAGCTTGCTATATAGGAGATTCTTATAAACTTCCTCATTACAGCAGCATCTTTCAGGCGGCAATCAATGCAGCCAAAATAGCTGCAGTATTAGCTCTCAGCTCTTAAACCATGCATGCGACAGTCATATAGCAACTAAGGCAGTTTCAGTAAACTGCAATTACTCCTCGATTGTGCTCATGTGTAAGAATGATTTAGGTTAGGTTATATACTTGATTGACCTAAATATATTATGTTCTAGTAGACAAATACATATGTTTTGGTTCCGTGGACATACGGGCATTGAGGCAAGCTAAATAGCTGATATACTGGCCCAAAAGGGGCATTCAATTACCGTTGGTGGAGACGGTATATATTCGGAAACCAATTCAACATCTGAAAGAGAGCATATTTCATAACATATGAAAGAAAAAAAAGAGCAATATTGGCCTGCGACCAAAACTAGCAAAACTTTTAAAATCATGTGGAGCTCCTATGATCCCAAATCGACTAAGTTACTTTTATCACTAACTAAAAGGAAATGGACTCTGTTTAACTGCTTCTTATGCCGATGGTACTTGCAGGAAATGTAAGGAACCCGGAGTACTTGAGACAGTAGAACATCGACTGTGTCACTATCCGGCTCTAAGCCGCACTAAATATAACTGTCTTGGTGCTCACACTTTTCGGAGTCTTGAACTTAAATTGGGAGTGAAACTTTATAGACTTCTAAGGTTTGTTAAATCTGTATGGGAGTCATTCATTTCAGGCACCATAAACTAGGCTGCCATAATTACAGGTTCTCTTCTCATCTGCTAAGAATAATCCCGGTCTATGCGAGCGTTTTGAACACCCACCTAACCTATAATTAAATAACTTAGTAGTTGGATGGGGAGCAGGACCAACCATTCATGGCGAAATAGGAAGGTTTATAGAATCTCGACAAAAACTTAACTCAATTCAAACTGCTACTGGAAATGAATGGGAAGACGATGCGAGTCGTGATAGGCGCGTTCAATGGTCATTGCTGGGTCAAAGCAAGGACCAGAATGTGGAAAACTGGCGCTCCAGATTTCTGTAGGATGTGCTGGTATCAACAGGAACCAGAAACCATTTAACATATTATCTGCCATTGCCTGAAGCTGCAACGCTTAGCAAACATTTCGATGAGAGCATAAGTGATATCGGTAAGTGTAAACTGGAGGATATCAGGGGTTTCAACTGCGTAGAAATTTGGATTAAAATTATTATTAACGTTTATCAACAGAAGGCAATCACAATGGACCCAACTGGGTCTCCGAGTGGAGGAGTGTTCCTTCCTTACCTAACTTAACCTATATAGATATCACTAGAACACAAACAGTACACTCTTCCCTGTCCAGCTTTATACCGCAGCTATTCAAAAATTTCTCTAAAATTGTGGTGTGGTAGAATCTATTAGGAGCAATAGCAAGGAATCAAAACGGCAGGAAGAGCAACATTGCAAGATGGGATAATTTTTCCCCTAATTCTGGCCTATGGTTGTTAATACAATTCTCTGTGAGTCAGAAAACGAAAGGATTAAAGCGTGCATGATGTATGCGTACCGGTATCAACAATGTTCATGGACGTGATAAGCCTTAACATATCAATGCTTTGTGCAACTGGCCTACAGACTGTGATCTGGGAATTAACCTAAACAAAACAGAACTTGTGCTATTCAATACAAAGACCGAGGTAAAGGATTTTGAACTTCCACGGCTACGGAATCATATATTAACACTATCTCATAGTTGCAAAATATCTGGGTATTATTGTCGACTCCAAACCTCTCACGTAAAAAACCTGTGCAACACAGAGTCAAAAAGGCCACGGTTGCTTACTACACCTATCGTAGGACCTTTGGTGCCAAATGGGGCTCAAGCGGTAAGATGTTAAAACGAATGTCTGCATATGGTTCGATGGTATTGTCGACCGCTCCAAGCGAGAAATATGTGGTAGACCAATTATACAGAATTCAAAGATCCAACTGCAACGAAATTACGTGCTCTTTACGCACAAACCCTTCGAAAGCGCTAAATGCTGTAGTAAACATCATTTCCTTAAACCTACACAAAATGGCCACATCCACAAAATGAGCTTTGATAGAACTCTTAAAAGCCTTCCCATCCAGGAAGCAAAGGAAGAAAGTGATTATGACACCAGATCCTGCACTGACGGATTATGCTGAGTTCAAATAAAAACTCACCCTCTTCTCTGACATATATTCCATACCACGAGCGATATCCAAACAAAAACCTGCCAGAGTGCGCGGTGACAAAGGCGTTTGACTTCTACCTCCCGGAACTGAGGCCGGTAAAATATTTGTGGCATTGCGGGCGGCTCTCAGCAAAGATAACAAACGGCCACGCATGGCATATTCCATGATAATCATATGAGGTTCTGTAAACCAAAATAAAATTTATAATGAAATTCAATATATTTATTTAATGACATAAATTTACCTGAATCCACACACGCTCCCAACAAAGTGACAACATTTTGATGAGAACCCAACTTGCGCATTATATTTGCCTCATCCTTGAGGCTTAGCTGAGTACTGCAAGCCTTAATGGTCTTAACGGCTACAATGCGTGTGGCTCCGAAATGGCCGCTTAAATCATCAGCCTCAGCCTTCCATACTTGACCGAAATTTCCTTCGCCCAAAAGGCTCTTCAAACGTATGTTGGTGCGATCGAACTCTTGGTCACTTGCCACCGAACTTTTGTCATCAAAACGCTGCTGAGTCATGGTCAAATTATGATTATTGTCACGTGCTGAGGGAGTTGACACCAATTTGCTGTGCAGACTATGTTGCCGCTGTGGTAGCTTTCTTTGATGATGATCCACCTCATCTTCATTGTCCTGGTCGATTTTCTTTACCGGACTAATAGGCTGTTGGTCGGTTATGCAAACATCGAAATCTTCGTCATCTTTTATGGGTCTCTTTAGCAGGTAATTGCGCAGCAGATATAAAATAATGGCTATTAAAGGGATTATGCCAATGCCTGCCAAGACCATGGTAACAACATTCATGCGTTGCATTTCCATGGAAATATCCTGATCGTCTGTAACAACCGTTGAACTTATTTCTCCCGTTATGACAGGTTGCAAGGTGGTGGCTGAGGCATGAGGACCTTGTTGAGAACTTGCCGAAGGAGAGGAAGTTGTGCTAGAGTAATGAATATCTTTATTGCGAGAGTTTATTGTCGATCTTATGGATGTCAAAATGGTTGTATGTAGAATTGTGGCAGATGAATCGGTTGTAGCCGACTGCGGTAGCTGCGATTGAGCTGGATTGTTTGTGCTGCTGTAGGTGTCAGTGTCAGTTGTTCGATTGACAAATATAATGAGATTCGTTTTATCGTCGGTGTTAATGGGTTGTGTAAGACTGGGTCCCAATTTTCTTAAAAGTTCAGTATCCTCATCGCTAATAATGGGTTTTTTGGTCTTGATTTCAAGATCACCAGGGAGTGCTACCACTGTAGTTGTGGTTGTGGTTGTAGTGGAAGAGGGTGGCTGTTTAATCTCCGGAATTTTTGTGCTAGTGGAGGTAGTGCTACTGGTAGTCGTCGAGGATTTGGATGTTGAGGTTGTAGATGCTGTAGTGCTAGTTGTTGTAGTGAGTGCAGAGGTTGAAATTGTGCTGGCTGCAGTTGAACTTATCGCTATAGTTGGCTTTGTTGTTGCTGTTGTTGTTGTGGGCTTCTCAGTAGTTGTGCTACTCGTAGTCGTAGTCGTAGTAGCAGTAGTACTAATAATGGCTTGAGTGTTAGTTGCAGTGGCCAAAGTTGTTGGTATTTTCAGCTGCTGCTGCTGCTGCTGCATACTAAAACTACTTGCCGCCTCTGGTGTAGGTGTTAGTGTCTCTTCATCACTTAAGACTGTTATTATTAAAGGAGTAGATGACAACATCATGGGGTCTTCTCTTAAGGCCGGCAGTGTAAAGGGTTTGAATGTAGAAGTATCTCTTAGTTTTTCCAAAAAGTCTGGCGGTCTTAATTGGGCTAACTTCAATTTTGGCTCTTTACCAACATCCGTTACTACTCTCAATGTAGTGGTTCTCAGTTCATTAGGTGCCTCTGAGGTGGTGGACCTATTGATGGAAGTATAACGGCGATTAAAGCTCACACCGTTTCTCATATTGTATTTAAAACGTGCACGACTTCTTTCAACTGCAGAGAGAGTGGCAGCAGACTTTAAGCTTGGCGGGGTAGTAGAGGAGGTTTCTACTTCCGCTACTGATACCTCCAAGATTTTGGGATGCTCATCGCTGACCGAGGTTATGGTTAAAACATTGGGCTTGAGAGGTGGCAGTTTTTGTCCAAAATACAAATAAGGTTGTATTTCCTCATCTTCTATGGAGGTGGTGGCCATTGTGGCTGCATTCACTGGAATATGTTGCTTGCGTCTGCCCCTCATTTTGGCCGCCATGCCGCCCTTATTCTCACCGGGTATATGATTTAAAGTATCATTTTGTTCTTTGGCTATAACCAACAAACCATGAGATGATTCGTCCGTAAAGAGGATTTCATTGTTATCTTTTTCACCCGCTTGCGCGGTACCAGTGCCGGATTTTGAAGAGTTTTTCACCACCACCGTGCCAGAACTACCCAAAGCCACTCGCGAAAAGTTGGCACACTGTCTCATACAGCTGGCCGTGGTACGTCTGGTGAAGTTTTTCGTACAATTTCTTATGCATATGGAACGAGGATCGGTGGGTGATTTTGAGGTCGTCTCAACGGCAGCGGCTGTACGTCCGGTGGTGCCAACACGGTTACGAAAACCTGGTCGTTGCAAGGCACTACGCCTGGCTGCTAGAACGTTCATAAGACGTCTCTCACGTTCTTGGGCCGAAGCAAGAGCTGGTGCAATGGAGGACAAAGTGTTGCGATAGGTGGTGGAGGAAACCCTGCTGGAATGCTCGTGCTCATCTTTAAGAAAATAATATTAAAATATTTTTTTTTAATAAAAGTTTACAAATATTTTACTAGCTTTAGAATTAAAATATTTACAAGTCTTTCGGCTACATTGCAAATTCTTTACACGATCTTTTCTTTTTTGTTTCTTTACGTTTTGGCAGAAAAGGAGAGAATCCCAAACAAGTTCGCGTACATAAAAATAACTTTATTTTAAATAATTTGTCATACATTAAGGCATGAACTAACTATTGAATGAGTAATGACAATATATGCATACACCCATTCGTCAAATTATTCATACATTGAAACACATGCATAAGTGTACTATATGTTGATTTTGCTTTTCTTTCATATTCATTACGATTTAATAATAATTTTTTTTTTTCGTTGTTAAATAAATATGTATGCACAGAAGACAAGGTAAATAAATGTCGGCAGCTTAGAAACCAGCTAAAGTGCCAAAGAAGTTTACTTTACGGTTTTGCTGCAGGCATTTAGCATTTCCGTCACAGTGTTGTCGATAAGACTGTACAACACAAAAGTCTTTGAAAATACCAAAGCTCAAAAATAAGCTTTAACACCAGCAACAAGTGAAAATCTCAAATGTTTTTAAGCATTACCCAGTTGGCCAACTTGTCGCAGTGGGCAGCGGCTATTTTGTTAAAAAAAGAGGTTAGGTTAGGTTAGGAAGGGTGGTGCTATGCCGCACCTTCACTCGAAGACCTAATTGGGTTCATTGTGATTCCCTTCTGTTGCCCAGAAAAAGTAATATTTATCCTCCCATTTGTAGCCAGAAGTGGCCCTATTATCCGTCATTGAAGCATCAACTTTCCATGATGAAGCTCCTGATGTCCTCTAGTTTACACTTTCATGGAAACGTCTGCTCAGCCTATGACGTTGCAGCTTCGGCCAGTGACAGATAATATGTTCAATGGTTTCTGGTTCCTCTTCATCCCCGCACACCCTACAGAAATCTGGAGTGCCAGTTTCCCAAATGCTGGTTCTTGCTCTGACCGAGCAGTGACCTGACAACGCCCCTATCAAGATTCGCATCGCCTTCCTATTCATGTTTAGTAGCAGTTGGGATCATCCTGAGTCAAGTTGTCGCCACAAACCCCTCGAGATTATACAATCCTCCTTCACCATGAACTGTTGGTCCTGCTTCTCATCTAATGCCGACCTTGTTCTTGCCAGCTCATCGGCAATTTCAACACTGCTATGGCCAGTAACCCAACATAGTCTGACACTATATTTATCCAATAGCAAGTTGAGGGCTCTCCTACAATCACTAACAAGTTTCGATTTGACATTTTGTCTCCTCAAAGCTTTTAGCGCTGGCTGGCTGTCGACATAGAAGGTTACCTTCTCACCTTCAGCTACATTCCTGCTCACCAGCTCCGTGGTCTTGAGCATCGCCAAGATCTCAGCCTGGAAAACGCTGCATTCATTCGGTAGTCTGAAAGAACTACAAATGTTCGTTCCCAAGATATAGACACCAGCCCCTGAGCCTTGCCCCATTTTTGATCCATCTGTAAAGACTGCACTACCCCCATATAGCTTATAGGATTTGACCCAATAGTACCTTCCGGAATTACCACATGAGGGGGTTCTACTGTTCGAAAAATAACTTAATGATATGTTTGAGCTGCCGCCAACAGGTACTTTGAAATAGTCGTGCATCTATCTTGCAAGATGTCTGAAAGATATAGCCTGGGTAATTTGGTATTATACAAAAAATAAAACAAAAACTAAAAGCAGGGTGGCATTGGCTGAAGTAGTTAGCACGTTGACGTTGGACGTTGGTATATGTTCGGAAACCAATTCAGCACTTGAAAGGGATCTTAGACTCTAAGATGGAGGAAGAAGCGGAGGAAAGTTGGCGTGTGACGAAAACTTGTAAAACTTCTAAAATCATGTGGAGTTCCTATGATCCTAAATCGACTAAATTCCTTTTATCACTAACCAGAAGAAACTGTAGACATATAGTGGGGATATTAACTGGACACTGTTGAACGGCTTCATATGCCGTCAAAATAGGACAAATACTTGACGGCACCTGCAGGAAATGTAAGGAACCTGGGGTAATTGAGACAGTAGAACATCTACTGTGCCACTGTCCGGCTCTAAACCGCACTAGATATGACTGCCTTGGTAATCACACTTTTCGTAGTCTTGATCTTGTATCAGGAATAGAAATGTGTAGGCTGCTAAGGTTTGCTAAATCTGCCATACTTTCAGATTTCTTGTCACTTTTGGGTATCGCTAAGGATCAATCTTGTTATATGCGAGGTCCTTTGACCACCCAGACTAACCTAACCTAACCTAACCTAGCACGTTGACTACAAAACCAAAGGTACTGGGTTCGAGCCCGCTATTCAACAGTCATTAAAAATAACAACACCAAGCATTTTTATGATGTGCATTAGTGTACCTTTGTATCAGTTGTTGTAGGAAAGTTCAAATGATGAAGGCATAGTCAGTGGTCACTGAACTATATCGACTACAGCAGATACTAATCCGAATGCAAGATCAGAGAGCCCTCCTTCGCTGCGTAGCACAATCATCGGCAAAGTAAAATAACCAATAAAATGGCTACTAAATATAGCTTTAAAAAAATTTAATACGCCTCATTTAACACCAGAGGCGCTGCAAGACTGCCTTATTAAAAAAACCTGCAAAAAGCAGAGTAGTATACATTCATTGCTTAAGTATTACTTCTCAAAAAAAGAAATTTGCCGCCCATAAACAACAAAATGTGGGACACCTCTGCAGTAGTCACGTCAGTAGCACATTGATTAATTAACATTGTTGAGCGCTGTCTTACTTTGAAACAAAAGTATTGCATTTTATTTCAATTCATTGGCAAAAAAAAAGAAATATTTAATATTTATTGTTTATTATTTAATAAATAAAAAAGCAAATTGTGTGTCTGTACGTTGAAAAACTCGTCTTCGGCTCATTTAAAGCAAGAACGTTATAACTCACAGTTGAGAATAGTATGTTATATTATTTTATATTATAACATTTCATATACATAAACGCTTAGTAAAATTAATATGGGCTTAAAGCACGAATAGAGAATAATTTAACCTTAACAATCGTTTATAAATACCGATGTTGGTGTTTACATTTGAAAAAAAAATAATTCTATTGAGTTGTAACACTCTTATTGCAAAAGACTTCTTCTGTTAACGTTCAAATTTGTGCAAGTTTAATTTGCCTTTTTACTCGTATGTACATTTGTTGCTTTTACAATTGTTGTTTTGGAGTTAAGAATTTTATTTCGTTTTTATTTTCAAGCAAAGTTTGCTTTAAATCATGACCCATTGTCATGTGAAAAAATAAATGAAAATAAAATCAGAAATAACTAAAACACAAATGGCCGCTGAATGTTCTATTCTATTTAAAATTTGCAGTTGTATTCTACACATATGAGGCTTTAAAAAAAAAGCATTTTTAAATGTTTTAATGAATTAAAAATATCTTAGCATTCTTTACTATACAAATTTAGAACGAAATGCTAAACATTAGATAGGAAAATAATCATTATCATTCGTTTTTGGAAGCAGTTTGATTTGGTTTATTATTTAGTTCTGGGAATAAATAATTTCTAATTTCTAATACCCTTCACCAAAAATGGCAAAAAAAAGTGTAATGTATAGGTTTGTCATTCCGTGTGTAATTTCCATAATATTAATATGCGATCCATAAAGTATACATATCTTCTTGATCCTTATGAAGAAGTAAGAAGAATAAGCGATGTCTGTCTGTCAGTCCGTCCGTCCGTCTGTCCGTACGTGAAATCGGTTTTACGAGACTCCCAGAAAAGCTAGAAACTTCAGTCTTGGACTATTGTATTAGAAATAGTCCGAAATAGATTGATATTGAAAAGCAGCAATTTCAAACAGATGGTTTCAGGGCTGGAAAGCTTAAACTTTATTTTGTCGCATAAAAGTAACTGACTTAAACTAATTTTTGTTTTTTTTTTTTGTTGTAATTGGAACTTCACATTTATTTAAATGAAACTTTAACATAATAACTCTGGTTGTTCTAAGAAAATTTTGGGTAAAGGTTGCTGATGATCAGCATTAGCAACAGTGAAATGCGCTTAAGATCCAGCTAAACTCCTCAATAAGCAATTTCAATGCATTTTTAATAAAAAAAATATTTTAATGAATAAGTAAAATTATCATTTAGTATTATTATTATTATTATTATTATTATTATTATTTTACGCTTAAATTGCAACAATTCCCAAGAAAAACACTCATTATCAACTTGACTGCGCCCGGTCAAAAATACTTGTGTGGCAACACTCTATTCTTGAATAGTTTGTTGTTGTTCTTTACATTTATTTTCTTTGCATACTTCTTACAACTACAAATCGAGCTGAAAAAAACTCAACCAATGTTGATTATTGAGTGTTTATTTCAACTTTGATGTTTGTTGAACTTCTCATTTCTTTTAAATGAAAAAAGTATTTTACTGAATAAGTAAAATTGTAATTTGGGATTATTAGTGCGTTAAAAAAATTTTAAACTTGAAAGCTATTTTATATTTCAGTTAGAATGAAATTGGTATTAAAAATCAAAATAATTAAAAAAGACGATTCCAGGGTTGCAAAATTTAATATTTTTTGGTATATAACAGTAACCTACTAAAACTATTTTTTTTTTTCTTACATATTTAGAGAGAACTATTTTACTAAAAAAAAATCAGTAAAAACTAAAAGGCTGATTTCAGGGTTGGAAAATTTATATTTCTTTTGCATATAAAACCAATCAGTTCAATTAAAGTTTTTCATTTTCTTTAGAAACTAAAAATAATTGCGGCCCTATTTATAAGCAAAAATTGGCAGGAAGTTGGCATAAGTGGCAAAATTGAATATGATCTTAAAGAGCTTTGCCATGAAACTTCACATTAAAAATCAGAGGTGGGTTAAAATTATTTAAACCCACCATTTCTAATGTCAAATTGTATGGAGGAACTCGTTAACACCTAGTTCAATTTCGTCACTTATGCTAACTTCAAGCCAATTTTTGCTTATACATAGGGCCGTTGATGTTTTAGAAAGTTAAATTCAGTATTCAAAATTCGAGAGCCTGAGTATAAACATACTTCATACTTCAAACTAAGTATGAAAGAGAGTCAATGCGTTAGTTACGCGTGTGCATTTTTTTGGGTTCCGTACACCAAAGGTGTCGGTCACAGGCTGTTTTCTCGAGAACCGCGCGTAGGTCGTCCCTACCTCTTGTTTTGTGTAGTTAGTTTTTACTGTTTTCTACCTAGCGCTCTGTTTCCATGAGTTTGATATCAATTTCGCTCGCGTTTTTTCGAATCCAGGTTTATTTTCTGAAATTATTAATTGTGAGTTATAATAAATACTCATTTATAATTCTTTTAAATCGTGAATATCACTCTGTTAGTACGAAAATTTTTTCACATAAACTTAGAATCGTCGACTTCAATTTCATAAAACGCGCATATCTCTGGGAGGCAACACTTTTGGGGCATGGGATCGGTCTCATTCGATGCTCAAATGTTGTCCACATAAAAAAAAAGTGAAAATTGATTTTTTTTTACCCTTTCTCCCTTTCTCTATGCGCTGTCACATATATTTTTTCTATTTTTTATTACTGATTGTCATTCTCTGGCTTACATCTGGTCGAGATGTGGTTACAACAGAATAGCGCTACATGCCATACGACGACCTCAAACATCGAGTTATTGAAATCAAAATTTGGCGATAAGTTGATTTCGAGAAATGGACCTGTCAATTGGCCTTCAATGTCGTGCGAGTGCGATTAGACATTTGTTGATTATTTTCTGGAGGGCCACATGAAGTCTCTGATTTGTGCAACAATTGATGCCCTTACGGGGTGCATTACTCGAAAAAGTGGCCTAAGGGTGGTACGTCCAGAATGCGCTTTATCAAGAATATTCACGCTGGTCATATACCCGAGATATTATTTAAATCAGAGCTGTTAAATTTCGATTACGATTAGTAATCAATTAGATTACATTTTAGAAAGAATTGTAATGATTATGTAATTGCCTTCAAAAGAATTGGTGATAAATAATTGATTACCATTACTAATAATCGAAAAGTAATCTGAATTACTTAAAATTACTAAAAATAATCAAAAAGAATCAAAAGTAATCAAAAAGTTATCCGACTACTTGCAAAGATTACTTTTGATTCTTAATAAAAAATTAAAAGTAATCCTTAGAAGTAATCGGATTATTTTTTGATTACTTTTGACTCTTTTTGATTATTTTTAGTAATTTTAAGTAATTCAGATTACTTTTACATTATTAGTAATCGTAATCAATTAGTAATCGTGCGAAACTGAATATAATCGTAATTTAATCATTAGCTCGCCTTTAAAAAAATATAATCAAATTAGTAAACATTACGATTACTAATCATTACTTAACAGCTATGCCAAGTATGTTTATGCCAAGTATTGATTTTTTTTTTAGTTTTTGGATTTAAATCTAATTTTTGTGTGTTATTTTTTACAATTCAAAGCTCTTTTGTGATTAAAAAAACGCCCTTTAAACACAAAACATCTTAATTTTCAAAAATGTTGAATACAACAGCTGATTAAAATTTTTTAAAAACCACTCTTTAGTAAATTAATTGCATTGTTTTATTTTGTCAGCAAATTAATCTTTTCAACTTTTTTTCCTCAAAATTATTTCTCGCATTCAAACAAAAATATTCTAACGGCTTTTATAACTATACCATTAACGTCCCTTTTCACAATGTATGGTTAAGAGTTAACGTGAACTTTAACTGACAGTTCTTCATACAAAACTTGCAGTTAAAGTCTCTGTTATCTTTTAACCATACATTGTGAAAAGGTACGTAAGTGATTAACGAAACAAAAACAAAAACAAAAACAAAACTAGAAACAACAACTAGACGAAACAACTAACTATTGTTAACAGTTTCTGTTGGGCCTTTTTCATATTTGTTTAGCTTGAGAGTTTAGGCCAAGGTTGTGGCGTATGATGCTGCTGCTGTCAAAACAACAGTTAAGAGATGCTTTAGAATTCAATGGAAAAATTTAAATAAAAATCCCCAACAACAATGAACAGTGAGTGAAACAAATCCAACAACTGGCACACAGTCGGTGGTAAAAATGAATGAAAATGAAACTGCCCCTGGCAAGAGGGCACAACCTACGCGTTTTATTTCAATCCTATCAAAACATTTAGATCTCCAATGTTGTCAAAATTCAGGCGGCTGCTTAAAATTTAAGCTTGACCCATGGTTATGAAATAACAATAGCATAATAATTATAATGCTGGGATGATGGCCTGTAGAACTGCTGTTTAATTCCGACAACAACAAATACATATGTACTTCTTGTTGCGTTGTAAGCATTTCCAGCATTTGGTATTGCTTAAAGCTCTTTTAAGCTTGAATTTTTAAACAAGAATTTTAAACTATTTAAATGTCACACTCGGCAAGTTACAATTTGATTAAAAGAGAAAAACAAACACTGAATTGTTTGAATTAAAATGAAATAAAATACCAAACGATTGAGCGAACAACCAACAACTGTTTTAAGTTATTTATTTTTGTTTTTTTTTTTTTTTTTTTTTTTTTTTTGGTCAAACATACTTCTACTACATTTTGACTCAAGTAAAAATATCTAATGTATGCAGTTTGTTTCTTTTTTTCTATATTTTTCTACTGTTTTTGTTGTATTATTTACTGTTTGGGCGTCTTGTCACGTTGTCAAAGTTTCAATGAAATACCAGCATATACATACATACATATATATTTTTTTTATTTCAAACAACTTTACAAAGAAGCGCTTGAATGTTAAAGATTGATGGTTTTAGATACACTGAAAAAAATTCTTATACTAGTATTTGCAAGTGTTCAGGAAAGAAAGTTTTAAAAGTGACCGTGACCGTGACCGTGACCGCCTTTTAAGTAAAAAAATTACACTGCTCTCCTGTCAGCAGGCAACTGTTTCGTATTTATTCCCACTTCCATTTTGGGCATATGCTGGTGCTTAACTTATGAAAAATAATGGGCCAGCGGCAAAAATTAAAAATATCTGTGGCAATAAGTCATATTTGACTGTTTTGCAAGAGAGCACTTTTAAGCGTTCAAGTCGATTTTCAGAAATTTATTTCTGTTACATGTAAATTGGAAAATTCTCTGTTAAACTTTATTTTTTTAAGCAAACATCGTTCTTTACACTGTAAATAATACATTTAAGTATAAGCTAAATTAAGCTTTTATTCCAAATGAGATTAGAAGTCTTAAAAAGGTAAGACGCAATTCATTTTGCTATAACTTCTTGAAAAATCGCACAAATTAGTTCAGATTTTGACCAGTGATACTTTCAAATATGCAAATTACGGCTCTACCATTAACACAAAATTAGCTTATCTCAACTTAAGCACTTTTTCCTTTTCGCCACATGGTAACAAACCAAAAACGTTTATCTTATTATGTCCTAATTCAGTAAGAAGATTTAGGACGTTTTTGCTTGAAAATACGAGTACTTTTGAGTTCTTGTTTTTGAATTCTCTAAATTATTTTCTTCAAAAATGGTTGTTGTCTTTGATAATGGAAAATAAAAATATTATTGCCATGTTTTCAAAACATAAAAATTAAATTTAAGTATTGTACAATAGTTGGAAAAATATATGTAAAAATATGTGTTGTAGGGCATTGACATCAGCACAAAATCTAGCATATTTTGATTAAAATCTTTATGAAAATCCATACGGTTTACACCAGCTTTTTTGACATTTATCAAGGTTTTTTTTTATTAAAAACAAAATCCATCAACCAAACAACTGCATTGTAGCCACACATACTTTTTTAAGCAGACCGTAGCTAATTCACTCACCTTTTGTTGTACATGGTAATAAAGAATAAATAAAAACATTAGATTCTTATTAGATTTCCTACAAATTTACCAAAAAAAAGTTAGATTTCGTTTTGTATGGGAAATCTGGAAAAAAAAGCAGCTTGATTTAGCTCGAAATCTCGAAAGTACTAGATTTCGAGACAGTGTCATTTACACTATTGGATAGAATGTTTGGAAAAAAATCATAAAGCAAATACACGAACCTTCTAGCATAGACAATAAATAATAATCCATAGACAAGACGATACAATCGTCGAACAGAATTAGGTTAATGCCCTAACAAAAAATAAGCAAATTAACTAACATGTGCATAATTAGTAAAGAACAAACGACAATGGCAAGACTATTGTAAATTTAGAGACAATAAAATTGAGCTTTACGAAAAAAAGCTTTCAGTAAATTGCAATACGCTGGGGTATGTTCGGTATTCCACGTGAAATTAAAAGAAGTGGTATTGCCATAGAATTGTTGTTATAAATACATATTTCCAACAATAATTCTATGGCAATTATACACCTTTTAATTTCACTTGGAATACAGAACATACCTAGAACATTCCATTTGCTTTGAAAAACTGAGTTTATAAAGCATTTGGCACCACACACTGTGGACCAAAGACCAACAACGCTGATGATGAAGGTGTTGCGTCCTTCCAAAACAGCTAGTTGTTCCGTTCTGCTAGTGTTTGTCAGAATATTTACAATTAACTTTGGTGTTCTTTATTCATTAATAATTATCACATGTAATTTGGCTTACAAAGCGATACGAACCTTAGCCTAATCAAACAATTATAATTAAACTTACTAAAATAAATAATGATGATTAACATTAACTTTTTTTTTTGTATCTCTGTTACATTTATCAATTATTTTAGACAATTCCGTTCGCATCATTTTGGAAGTTATTTACAAAATTGTTCATTCCACTCATTGACTCTTTGTAATAAAGGGTCCGCCAGATAACTTTTTTTTTTGAAAATGCTATAAAAACATCGAGTCTAGCTTCGGCTGTGTGGCACGTAGCGCCGTCTTGTTAAAACCAAATGTTGCCAATATCCTCCTCTCCAAGTTTTGTGAACAAAAATTCGTTCAACATGGCGAACGATAACGATCGCCATTGACTGTACCGGCCACTCCTTGCTCATTCGAAAAAAAAAATGGCTTAATTATGCCTCTGGACCAAAATCCGCACCAAACAGTGACTCGTTTTGGGTGCGTCGGCTTTTCAATGCATGCGTTCGGGTTTTCTGTGCCCCAAATACGACAATTTTCTTTGTTTACATACCATCAAGATCAAAATGAGCTTCATCTGTAAAGATGATTTTTGTGGCAAAATCGGCATCTTCTGTAAGTCGATCGCAGGCTCACTTAGCGAAGCGTTATTCTAGCGTATACACAACCATATTCGTTCAGCGGAAGGATAAAACTAATTATCTGTCAAATCAGACATGAGCTAACTAACTGTTACCATTCACGAAATAAGCACTAGTTGAAAAAACAAACATTCGATGGCGGACCCTTTAGTATTTTGAAGACGATAAGATGCATAATTTTGGATAATTAGGTGTTTCAACAATCACCCCTTTTAGACACGAAGTGTTTACTTTGCAATGTGTTAATTCAGCTGGGAGAAAGACAAGAAGAAATAAGTATTTCTCCATCTGTCTCTCACTCAGCTGAATTAAGACAGTGGTGGGAATACTTGCTCTTTCTGTCTTTTTTCCAGCTGAATTAAAACTTTGCAAAGTAAACTATGCGTGTAAAATTTTTCTTTTACAACGTTCGTTATTTTTAGCTTTGCTGCAATTACATGAAACCCCTTTTAGACACGGAAAGTTTACTTTGCAAAGTCTTAATTCAGCTGGGAGACAGACAGAAAGAGATAGTATATCTCCCTCTGCCTTTCACACAGCTGAATTAAGACTTTGCAAAGTAAACTTTCCGTGTCTAAAAGGGGTATAACGAAATATAGTAAAAAATTGCAAATTCTTAATTCGGATGTGTGAAAGACAGAGAAAGAAATAATATCTCTTTCTGTTTGTCTCCCAACTGAGTGAATACTTTGCAAAGTAAACTTTCCGTGTCTAAAAGGGCTATAATGAAAATTGTCATTTCGTTATGCATTCTCAATAATTATTAACACCAACAGGTTATCAATTCGCTTTGGATTACATAATTTTGCTTGTGTAATCAAAGCGAATTCATATCAGATGGTCTCAACAGCTGAGGTGGCTGTGATCGCAGCTGGTGATTTTAATATCCCTTAGATGTAACTACTTATGAATTTTTGAAAGCGAACTAAGGAATATGAATATGAATGAATTCCTCACAAATTTGACAAGTTACATACATATGTATGTATATAAACGAATTACTACAATTCAACTGAATTCCCTTTGAACACTAATTCCATTTAGGCCTTCATACCCTTCTCAGGAAGACAGACAGCAAACAAATAGATTCCTCCCAAAGACTATCTTACAACATATAGCACATTTTACTAAATTCCTTAACTTAAAAATACAAATAAAATGTATTACTGCAAAGTTCCGATTATGACTAAATCATTAGCCCAATTCACAATCTTGTGCAAATGGTCTTGCATCGTTGCATGTGCAAAATGGAATAGTATATTGATACTCACCACTAAGAAATGTTAAGTGGTGAGTATCAATATGCTATACCATTTTGCACATGCAACGATGCAAGGCCATTTGCACAAGATTGTGAATTGGGCTATTGTGAAATTTCTTTGAACTCCAATGGAAAATACTATTTCTAAACTTAATTGTTAATTAATGCAAAATAATTATAATAAAAAAATAAATTTTTTGAACTTTTGTAAAGAAAATGAATGCCATTACATATTTAAAAGTTGAAATGGTCATTCGCTGGTATTCCACAAATTTAAATATGAATGTATAAAAAAAGGTCGCTTTAGATAAGTATTTGCTTAAAAGCTTTTACAAAATGCCAGGCATATTTAATTCAATATTTAATATTTATTTTTTATGCATAATCACAGACATTGCAAAATCGTTTAACAAAATGTTTTTTATGGCTATACCACGCGAATTGCGCATGAAATTAAACAAGATTTCTGGTCAACAGCTATTCCCGGCAAGATACGAGTAAATTGATAACGAACATTTTGAAATGTGAAATGTAAATCTTAGATGGACAATATGCTAAACTTTGATATAAATAGCTTACGATTTGTTATGTGTTATCATGTCTTGAACTATTTTTTTTATGCCTTGTATTGCTTTGCTTTGTCTTGCATTGTCTTTTCATGCCTTGTCTTGTTTTGCATATTTTTGCATTCTCTTGCTTTGCTTTGCCTTGCCTTGCCTTGTTTTCTTTTGTCTTGTTTTGTCTTGTCTTGTCTTGTCTTGTCTTGTCTTGTCTTGTCTTGTCTTGTCTTGTCTTGTCTTGTCTTGTCTTGTCTTGTGTTGTCTTGTCTTGTCTTGTCTTGTCTTGTTTTGTCTTGTCTTGTCTTGTTTTGTCTTGTCTTGTTTTGTCTTGTCTTGTCTTGTCTTGTTTTGTCTTGTTTTGTCTTGTATTGTCTTGTTTTGCCTTGCCTTGCCGTGCCTTGCCTTGCCTTGCCTATCCTTGCCTTGCTTAGCCTTGCCTTGCCTTGCCTTGTCTTGTCTTGTCTTGTGTGGTCTTGTCTTGTCTTGTCCTATCTTGTCTTGTCTTGTCTTAAGCTTAATTAAATTTATTGCAATTAAAAAGTCTTGCAAATTAATAATTAATATTCTTAATTTTTAAAAGTTACTCGCATTTCTGATAAAAAATTTTAAAGTTATTTCTTGCTAAAAATATGTACTTATTTATTATGTAAATATTAGGAAGTTGATTTTATTTTTTCTTTAATACACATTCATTCATACATATGTATGTATGTATGTTTATTTATGTATATATGTATATAAATGTTTACACTTATCACAACAACAACTACCAACTGCTGTGCGGTGCTGGCTGACTTTTGGCTGACCTTTTTATGTGAAATTTAACTTTTGGCAAGAAATATTAAAAAATTTCAACAATCGTAACGAATTTTCCTTTTCGTTTGGTTTTGTTTATTTTGTTTTTATTTACTTCACTTTTAAAAAACTTTCGCTTTTTATGTTGTTTGTGTGTGTGTGTGTGTGTGTGTGTGTGTGTGTGTGTTTTTTTGCGATCAACAGATCACACTAATGACGAAACTGAAGAAGAAATTTAAACATGGTTTCTTTTTAGAACCAAGAAAAAGTCAAATTAAGTTGTTATCTAGAAGAAGAAAAAAGCTGCTTTAAAAAAAATTTCAGTCACGTGTATGTGTATGGGAATTTGAGAAACATGTTTTAACTGCAAACAAACGATTATACGAGGGTGATTTTTTGACACCGTTCAAAATTTATTCGGCAACTGAATGCCGTCTACTTTCATATGGATAACAGTCCGGCAACCTTAGACCACTAATATACCCCTATAGCGCATCGGTTTCTCTAACCGAAAATTTGGTACCTACCTAAATGACATCCGGATATCCCAAATCTGTGTTCGGTTGGAGCCGCTCAAAATGTTTTCGGCAACTAAACATCGTCACATTTAATGTGGCCGAAAAAAATTCTCCAACTCCAAACGGCGTTGCCACTTTTTTAAACACTTTTGTCTAACCGAATTTTCGGTACCAACTGAAAACCGCTGCTCAAACTCCCAAGTCTCCACTTTTTGGCGCCGTTAAAAATTTACTTGGCAACTAGACATACTGTACTTTGGTATACTAAAAAGGCTGGTAACCCTAAGAAGTAAGTCATAACTTAACTGTCAAAAGTATTGAAAAATATTTAAAAAAATTAACAAAATAAATAATTTAATTGCGATATTTTTAATTTCTTTTGAATTTATGGAAATTATTGCAGGAAAAATTTATCTAAATATTTATCAGTTGACCCTCGTACCTGTCCAACGCCCTGCATGTAATACATAATTTTTGAAAAATACTTTCTTTAATAAATTTTTTTTTGCATTGCACTTTAAATTTCCACATTGTGTGTTCCAGTTTATTCACAATGAACAGCTTAAGCAGCAACACCTTTTCGTAAGCTGCACTGATTTTAAATGTTAAAAATTCGCATATTTATTTTATCTATGATATTATTGTACTATTATGAGGAGAGAGGCGCTGTGCCAACAGCACATACATATGTACATATCTACATACATACATACATCCATTAATAATTACATAGATTAAAATTTTTCATAACACTAAAAGCAAAACTATTGTATAAAAAACATGAGCATGTTTATAATGAATTCGACCGAATTTTAAGGCTATTCACAGTTTGCTTTTAACCAAAAATATTAAGTCTGCCATGTGTGATTTGTTTTTTACATCTGACATGTCAAATTTCTTACTGCAAAATACGTATGTACATATCGGGTGTTGCCTTTAAAATAGTGCTACTGTAAAAGTTCAAATTTCATAATAATTTTCTTTTGATAAACGTGCTGACATCATCAGCTGTTTTTTATTATTACAAAAGATATCGTTAGAAATCTATGCGGTGAGAAGCAGCGCTCCACTATTGACGGAAGCATTAGCTTACTGAACATCACTTAAGGCCATGACTCACTATACTTTACCTGACCTGATGAATTGGTATTATATTTTCAAAATTTCCATAGACCAGGGTTGTATTTTCTCAAAAATCTCACGATTGTGCAGGATAATATGTCCCGGTCTTTAGTAAAACACCAAAACATGTATGGTTTTTTTAACTAAATTAAAAAAAAAATTATTTGCTGCTAGTTAAGCACACCTAAGTTTATGTATTTCGTTGCATAAGTTAATTTCAGCCACAATGGAAAAAAGCTTATAGACAAACTCTCAATAAATTATTGATTATTGCAAAACTATAACTACACTATGCCAAGAAATTTTTCACAAATCAACAAATACTCTTAGGGCTCAGTTAGCCGACAGTAATGGAATGTAGCTGCACCGTTAGGAAACAGCTGATTAATATTGTTATGTGAAAAGTAATGCACAAATTCTTAAGGCTCAGTTAGCCGTCTGTAATGAAATGTAACTGCAACGGTAGGAAACAGCTGACTGATATTGTTATGTGATAAGTAATGTACAAATTCGTACATTCCTGTTACGCTACATTATATCTCAATATCAATATCAATCAGCTGTTTCTTACCGTTGCAGTTACATTACATTACAGTCGGCTAACTGAGCCTTAAGTAGCCCTTACGTAAAACAATAATTTGAAAAGACATGGAGAATTGCATATAAGTTGAAAAGTTTACATGTTTGATGAAAGAAAACATATCATGTCTTGCAGGCTTTATTACAGTGGAACTTTGTTATAACGAACTCCAAGGAATCAGGCAATTTTTATCACGCAAAATTTACTTTGCAAAGCTTTAATTCAGCTGCAGTGAAAGACAGATGTAAGAATGCTTTGTCATTCTGTCTTTTTTTCAGCTGATTTAGGACTTGGCAAAGAAGTCTTTGCGTTTCTAAAATGGGTGAAACGGATTAAATAATTTCCGCAATTTATACAAAATATAAAGAAAATAATATATTTTATTTAAGAAAATGCAAATCTTTTTAAAACATTCTTTAATTCAATTGAAGAGAACAACAGGGGTCTAATCGTCGCTTTTGATAACGAGCTGATTCGATCACGTTTTTTCAGTTTAAGATTATGACATTCGCTATCAAACAATGTAATAATATGATGCGATATTGAATGCCATAATTTTAAACTAAAAAAAAAACATGATCGAATCAGCTCGTTATCGAAAACGGCGATTAGACCCCTGTTCTAACAAATATCAGACAACACCTTTAGATTTCTTTTGTTCATTATGAGCACAACTATACCACTGCAGTTATATTTAAAGAACTTAAAAACGACATCTTTTTGAGCGACAATTTGCTAAAACCGTCTTTACCTATAAGTAAACCAATTTGTATAAAATATTTATATGAAACTCTTAACACCAGCGAAGTTATTCGTTACAGGCCATTATTTGTTGTAACAGGGATTTCTTTTTAAATAGACTGCCCTTTATAATAAAACTTAGGGAGTTATTATGTAAATCGATGTGAAAAACAATAACTTTTAAAAGCAATTTCCGTTTCTAAAGTAAATTGGCGTTCTCCAATTCCTTTGTGCGAACAGTGTTGCCGTTTTAGTGAAAAGACGAGATGGTCAACAACTAATGCCAGCCATACACTACGCAAGTTCACTGCACAAGTCTGGCACTGTACAGTGCGTTTGTGTTTTGTATGGGGGTGTGTGTGTTTTTAACGCAGTGAACTGAATAAATATTTTTTTTTTTATGCATGAATTTTTATTTATTGTATCTTCATATATGAACTAACAATAAGTATTCAAATCTTAAATCTAAAAAATATAATTAGGCCCGACCAATGTCGGACATAAGCTTAGTAGTAGTTATATATAATACATATGTAAGTAGTGATAATCAAAAGGAAAAAAAAATAAAAGTATTTTCAAGAAGTCCCATCTGGAGTGCTGTGAATAAGAGCCATTGTGTCCCTCTTTTTTAGGCGGATGTGTCCAGTAAAGTTCAAAATATTACGGGCAAGCGGATTAGGATGTGACTCGAGTTTTGTCAAATATTTGCCAGCGTATTTTGCAATTTCTTCAGTCACTAGTGGCATATTCAAATCACGATGTATATTTGAATTTTTGATGTACCATGGAGCCGATGTTATCATGCGTAAAATTTTATTTTGCCTGCGTTGAATTTTCTCTACATTTGAAGCTGAAGCAGTGCCCCATAGTTGAATTCCGTAGCACCATATTGGCTTTAAAAGCGACTTGTATATTAAAAGTTTACAGTCTAGGCTAAGTGTTGAATTTCGACCAATCAGCCAATGTACCTGAGTTAGTTTAAGTTTCATTTGAGTTAACTTAGAATCAATGTGGTGTTTCCATGTAAGTCGTCGATCAAGGTGTATACCAAGATATTTCACATGTGAATGTTGAGAAACAACTTGATTGTTAATCCGAATGGGGGAACAAGTATCTCTTCGTAAAGTAAATGTTACTTGAACACACTTTTGTTCATTTACCTTGATTCTCCATAAGTTTAACCAAAGCTCCATCTGGCTAATGTGTTCCTGGAGTTTGCGGGATGCCTCATCAGGGTTTTCATGCATACTAAGGCAGGCTGTATCGTCGGCAAATGTGGAAGTATGGATACTACTGCTCACAGGCATATCACAAGTATAAATTAAATATAAAACTGGTCCCCAGATGAAATTGTTTCAGGCCTACTTGTAAAGTCTCCTTCCGCAACAGTGAACTTACGGGAAATAATGTAACTTTCCAAAAGATTTAAAATGTTTATTGGTAAGTAATTTCAATATTAGGCCTTCATGCCACACTTTATCAAATGCCTGGGAAATGTCTATAAACAGCGCAGAACAATACTTTTTTTCCTCAAAAGCTCTTCTTATAAATTGAACCAATCTATGAGTTTGTTCAATGGTGCTATGCTGACTTCTAAAACCAAATTGATGGTCTGGTATGCACCCACTACTAATTAGAATTGGGGACAATTTTGTTTTGAGCAGTTTTTCGAAAAGCTTTGACATTGTAGATAGTAGACTTATTGGCCTATATGACTCAGCCTTTGTTATATCTTTGCCCGGCTTTGGAATCATTTTAACCTTGGCAAGTTTCCAGTTGTGTGGATAATACTCCAGTCGTAAAATAGCATTAAATATGAATAACAGGATTCTCATTGCAATACGAGGCAAGTTCATCAGCATCTGATTACTAATTCCATCAATACCCGGAGCTTTCTTCGGGTTGAGTTCGGCAATTAATTTTTGTAAATCACGCGTCTTAAACTTTATGTGTTGAGGGGGTAGAGCGACTATATTCGGCAAATCAGCAACACCAGTACATATATTTGGCGTAAAAACGGATTTTAAGTGCTCAGCAAATATTTTACCTTTTTCAGTATCGCTTCTTGCCCAACCTCCGGTAGATGTGCGTAGAGGTGGCTTATACTCAACGGGTGTTTTAAGCTTTCTGGCAGCGCGCCACAAGGAGTAATTAGACGCCGGTGTAACATCAAGACCCTCCAGATAATTTTTAAGAGATGCAATTTTTTCAGATGCAAGCAACTCTTGGAGTCGTTTAGTGCACTCTTTAAATCTGATTTTATTTTGTGGTGATCTGTGCTGTTGCCATTCCCTTCTAGCCCTTCTTTTTTCACGTACGAGACGTTCAATGTCTGTAGAATAAATTTTATTAAACCCAATCTGCGGATGGGAGATAGTGGCAGCCTGTTTAATATTCTCGCTGAGATTGGCAATGTTCGATTCAATATCATCGGGTGTTCTAAGCGTAATGTTTTCCGTACAATGACTGCTGAGATATTTTTTGAACCCCAGCCAATTTACACGATTGATCATCTTCACATATGGGTCAGGTAAGTTACTTCTTAATGGGCTACAAATTGTGATGATCGTCGGGGAGTGATCGGACGAGAGATCAAGAGAAGCTTGAACTTGAATTAAATCCCTAGAGATATTTTTTATGACGCCAAAATCTATAACGTCCGGAATTTTTTGTATGTCAGTAGGCCAATAAGTGGGCTCCCCACTCGAAATGACATCCAAGCCCATTTTTGAAATAGTGTTGAACAATGCTCGACCTCTGGGTGTAACAAGGCGCGAACCCCAGAACGTATGTTTCGCATTGTAGTCTCCAGCTGCTACAAAACAAGGTCCAAGAGATTTGTAGAAATCCTCATATTGATTCTCAGTGATTGAAAATCTGGGAGGGGAGTAAATTGATGATATAACGAAATTTGAACAAAAACTTTCAATGCCAATATTTGTTGCTTGTAGGTATTCTTCACAAATGTTATCAAGAACATAGTGCTTCAAAATGATTTTGGTATTTGCTCAAGTTTGAAAACTGTACAGTGAACTTGTGTAGTGTATGTTGCAAACGCTCAGTTGTCTCGTGATTTTTTAAGAGTTCAAAACAAGAAATGAGCACAGAAAAAATATTCTGGATAGAGTTCCTAGAATTATACAAACAATCGCCTGCTTTATGGCGCATTAAAATAAAAACTGCACAGTTTACTTGTATAGCTTGTATAGCACAAGCTCAGTTTTAGCAGTGCCAGGCTTGGGCACTGAACTTGTGCTGGACTTTTTCAAAAGTATTTTAAATTTTTTTAATTCTACGAAACATTTTTTACAAAATGCTTTGCTCCAAAAATTAAATTCTATTAATTTTTTTGTTTTAAAAAATTAATTTTTAAGATAAAAATCAAAAATTAAAAAAAAAATATTTTCTTAAAAAACTGCTTTTTTCTCGAACGAATGCAATTGAATAAATTAAATTTGTACAATTCAATTAACTAAAAATTTAATAATAGTTCTGAGACAAGGTTTTTCCAGTTTAAAGTGAATGCCACTACTGATTCATTCCTCTTCGTATTTCTTTTTATTTTTACATCTTTTTTTAATAACTTTTGCTGGCATTTCACTCGCTTTTATAACAATTTCGTGTAATGCCAATAAACAACTGAAGAAAGATTGTGAAATTTTTTATAGTTTTTTTTTAGCATAAATTCAAAAGGGGTTTCTTGTTTTCCAGAACATTTACGAATTCCCAGAACATTTATTGCTTTTTATGTCTCGTTTTTATAAGTACGAGTATGAAATTGCATAATCATTTGTTTTGTCTCACTTTTATTTAATAAAATTTTATTATTTGACCCATAAAAATTTCCAACTTTCAATCAAACAACCAAGCAATCAAACCAACAAAAAAATATCAAGGTGAATAATTATTAAAAAGAATTATTTGCGTTATGTAACACTTAATTACAAAACTTAATTTTCCGTTAATACAAAACTGTCATAAAAAAATAAATATTTTGTCATAATTTTTTTTTTTTGTTATACAAATTATGTCGTTAGTACAATTAAAGTTTTAGCTGGCAAAAAAAAAAAAAAAACTAAACGGACGGACAAAATCATGAAACCATGATGAGACTTCCCTCGACCAAAATAATAACACAATTATGTTAAAATGCTCAACTAAAAATATATAAAAAAATTTAACAATGTCATTTGTTGTAGAATCAACTGCTAACTGCTCGTTATAAATTGCACAATATCGCTGGCAAAAACAATTCAACAAAATTATAAAAAATTGTCTAGAACACAAGAAACAAAATTCTCCGCCCAGGTACATAGACATGTGCTGATGAAGTGCGTGGTGGTAAAGTAAATGCTGGGGTCTAATCGTCGCTTTCGATAACGAGCTGATTCGATCACGTTTTTCCAGTTTGAGATTATGGCATTCGCTATCGGATATTGTAATAATATTGTTCGATATCGTATGTCATAATCTCAAACTGAAAAAACGTGATCGAATCAGCTCGTTATCGAAAGCGACAATTAGACCCCTGTACCTGGATTCAGTAACTTTTATTACGATAATCGTATCGCTTTAATAAATATAACGAAAATTTATCGACTTTGCTATTCATTAACATATTTTAACGATATTCGCTGTCGGTTGGAGAAAAAAAAATTAAGTCACAAGATCAAATTCATTGTGTTTTTCGTTATTATTCTTTGTGCTTGTTTTTCGCTTATTTTCACATTTTCTATACAGATAAAGCTGGACACTATCGTAAAAGATATTACGGAATCACATTATCGTTACCGCAAGCGAATAAACACATACGTCGATAAATATTAAGATTTTCAGTTCGCAAAAAGTTACAGAATCTAGTATCTATTCGGCTATGCGCGATCTTCTGTGTGGTAAGAATCATACAGTGGGCTTTTCTAAAAAAAACTCTGCTCTGACTGCTATCGTAGTCTTTTCTGTAAGAAAAGTGTGCTGTTAGTGGCACAGTTGACTTTTCTATAAGGCAACCGTTCTGTGAATGACGCAGCCGAATTTTCTATAAAAGTGTGCTGTGATCGACCCACTCAACATTCCTTGAACAAAAAAATGTGCTGTCGACTTTTTTATAAGAAAAGTGCTACATGAGTGAAGCAGTCGACTTACAGCCTGTCCCACGATGTCACCAGATATAGTTTGATCAACAACTTGTATTGCAAACAACAATAACATTAGAAAATTTGTTGTTGCTTGCAATACAAGTTGTCGATCGAATGATTTCTGGTGACATCGTGGGACAGGCCGTTAGAATAAAAAAAGTACGTTTTTAATAAAAAACAAGCATTTTTATGTTAAGGACATCCTTTTAATTAAAACTACCTTTTTAATAAAAAATTTCCTTCTTAATAAAAAGTACCTTTGCAATAAAAAAAATTTTGGTTTTAATAAAAGTACTTTCTTAAGTAAAGCAACGATCTTAATAGAAAGAACATTTATAATAAAAAGTACCTTTTAAATAAAAAGTATATTTTAAATAAAAAGTAACTTGTTTTAAAAATATTAACTTTTTTAATAAAAAAGTACTTTTATCAATAATATAAAACACTCATGTTTAATTATAAATACTTTTCTTTTACAAAATGTACTTTTTTAATAAAAAGTACCTTTTTCAATAAAATTACTTTTTTAATAAAAAGTAGCTTTGTTAATAAAAAGTACATATTTATAATACAAAATATATTTGCTAATTGAAAGTAAATTTTTTAATAAAAAGTACCTTTTTTTAATGAAAGTAACTTTTTTAATGAAAAGTTTCTTTTTTTAATAAAAAAAAAATACTTTTGTAACAAAAAATAACTTTTCTAATAAAAAGTACTTTTTTTATAAAAAGTACTTTTTTAATGAAAAGTAAATTTTTTAATAAAAAGTACCTTTTTTAGTAAAAATAAAATTTTTTAATAAAAAGTACACTTTTTCGAAAAAAGTGTCTGTGTTAATAAAAAGCACACATTCCTAATACAAATGTCTTTGTTAATAAAAAGTACCTTATTTTAATAAAAAAATATAAAAAAGTATCTTAATTAATAAAAAAAGCCCCTTTTAATAAAAAGTAAATTTTTTAATAACAAGTACCTTTTTTTAAAAAAAGTATCTGTGTTAATAAAAAGTACACCTTTTTAATACAAATTTTTTGTTAATAAAAAGTATATTTTTTAATAAAAATACCTTTTGTAATAAAAAGTAAATTTTTTAATAAAAAGTACGGTTTTTAATAAAAAGTACCATTTTTAATAAAAAATACATAAAAATAAGATTTTTTAATAAAAAAGTACCTTTTTTAATAAAAAGTTCTTCTTTAGTAAAAAGGATCTTTTCAATTAAAACTACCTTCTTAATAAAAATTACTTTCTTAGTAAAAATAGTTTTTTTAATAAAAAGTATTTTTTTTTAAATAAGTACCTTTTTTAATTACAAGAAGTTTATTAATAAAAAGTATTTTAAAAAAGGTACCTTTTTAGAAAAGAGGAAATTTTTAATAAAAACTACCTTTTTAGAAAAAAGTACCGCCCTTATAAAAAGTACCTTATTTAAAAAAAGTATAATATAAAAAAATTTCCTTTGTTTACAAAAAGTACCTTTGTTAATAAAAGTTACATTTTAAGTAAGAAGTATAAAAAGTACATTTTTAATAAAAAGTACATTTTTTATAAGAAGTACCTTTTGAGCAACAAGTACTTTTTTAATAAAACGTACCTTTTCAATAAAAAGTGCCTTTTGAATAAAAAGTACCTTTTGAATAAAAAGTACCTTTTGAATAAAAAGTACCTTTTGAATAAAAAGTACCTTTTGAATAAAAAGTACCTTTTGAATAAAAAGTACCTTTTGAATAAAAAGTACCTTTTGAATAAAAAGTACCTTTTGAATAAAAAGTACCTTTTGAATAAAAAGTACCTTTTAAATAAAAAGTACCTTTTGAATAAAAAGTACCTTTTGAATAAAAAGTACCTTTTGAATAAAAAGTACCTTTTGAATAAAAAGTACCTTTTGAATAAAAAGTACCTTTTGAATAAAAAGTACCTTTTGAATAAAAAGTACCTTTTGAATAAAAAGTACCTTTTGAATAAAAAGTACCTTTTGAATAAAAATTACCTTTTGAATAAGAAGTACCTTTTGAATAAAAAGTACCTTTTGAATAAATACTATCTTTTGAAAAAAAGTACCTTTTGAATAAAAAGTACCTTTTGAATAAAAAGTACCTTTTGAATAAAAAGTACCTTTTGAATAAAAAGTACCTTTTGAATAAAAAGTACCTTTTGAATAAAAAGTACCTTTTGAATAAAAAGTACCTTTTGAATAAAAAGTACCTTTTGAATAAAAAGTACCTTTTGAATAAAAAGTAGCTTTTGAATAAAAAGTATATTTCGAATAAAAAGTACTGTCTTTAATAAAAATTACTTTTTGAATCAAAAGTACCTTTTGAATTAAAAGTCTTTTTTAGATAAAAAAGAACCTTTTTAATAAAAATTACTTTTTAAATAAAAAAGAACCTTTTTAATTAAAAAAACTAATTTGTATTCTTTACGCCTGAAGTACATATGTATGTACATACATATGTATGTACATACTTACAAATATTTAACTACCACATTGTTCTAGCCAAGCGGTGAAATTTCGAGCGAAAAAAGAACAAAAACATTTATTTAAGCATTAAACAATTACAGAAAAATACACATTAAAATACATTTTAGGGAGTGTTTTCTGTTCTGACCATTGTTATACGGCATATACAATTGAAATCTTTTTCTTTGTCTTTTGTCTGTTTTCTTTATGAATTAAATTACAGTATAATTAAATAAAATAAAAGAATACAATTGTGTGCTATTTTATTACAAACACAAAAACTCACATTCATGTAAATATTTATTTATAAAAAAAAAACAAAAAGAATTGCATCACGACTTAATTCGCACATATAAACTCAGAAAGAAGTTTTATTATTTTAAAACGCAAATTACTCAGCAGTTAAGAGAATGTTATAAAATTTCTTGCAACAATATGTGGGAATGTTGTTAGTTAATTTAGCATAAAATGAGTTATAGATTATAAGAATGTTTCATATTCTTAAGGGGCCTTGAAAACAGGATGTTAAGGTATTACAGGATTTTCTTATAAATAAATAAATTGATTGCACAGAATAGATTTTGATAAAATGACGCGATTATTAAGAAGAAAACCTACTGTTTGATATAAAATTTTAACAATTTTAATAGCAATAATTTTCAAATTATTGCTAAAACTTTATTCTATATTGCACGTTGTTTGCATTCAACCCATTGTGCACTGCGAAACTTGTCAATGTTGCATACCAACAATATCTTTAATTTAATCTTTCCACCCATACTAAAAAAGTTTCTCCATTACAAATACAATATATTTTCATGAAACAGAATCAATTTACTGAAATTAATGCTGAACAAAAAAAATTTATATATATGTACAAAAAATGTCAATCCATCAAGCGTTTTAAATTTATAGTGTATACTTTTTTTAACAACAAAACGTGACTTTAATTAAAATCTCTGTCTAGCAATACAATAGGTAAGATTTATTTTCGGCAAAATAAACCTGTTTCACTTCAAATGTATTGACACCTTAAAGTAATGGCAAGAATGCACATTTTTCTTTTTTATTATTTTTTGATTATTTTAAAATAGTCCAGTTTTGAAATTGTTTAGCTTGAATGACATATTCGTGTTTGCAAATTTTTAAATAAACATCTTTTAGCTTTTTTTTTAGAAATATTCATGTATTCACTCTCATTATAAAAAAAATAGTTTCGCTTTTTAAAGCAATAATCATAAATTTTTTACGAGTTTTTTTTTGGTACGAGTATTTAAAGTGATTTCGATGTTAAACATACAACAAAAACTTTCTCTATTTTTTTTTTTTTTGCAAATTTCGCTTTATTTCTGCTCATTTTGTGCATTTGTTGCTGCTTCTGTTGTTTTGCACTGTGTCTGGCGTAACACATTTTTTTTAGGATAATAGAGTGAGCTTTTGCTGGAATATCTAAATACAGATGAAGACATTAGATTGCATAGAGATGAGAGGTACTTTTTGCAATTACTGTTAAAAAGATAACTTTAAAAAAATTACTGACAAAAGTACTTTTTGAAAAAAGTAGTTTTCGACAAAAGTACTTTTTTCAAAAAGTAGGTTTTGTCAAAAGTACTTTTTGAAAAAAGTAGTTTTGTCAAAAGTACTTTTTGAAAAAAGTAGTTTTTGTCAAAAGTACTCTTTGAAAAAAGTATTTGTTGTCAAAAGTACTTTTTGAAAAAAGTAGTTTTGCCAAAAGTACTTTTTGGAAAAACTATTTTTTGCTAAAAGTACTTTTTGACAAAAGTAATTTTTCTCAAAAGTACTTTTTGAAAAAAGTATTTCTTGCCAAAAAGTTCTTTTTTGATAAAAGTAGTTTTTTCCAGAACTGCTTTTTGAAAAAAGTATTTTCTGTCAAAAGTACTTTTTGAAAAAAGTAGTTTTGACAAAAGTACTTTTTGAAAAACTATTTTTGCCAAAAGTACTTTTCGACAAAAGTAATTTTTCTCAAAAGTACTTTTTGAAAAAAGTATTTTTTGCCAAACAGTACTTTTTGACAGAAGTAGTTTTTTCCAGAACTGCTTTTTGAAAAAAAGGACTTTGGAAAAAGTAGTTTTTGCCAAAAGTTCTTTTTGGAAAAACTATTTTTTGCCAAAAGTACTTTTTTACAAAAGTAATTTTTTGTCAAAACTACTTTTTGAAAAAAGTAGTTTTTGTCAAAAATATTTTTTGAAAAAAGTATTGTTTGTCAAAAGTATTTTTTGAAAAAAGTAGTTTTTGTCAAAAGTACTTTTTGAAAAAAGTACTTTTTTCAAAAGTACTTTTTGGAAAAAGTAGTTTTTGCCAAAAGTTCTTTTTGCACACAGTATTTTTTGGAAAAGTACTTTCTGACAAAAGTAGTTTTTCTCAAAAGTACTTTTTCAAAAAAGTAGTTATTGTCATGGTTTAGCTTCTCTTTAAGCAGCTTTTAGAAGGCCGAAAATGAAACCGCATGCCTTTCAGCTCAATTTTGCAAACTATGCCGAATGTCTGCAATTAAACACTGTATCGAAGGACCATAAACACTTACGATCGATAATTGTAATTTGTTGTCTGCTCTTTGACTTAGAAGCGCTTAAAATGGAATACTTACAAGTCTACGAGTATTTTCAAGGTGATTTTTCTAATTCATTGAAACCTAAATTACCTTTAGAAATGGTTTTTAAATTATATATTTTTTTAATGTTGCATTTAAAAAAACAATAATTTTTAACCTACTTTTAAGCAAAAGCGCAATCATCCTTTACTACGAGTATAAGCCCATTATTAACTAATTGTAATTGTTAAACATACAATATAATTTAGGAATAAATAAAAAAAACTTTACCCAATTTATTTGTTACGAAATTTAAATGTAGTTTTAATATTACACAAACACACACACATGTCATTTGACTGACGTTGGCTTAATTATTTGGTTGCTTGGGTTTAGTTTTGATTTGTAAAGTTTATATTTAATTTTTTTTACGTTTTGGTTTCTTTTTCCTTTCAGTACAGATAATAATTACTGGCAGCCGCTTAATGTTATTGTAGATACAATACAACAACTATTATTAATTGTAACAAAAAAGAAAAAAAAACAAATGAAGATAGAAATAAACTTCCGTTGTAGTCGCAGTCATGGGATCAAGTCTCATTCATTTCAATGCCTGCTTAAACTATCGCTATTTGGATTTATTTAATTTTTATTTAATTTTTTCCGATTACAGTTTGATTTGGTTTTCATTACAATTACGCTATCAAATGTCTGAATGAGCCATTGAAGCATTAAATGAAAAACAAATGGACGTTAACTAATGTCATATTAAATAATGATTTGCGTTTTTTTTTGCTTCTCATATCATGAGACGAAAACTTTTAAGTTATCTATCGTTATAAAAAAATACATAAATTGTGGTTGAAATTTAAATAAAATGAGGGAAAAAATATATAACAAGTGTCATGAAGGAAAAGATTATGAAAAGCAACCACACACAGAAAAAAATATCAATGTAAAATCAACATGCAAAAAGTTTGATTCAAATCACATTAAATTTACAAGATATAATATTTTGTTTGGGTGTGTGGCGTTTATTAGCTTTGTTCATAGCTGCAATACACTTTTGTGCTTAGTTGTGTGAGTTGTTTTTGTAGTGTTGTTGTTTTTTTATGTTTGTGAACAGCCGACAAACTGCTGCTGGCTGGTAGGCAGTGTACTAGTCTTGCAGTCGGAGGATCGCATGTTCGAATCCTGGAGTCAAGTGAAAGTATTTTGTATTTTTTTGTTAACTAACTAAAACTTTTGAAAGCGTTTTGGTTTTTTTAACCAAATAAATTGTATGTTAAATGATCAATGAAATAATGTTAAATTAAAATTTAATTCAAGATGATACATATTAGTGTTTATCTTCAGAATATTTAAAGTAGTTGTGCCTGCAGGGGTAAGCATTTTGACTACCACGCGATGACTTCCGATTTCAAATCTTGTCCGGGGCAGCCAATTTATATACAAATATTTTTCTGATGTCTATGTCAACAACACCTAAGTTAAATAATTAATAAAATACAAATTCTACATTAAATTGGATTCATGTTGTTCCATCTTGAAATAACTTTGATTCAAAATGATTCTTTATTTTGATTTTAACAGTATGTAAATTTTAAATCAGCGTGAAAGGAAAATTTTTCTCTGACAATTGCTATAAATCATGTTAGATTAACATGAAACACATATTAAGCAAAATCATTGCCGAAAAAGATTAGATTAACCTTGTTTAAGTAGATTTTAAGTTGAAATATTTCTGTGTGCAGAAAGCTTTCAGTAGGCCGACTCAAACATAAAGAAAGAAGTTGATTTATTATTTTGTTAGGACCCAAGGTATATCAAATAGATATAACACTAATAATTACGCAGCTTTTGCTCGCGAAAAACACCAATTAGCTTAAGTCGACTTAAGCTATTATAACATATTGCCACAGATATGCGAGTAAGTGCGTAAAGGAACAAAATATTTTCAAATGTTTCAAAGGTAAAAATGTGAAAAATGAGAAAAATGAGAAAAAGCTTTTGTACACAGAAACATTCTACATTAAAATCTCAATAAACAATGTTAATTTAACATTGTTAGGCAATGCTTTTGCTTCATATGTATGTGTTTGATGTTAATTCAACATGATTGACAGTAATCTTTAAAGAAATTTTTTAATTTTGAAATAACTTTATTGCATGTTGATTTAACATTCCAGTACTGTTAAATCAAAATGAAGAATCATGTTGAATCAACGTTACTTCAAGTTGAAACAACATGAATTTAATTTATTAAAGTCATATTATTTTATTAATTTTTCATAACTCACATGATTGTGGGTATTGACGTAGGCATCAGGAAATTGTTTGTGTTGACTTACCCTCCAACTACAAGACTACACCGGCTATTGTCGGCTATTGTCGGCTATTTACGAACATCAAAACCAACAACAACAAAACAACAACAATTCATACAACTGAGCGCTGCAGTATTTGGCAGCTATGAATAAAACAAATAAATACCAACCAAAAGCATGAATCAAAAAAACAAACAAAAATGCCACTGGACATCTAAGTCATCATAGAATACACATGTGTGTTTGTTGTAGTGAGAGAGAGAGAGAGAGCACATTCCACAAACAAATGTATATAATTTGTATACAACAAAATTCTATGTCTAATGCTAGGAACACAACTGGAACGAACGACGAATTTTTCGGTGCGAACTTTCGTCATAAAAAATAAAACACATGTGTGCATATGAAAATGAACACAACACCGCCGTATAACGAATTTCGTCGTGCGTGACGAATTCTTAGATAGATTTATTTCTAATTTGTACGCCGACGAACGACGAAAAAACAATTTTCTCTCTCTCACCCTCTGTCTTTGTACACATAACAACCAACTTTATCAAATACAAGAGAGGAATTCGCTGAGTAAATTCGTCGTTGTTGTGCTTCACACGACGAATTTACGCAGCGAACTCTTATCGACGAATTCGTCGACGTGGACGAAATTCGTCGTTCGTCCCAATTGTGTTCCTAGCATAAGTCACAAGCAGAAAGTAAAAGAAGGCACCTGCGCAATTAGCAATCTTGTTTTCTTGATTCATGAGCATAAAGAACATATTATTTCTTGTCAATTTAATATGATATGCAATCAAAATTTTTGCATGTTGATTTTACATTGGTATTTTTTCTCTATGTGTGAGCCTACGAAATTTTATTTTCTTCAGCATTTAGAATGGAGTTGAATGAACTATTTTTTTTCAAATATTTAAAATTTTGTTCTTGTCTGCTGTATTTGGTCATATGTACTATAATTAAGTGTTTAAAATTTTTTATGTTTTTGGTATGAATATTTTTTTATATTATATAATCATTCAAGATTTTGCTTGTATTTTTTTTTTCTCTCAGCCAAAAAATAATATGGCCGAGCGTTAGTTACTAGTGTGAAGCCTTAAATACTCATATTTTAGACGTAAATAAATTCAGTTAAGTGCGACTTTGACTCGCACACGAAGGCTGTCTTATGGATACACTACATTGCGCTCATTTGCTCAAAGAGCAAATTTTGAAAATTTCAAGAGTTTGCCTCTCAAGATTTGTAAGTTACAGCAAGTTGTCAAAATTACATTAACTGATAGCATACCATTTAATGTTGAGTCTTTTAATATTCAGTGTTAATTGGTGAAGTCTGCCTAAAAATACACTAACCTTGCAAATTTCAAGTTTCTATATATAATTGTATCTATATGTATTTCAAAATTTTCGTTGCTCGCTATAGAATACCCTTTAATTAATTTACCTGTCATATATTTGTTGTTGAAGCGGCCAAAGTTTTACATATTCTGTAAAAATTTCAGTTCCGTAGCTCTTACGGTTCTCAAGGAAACAGCCAGTGACAGACAGACGACAGACATACAGACATCATAGTGAAAACAATAGGGCTGTTCCTTCTTAACTTTGTTGTACGGAACCCTAAAAATCAAAGTTTAATATTTGGTTATATGTACATATATGTATGTCTCTCAAAAATTGCTCTAATTACCACAAAAAAAATCCTTTTCAATTAACAAAATTATTATAGTGAACAATGTTTTAATCAAATTTGTATACTACATCCAACAACGGCTGTTATTTAAAAAAAAGGTGCTGATAAGATTTTCTGTGTATACACAGAGAAAAACTAACTCATAGAATCAAGAAGATTTTCTCTATGAAACAATTTTAGGCAAAGGGGCATCCCAGCAAAAAGAAGCGAAGATTTATTCATAGAGATTCCTTATTGTTTTTATGTGGTTAATCTTATTAATTTTATCAAGAAGAAAACCACATAAAATCAAAAAGGAATCTTATTATTCACAACTTTTTTTACTCAATTTCCGTTATTTTTTGGCACCAAAAAAACAATCCATAGAGAAAAACTTCTTGATTCTATTAGGTTTTCTTATAAATTGTAAACTATAGGGATTTCTTATTGATTTTATTAGGTTGCCTTATTGATTTTTTTAAAAAGGGTTTCTTCTTGATTTTATTAGGTTCCTATATGATTATGTGTAAAGCATCTTATTGATTTTTTTTAAAGGAAATTTTCATGATTTTAGGAGGTGTCTTGTTATTTCGTTTCTATAAATAGACATAGAGACAATTTTTTTATGTATGATCTTTTTCATTTTTGTATAAGAATGTTTGCACAATAATTTTAATGGTTAGTCAGGCTGTTTGTTAGCATATTGGTTAGAGTGCTTGTCTATCAGGTAGAAGTTTGCTGGTTCACTACTTGGTGAGTAAGTTAGTTAAGATATAACATAATGTGTATGTATGTACATACATACATATGTATATGGTATAGAATTTAAATGAAAATACATAAGTACAGAGAACAAAGACGCAATTTTTTTTATATATTTTATGAGGTCGCCTAATAAAAACAAGAAGAAAACCTTATTGAAAAATCTAGAAGATTTCTTCTTGATTTATTCAAAAAGGTTTTCTCTATGAAATTAATAAGATTTCCTTATAGAAAAAAAACCATAGAGATTTCTTATTAATTTTGTTCTATTTTATGGGGTATTTAGTAGGCATTCTATGTAAGAGCACGTTCATGTTATTGTAAGCTTTCACAAAGCGAACTTGAAGTACTATCTAATTAATGAAAGAACCTTCCTCGTATACCTCTATCTTGTGCATGCTATTACCTTACACCGAAAGAATTTTGCTTCATAAGTCCAATGAAACAATTTCATTAAAATTTTTTCACAAATATAATGATAATTTCACAAATCCAATGAAAATTTCATGAATATTGTGAAAGAATTTCATTAGAATCGAGTCGTTGGTATTCTGGTTTCGTAAGAATATTTTATTGGATTTATGACAACAATATTTTCTAATTATTAAGAAACCCCTTTATATTTAAGTTATTTCATTCTTTTCATGAAGTTATTTTATTGTTTCGACGAAGTTATAGCACTGCATTAATAACACTGTTAAATAAATTTGATGAAGTTTTCAATAAAATAATTTTGACGAAACTGGTTTCATTAATCCAACGAAGCGTGATGTTGTTTGAATTTTAATGAATTTTTCATTAGATTAATGTCGAAATTCATAGAATTTAGGCCGAAAATTCTTTCAGTGTAGTGAATCCAAACGATTTTTCCAACCATCCATTTAGAACAAAATCAAAAAAAAAATGCATTATGTTATGTTTGTTAATTTCATTGAAAATATTATATTTTTTATTCCTTTCTTTAAAATATGTTTATACTCGTATATATTATTTATTTCTTTACTCATTTACTCCATTGTGGATCATTGTTTAATTAGCCATTGATTTTTTTTTTTTTTTTTTGGTTCCTACATCCCACTCAACCATTAGCAGGCATAAATTAACTTATATTTATTTCCGCTTTTGAAAAACAAAACGCATATTTGCAGTTTGTATTCAAAAAAAAAATAAATAAATAAAACATACTGACCAACAAAATTGATGGGGTAAAACAAAAAGCAGCAGAAATAATATTAAGAGTACCGGAAAACAATTTTTATTGCTTTTGTTTTTCATTTTGATTTATTGAGTTGAAAATGTAATTCCTTGATAATTGTCGGCTGAATAATTAACGTTTGAAGTTCGGTCGGTTGTAATAAAAAAAAGGGTGCAATAAAAAGACTGAAGTGCAGACAATAGTGGTAAAAAGCCGCATATTAGAAAAATTTGTCACTCATCAAAAAAAGCTGAATACTTTTTTATATTTCACTGCATCTATTTATTTAAAAATTGCATATATAAAAGCTTAAAAAACAATAAAAATAATAGTTTAAAATTAAAGAAATTCAGTAAAGTGCGACTTAGACTCGCGCACGAAAGGCTTCGTACGTTCGATTTTTCGCATTTTTTTAATGTGGCTTTTTTGCTTTTTTGAAGTTTTTTTTCAGTTTAAACGATTTTTTTTCAGTTTTATCGCTTTATTCTGTTTTATTTGGGTTTTTTTTTTGTTTTTGGGTTTTTTTCATTTTGGAGATTTTTTTCATTTTGGCGATTTTTTTCTGTTTTTGGGGTTTTTTCATTTTGGCAATTTTTTAATTTTTGGCGATTTTTTTCTGTTTTTGGCGATTTTTCCGTCTTTAGTCTTAGAAATTTATTTTAATTTGGTGCTTTTTTCATTTTGACGATTTTTTCTGTTTTTGGGTTTTTTTTAATTTTGGTGATTTTTTTTCGCTTTGGCGATTTTATAATTTGGAGTTTTTTAGTTTTACCGTTTTTGAACATTTCAAGAGTTTTGCTCTTACGGTTTCCAAGATACAACAAGTTGTCAAAATTACATTAGCTGATAGAACTCCCTTTAATTAAATTTTTTTAAATTTTAGCAATAATTGTTGTAGATTGTATAAGAAGACACTAACTTTACAAATTTCAAGTGTATATATGTACATTGTATTTATGTGTATATTACATGGGATTTTAACATTTTTCGTTGCCCGTTTTGGAACACCCTTTAATTTTTAACTCTCATGTATTTGTTGCTGTAGGGGCCAAAGTTCTACACGCTCTGTCCAAATTTCAGGTCCGTAGCTCTTACGGTTCTCGATAAAAATAGCCTGTGACAGACGGTCTTACAGACGGGCAGCATAACGAAAACAATAGGGTTGTTCCTTTTCACCTTTGGTGTACGGAACCCTAAAAATGAACCGACTAGTACTATTCGAAGACGTTGCCAATTATATTGTTAGCTAATCGCATATATATTTTAATGTAGCGTTCGATAGCCTGCTTGGCTGGCACCGACTTCAAACAACACTACAGGTAACCAGGGTTGTCAGGTATGGCGATTTCTCGCCAAACGTGGGGATTATTGATTTAGTGAAATGGCAAATTTTCTGGCGATAAATAAATCAGTAAAACTTGGTTTAAAAATAAACCCGTCTGCAAAATATTAAAACAATTTGATTTTGATGATTTTTCTTATATTAATTATATGTAGTAGTTAATGCGTTTCGAATTTGGAAACGAAAACTTTACAAGCAATAATGTTTGGCGATTTTATTTCTGGTTTTGGCGGATATGTATTTTTTTTTAATTTACATATATGTATTTAAAAAAAGTGTTATATAAAAATAAATTTATTATCAAATTTAGATTGAGAAAAACTACATAAAATGCATTTTGGCGAAATAGATCGGAAAAAAATCTGACAACCCTGCAGGTAACACATATAAAAATGATTTCTGTTTCAGTGAATATAAATTATATTCATTATATTATATTATATATTATTTTCGAAGTCAATATATTTTTTTAATTAAATCTGTAGCTTTAAATTCTTTTATCTAATATTTCGACCTTTTTTATATATTTAATTAAACTATTTTTTTGATTTAATAAAATTTTTTAATGGGCGTTCTATCGCCCACTATTTTAAGCTCAATATCTATCCAAAATGTTTGCCAAGTTTTGTGCGAGTCCCTTGAGTAGAATAACACATGATGTAAGACTAAATTATAATAAGCGTAGCCCCGCCCACTTTTCCAAATTCCAAATCGTGTTGCTTTCAAAGCTCAGAGTATGAGTTTTAATATTTCGTAAGCATGGGCTACAATTTAAGCACGTAATAAATGAGGAAAAATTTTAATGGGTGTGGTTCCGCCCACTTATTTAGTCCCAATGTTATGTCATTCAAAGATCCCACAGTGTTTGCCAAAGTTTCATGGAGCACAACTACTTATTATATAATATTTAATTTTAATGGGCGTGGCCCGCCCACTTTTCTAAATGACAGATCGTGCCACTTTAAGAGCACAAATTGTCTATTAAGTTTTATGCGGAAGCACATGAAATGTCATTTATAATTTAAATGGGCATGACTCCGCCCACTTTTTTTTAATACAAGCTTATGTCATTCAAAAAGCTAAAAGTGCTCAACAAGCTTCGCAGCACTCGCTTGAGTAGAAGTACATAAAATATTCTACTTCATGTTGAAAGGCGTGGCTCCGCCCACTAAATTTTACTGGGCGTGACCGCGCCTACATATTTTGTTAAGAAATAGATTTTGTCTTTACTACAGCTCAGGGTGTGTGCCAAATAAAAATGGAATGGAAAATGTGTGGCTGTGTGTGGCTGATTGAAAAGATGCTTTATGTGTGTGTGTAAATAAAATAGCTCTGTATATACGCATGTGCATTCGGTTTAATATTCAGAGTATTTTTATATTCGTGCGTGTGATTAAGCACACATAGGGCCTAATTCATAAAAAAATATTTTGATTTTATAAAAGGTTTATTAATAAAATTTCCATAGAAAATTTGTTTCATAAACCTGTTATTAAACAGAAATATTTTTTATGAATAAGGCAGTATGTCCTTAAATTTTAGTTGCTGTACTGTCATTTGTGTTTGAGTGTATTTTATTTTTAGCTACACGCATTCATAGTTCTTTGATGGCTAACACTCAATGAGTACTTGAAGGATACTTCTGTTATTATCTGCTTATAAATGTGCCTATATTTTGAATTTATTTAAATCGATTGCATAGTTTTGAATTTACAGAAACTGCCCCCTGCCCTCTAGTGGTACTACTTTAAAAAAAAATATTAAATCCACACAGACTTTGCCTTGTTAGATACGTCCCTATAGGGGCTGTATGTTTAGTCAGATAAGACTTTGCTACATAAGTGTTGCTCTGCTATAGATATATGTATAGTATATAGTACATCGTAGTGTCGTTGAATTTCAGATCTAGAACTAGATATCACGCAAACTCACCGCTCAGCTCTGTTTACTTTAAATTTATTTACGACTTGTTCAATGCTGCACAGCCTAGACTTAGTTAGACATTGTTAACGAACATCCATCCATCAAAATTCAAAAGCGGAACAAGTTATTTAGAAAATATTTATATAATAATACGAGTATTTACTTCGGTATTAAGTTTTTAATACTTCAATGTTTTATTTTGATACTGAAATTTTTATAATAATATTTCTACATATAATTTCATTTCCTATTCCGCAGGCATAAATAAGAATTAAGTTTGTACGGGTGTTGTGGTGGCATTTTTTTAAATTGGAGCCGAAAAAATTACTCACAAATATTAAAGGTCTTACGACTTATACGACTTTATCACGATCAATATATATTGACTTTGGTCAATAAATATGATTTTTTATTTATTTTTTTTTGTTTTTGTTATGTGTTTATTATTTCAACATTTTAAGTCTACTGTTATATAAATATGTATAAGAAATTATTTTTTTTTTTTGTGTGTCAGAAGCTCTTCAAACCAATTAACGTCATTGAAATAACTCAGCAGGCAGCACAGGCAGCAAAAACATTAAATGAAATTGTAAACCGTAGACTCAAACACATACTTATATATACATACATATATACACACATGGACGCACAAATACACACATTCTCACACACACACACACGCACAAAAAATCATTTATTATTCGTTTCACTAACAAAACCGTGTAACTAAATGACTTACTTACTATTACAGTGCACCCTCGATAATATCCCTGTCGGCGAATGTTTGGTTGACTACAAAAATAATCAACTTATAGTGAACTTTTTGTAGATTAACTGAAAGCTGACTATAATGTCATCTAGAACTGACCCAAAATTAATTCCTAAGTTGAGTACGTAGTCGCATCTGGTGAGATCGAACAAATTTACTCTCAGCAACTTTGAAACTCATTTCAATTTTATATTAATAATTTGCTGCTATTATTTTCGATGGTACTTTAGCTGAATAGTAGCGCGTAGACTATACAGTATCACATGATACATAGTTCGAAACACAGCAAAATTCTTTTAAATTTACCGACTACCAGCTGACTTAAATAAAATCTAGTTTAAGCTAGTTGAAAAGTAATGCAGAGTGCGACAATTGATTACCGCGTAGGACATTAAAATGTTAAAATAGTTAGTTGTTTCCACTGGAAAGTAATACAAGTGTAGGTCAGCACTAGTTGCAAAATAGTTAGCTTAAAGTTAGTTTAAAGTTAAATTAGTTAGCGACAGGAACGTAATAACACTGGTTAATTTAAAACTTATTATCTTTATAGTTTGCCATTCCTTTGAATAAAAAAATCTAGCAAATTGTTTGTTTTTTTATTAAGAAAGTTTAATGGCTTTTATTTTTGATTTATGCTGATCTCTAGTCTATATAATTTAAATGGAAAAAAAATTCTTAACTTTAAACATAGGGCCATGCTACAGAGTTCAATTCCGTTCGGAAACGGAATTCAATCCACACCATTTTTGTCTAAAAAAGAAAACTAAAATACGGTGTGTCCAGACTGTGGGAGGCGGTGGTATGCTGGGGTATGCTCCGGCTAGGGCTTGACATTTTGAGGTTTTTTCAACTCCGATTCCGAACGGAATTGAACTCTGTGACATGACCGATAGAACTTGCAATTTAAAAAAATTAACACACAAAAATAAATTTTCATCCAAAAAAATTTTATACGAAAATGATTTCGGGCATATGGCCAATGCGTCCATATTCTTTACGAAGCAAAAATCCAATTTTCCGAGCTTGCAGTATGTTATAAATAACACAAAGATTGTTGACCTCCAAAGCTCATTTGATGCTGATATATCACCATAAGACATTGAGTTCACGTGGTCTCACAGAAAATAATCAAGAGGTGTCATATTGCACGACATTGAAAGTACATTTCTCGAAATCAACTTATCGTAACATTTTGATTCTAATAAGTGCTGTAAAAATCACATCTCGCCGGGTTCAATGTCATCCATATTTTCAAAACAAAAATCATTCATATTCGCATTAAGGGAATTTCCACAAAAAAAAATTCACCTATTGTCACGTTACGTCACCATGAAACAAAGCTTGTATTTCAAAAAAAGTGTGGACCTAACTTTTTTCTAATCCAACATGCGAAAAAAGTATGCGAAACATATGTTTTTCCTTGGAAAAACAAGCTACGTCACCAAGTTGACGTAACGTAACAAAAAGTAGGAATTTTCTGTGGAATATTAAAATTATTTCCACATTAAATTTGTTTTAGAAATCTTTTACGTCACCAAGCTAACGTAACGTAGCAAAAGGTAGGAATTTTCTGTGGAAATGTCCATATATAAAATATTTAACTTATTTCCATATTTAATTTGTTTTAGAAATCTTTTATAAACCAAATGTGTTTTTTATTTATTTATTTATTTATATTTTTACCAATTGCGCAGTTATCGAGACTTGACTGTATCGGTTTGGCAGATTATTCCAACATATATATGTATATGTATTTAGTTTTTTTGTCTTTGGATTGCAACAAGGTGACAAGTGTAATGTTGCACTACATTCATTAGAAACTTGTCTTGGTCATCAAGTAGCGTAACGTGACAAAAGGTGGAATTTTCTATGGAAATGTCCATATATAAAATATTTAACTTAATTCCCTACTTAATTTGTTTTATGGATCTTTTATAAACCAAATTTGCTTTTTATTTGTTTATTTTTTTACCAAGTGCGCAGTTATCGGGACTTGACTGTAACGTAACAAAGGTTAGGAATTTTCTGTGCAAATGCCCATATATAAGATATTTAAGTTATTTCCATATTAAATTTGTTTTAGAAATCATTTACGTCACCAAGTTAACGTAACGTAACAAAAGGTAGGAGTTTTTTTGTGGAAATGCCCATATATACTTGGCGATCACTGTGAATCTTTTATAAACCAAATAATAATAATAATAAATATTTATTTATTTTACCAAGTGCGCACTTATCGAGACTTGACTGTATCTCTGAAGTTTGTTTTATGAATCTTGTATAAAGCAAAAATGTTTTTTATTTTATTTTATTTATTTTTTTTTTACCAAGTGTGCAGTTATCGGGACTTGACTGTATCTGTGTAATTTGTTTTATGAATCTTGTATAAAGCAAAAATGTTTTATTTTATTTTATTTATTTTTTTTTTACCAAGTGCGCACTTATCGAGACTTGACTGTATCTGTGTAATTTGTTTTATGAATCTTGTATAAAGCAAAAATGTTTTTTATTTTATTTTCTTTTATTATTTTTTTTTACCAAGTGCGCACTTATCGAGACTTGACTGTATCTCTGGAATTTGTTTTATGAATCTTGTATAAAGCAAAAATGTTTTAATTTATTTTATTTTATTTTATTTTATTTATTTTTTTTTTACCAAGTGCGCACTTATCGAGACTTGACTGTATCTGTGTATTGGTTTGGCAGATTATTCCACCATGTATGTAAGTATGAATTTTTTTTTTTGTATTTTGATAGCAACAAGGTGACGAGTGTAATGTTGCATTACATTCATTACAAACTTTTGTTTGGTTTTGGTTTCAGTTTCAGTTGTTGTATCAGTTGTTGTCTGCTTTTTGCATTAGAGTAGAAATTCAACGTTTAAGTCTTCAGTTACAACGTTTGTCTAACAAAATTGTGGAAAAAATGTGAGCACACACACACACACACACACACACACACACGCACACATCTATATTTTTATGAACATCTAAATAAATCAAAATAATTGTTAAATACTCGTATTAATGTTGCTGCATCCTCAGCCACTGGGACCGTATTATTTTTTATTTTATTTTTTGTTTTCATTACTGCTAATATTTCAGCAATTGTTGGTTTTTTTCCAAAGTTGATTTCTCTACAATTGCAAAAAGAAATAAAAAAAATCAGACGTCTGAAAACCAAAATTTTGTTGTAACAGAATTCAAAATGAAACAACAATGCAACAGTGCAACGAAAATTGGTCAATAGTGCAACTAAAATAAAAAAACAACGGCAACAGCAACAGCAGTACCACTAGCAGTAGCAGATGCAGATGCGGCAACAGCCAAAATGATAAATAAATAAATTGAATTTATACATTAACGTTTGACTGGCTTACTCGTATATGTATTTAATTTTGGGAAGACTTTTTTGAATGTCTGTCTCATCATCTCGTTAGAGTTTTAAAATATTGGTCAGTAGCAGATAAATGTTACAAAAATAACATAAACAACAACAACAAAAACATGAAGTGAAAAATGGAATGTTCATGCATCTGTCTTAAATATTTATGAGGCATAAACTATGCTTAAGAAACTCTTGAATTGAATTATTAATTTTTCAAATTTATTTCACTTTCGGTGTTTTAAATTAAGACAGTCGTTTTATTATTTAATAAAACGTTAATATTGATTGGACCGATGAGACCTTTCAAATAAAATTATTTTAAATAATTACATGGCGGTGGTGACCAATTTTGTTCAGTTTACAGATTCACTGATGGCTCCCAGCCAGTACTGGACAACGAGAGAAATATACTCGTATTCATTAGAGTGGCTGTTACTTGTATGGGGAATTTTTTTTGTTTGATTTCTTATATTCTCTCCTCCCCCCCCCCTCGAAATCGGTTCAGTTTTATGTAAATAAAAATACAAAAAAATTTCATATCGATTAGTTGTGTTTTAGGGGGTGCGTCCGCTCTCTCAAAGTTGGCCCTCAAGCCCATTTATTCAATGTAATTTATTATTATTTTTTTTTGTTTAGTTTTATTTTGACTATATGAATATGTATGAAATAATTTACTAGATATAAACTCTTATTGTACATGCTTAATATAAAAAATTTTGTTACATAAAATTTTTGGTATTTTCTGCGTTATTTTCCTCGTTATTTTCTAAAATATTAATTTTAGCAAACAACTTTTCTTGAGACAAATGTTGTTGACTCGAAGAGATAAAATATTGTCATATATCACATTCTTGTAAAATGATTTATTAAAAAGCACATTAAAAAATGTGCTTGAAGGCCAACTTTGAGAGGCGGACGCACCCCCTAAAAAAAACACAAATTATCGCTATGAATTTTTTTTTTGTATTTTTTTTTACATAAAACTGGGCCAAATTACTTTTAAAAATGGCCATCTGTAGAGTCAGTCACATGGGTAATAGCAAAAGATGCCAGATTTATTACTACCTACGTTGCCACATCTCTAGGTTGGCTAGTTTCAGACCGTCGCTCAGTTAATTATCCATTTAATTGGCTTTTACTACGAGTTGCTTTTAACATGTTAATTGATTTTATTTTTTCTTCTATTACGCGTACTAATTAATTGCTTTTACTCTTTTGTAGAGTTCCATAATGTCCGTCTGTCCGTTACAGGCTGTTCTCAAGAACCGTAAGAGCTACGGCCGCTACAACAACACATATATGACAGTTAAAAATTAAAGGGTGTTCCAAAGCGAGCAACGAAAATTTTGAAATCCTAATGGGCAATTATGAATAAAATTTCGCGAGAAATTTCTCTCTTTTCCAATTAGAATTTTTTGTCTTCCCTATTACTTGCTATGAGTTGGAATTGTTCTCCGGGAAAAATTTCTCGCGGAATTTTATAACTGCCCTCATAAAGACATATGAAATTTTCAAAGTCATTGTATATTTGTGCACACTATTCCAATTAACACTGACATTTAAAAGAAAATTCAAAATTAAAGGGTATTCTATCAGTTAATGTAATTTTGACTAGGCAGTCTTGACAACATGCTGTATCATGGAAACCGTTAGAGTCAAACTCTTGAAATTTTCAAAAACGCTAAAACTAAAAAAATTCCAAAGTAAAAAATCACCAAAACTGAAAAATCGCCAAAACGCAAAAAAGCGCTAAAACTAGCAAAACCGCTTAGACTAACATAAATCATTAAAAACCGAAAAAATCACCAAAAATTTAAAAAATCGCCCAAACTAAACGTCAAAACTTTAACAAATTTTAAAAACGAAAAAAAGCGTCAAAACTAAAAAATTGTTTTTGACAATTTATTTAAATCGTCAAAAACCGGAAAAATTGCCAGAAGCGAAAAATCGCCAAAAATGGAAAAAAGACGTTAAAACGCCAAAAACCGAAAAAGATCACAAAAGCAAAAAATAAAAATAAAAATTTAAAATAAACTAAAAAGATGCGCCAAAAACAAAGAAAAAGTCACAAAACTAAAAAAATCGCCAAGACTAAAAAATTTAAAAACATCACTAAAACGAAAAAAGCACCAAAACTAAAAAAAATCGCCAAAAACCGAAAAATAGTTTGCGGTGCACTTGATTTTTTTTTAATTCTACATCTGTACCTGGAGAACTTTTACTAATCGCATCTCTTTAATAAATGTAACGAAAACTTATCAAATTTGCTATTCAGTAACATATTTCAGTGATATTCCTTGTCTGTTGGAGAAAAAAATATCAAATTCATTGAGTTTTTCTTTATTATTCTTTGTGCTTTTCGCTTATTTTCACATTTTCTATACAGAGATACCACATAATATTGAATTGAATGGTAAATAAGATAAAGCTGGACACTATCGTAAAAAAGAAATTACGGCATCACATTATCGTTAGCGCAAGCGAATAAATATGTGACCCAAAATATATGACTCAAAAACAAAATTTCGACAAATCAGCTGTTAAAGATAAACAATGCATTTCGTCAGTTTCTCGGTAGTTGTTCTCCATTGTTCTGTTTGTCTTTTCCGTTATAAACTAGTGAAGTTTTGAGCGAAAAAAAAAAACTGTGTACGGTTGTTGTTGCTAAAATGTCATTTATTTCCAGTTTCTACTTTTCCATGTCTTATCTTCATTCTCGATTTTCAATAAAATCTTGTTTTTCTTTCATTTGTGCTCTTCTTTCTCTACATTTTTAGTAGACTTCTAAGCAAGTTAGGACTTTCTGCTTTTCACCATGTTAAAGAGCGTCTCAAAAACTATGCGAACCAAAAGAAAGTGAAAAATAATTTTTTGATTCATAAGACACCTTTTCATAGACCGGGTCAAATATGTCGATAAATAATACGATTTTCGGTTCGCAAAAAGTTACAGAATGCAGTGCTACGATTCAGTAACTTTTAACGATACGACAATCGAAATCCGACAATGGCAAGACTGTTGTAAATTTACAGATGGTAAAATTGAGATTTTATTACAAAAAAAGCTTTCAGCAAATTGTCATACGATCAAGGGTCTAATCGCCGCTTTCGATAACGAGCTGGATCGATCAAGTTTTTTCAGTTTAAGGCTATGGCATTAGCTATCGAACAATGTAATAATATGGTTCGATATCGAATGACATAATCTCAAACTGAAAAAACGTGATCGACTCAGCTCGTTATCGAAAGCGACGATTAGACCCCAGAACAATTTACATATATATATATAGCAGAAATCTACATCAACTGACACCACACACAGTGGACCAAACACAAAAGGACGCTGATGATGTGGCCTTCGAAAACAGCTAGTTGTTCCGTTCTACTAAGTGGGTGTCAGAATATTTAACATTAACTTTGGTATTTTTTGTCCAATAATAACTATTTATCACATGTAATTTGGCTTACAAAGCCATGCGAACTTTTTTATCCTGGTCAAAATCATAAATATCTAAATTTTTGTCTATACATTATTTTGTCGCTTGCAATAACGATTGTGTGATGCTGTAACTTATTTTTAACGTTAGTGTGTAGCTGATATATTTTCTGTTGATTTTTGTCGATAAAATTAACAGCACATAAATTATTGTCGCTTAAATAAGGACACAGCTGACATTAACCTACAGCGAATAACGTTAAAAATGTTACTGAATAGCAAATTCAGTATAGTTATTTTAACGATGCTTTTAACGTTAAAAAAAAGTTAGTGAATCACACTATAGGTAAGGTACTCGATTATATAGGCTAAAGTTCGTATAGTATTATAAATCAGCTTTTGAATATTGCAGATAATGTCACGACGAACATTGTTAAGATGCCTTGAGCTCTGGCCTTAGATTTACTTAAAATTTGCTTTATAAATTTCGACTAGAAATTTTAATGTTGTCTCTCACCTGAAGCATTGCATTTTCGAACCGTCTTCATATATCCAACATATTTATAAAAACTTTACTTTTTTAGGCAAGTTCTTTTGTTCAAAAACATTTAAAAAATTAACGAAACAACTAAGACAGACAGACAATCGTGACAAAACGAATTTTAACGGTCATATTTACGATTTTCAATACAAACATTTTTCAATGAAAAAAAAACCCCAAACCTTTTCTTTACAAAATTAACATAATTGAAATATTTTGTAAATAAATTCGAATGATGATATAAATAAGTTGGATTTACATAAGTTTCTACATGTATGTATGTATGTATGCTTTGTATGTATGTGTGTACGAGTGTGCATGTGTAATTGTACACTAAAAGTGTGTGTGTGTGTGTGTGTGCTCAGTCATTTTATAATACGGCTGTTTGTGTGTGTGTGTGTGTGTCTCTTCAGGCTTAAATATTTAACATTTTGAATATGCATTACCATTTACAGGTTTTAACCATTTTTATTACCAAAAGCTTATTTTTTGTGTTTTTTTTTTTGTTTTGTTTTTTTTTTTTGTTTTTCTATTTTTGGTAATACAAGTTAAGTATGTCGTTGTTATAAGAAGTAGTTTTGATTTGAAGCCACCTTCTTCAGTCCAAAGACCGATCCAGTGCGAGTATTTAAAATTTTTTTTAGTTTTTGCTTATAATAAAATTTAAAAGTCCCTGGTATTTTGTTGTTGTTGTTGTTTTTTTTTTGCTCTTACAAACAAGCAGCACTTAAGCTGAAAATAAACAGCCAGTTTGTGCGAGCGGAAAATATTGGATAAGAGCGTCGCGTTTCTTATGTGTTCATTCACATTATGATTACGCAATTTTTAACGCATTTATTCAACATAGAAATGTATAATTTTAGTTATTGTATTATTATTTTTATTATTATTATTATTATGTATATTTGAATTAGTTTCAGTTGTTATTTCTTTCATTTTTTGTTCCTTTTGTTCAAAATACTTGCAGAAAGTTTAACAATACAATGAAAGTCATGTAAGCATTATATTTTTAATCTATAGCTTTTCGTATTTAAAATAAAACATTCGCAAATAAACAGGTTTCTAAGGATATGAAAAAAAAAATTTCTCAAAAGCTAAAAATACAATATAAGCATTCTTTCGTAAGACGCGAGGGCAAACTAGCAAATGAATTTATATTGATAATATAATATACTGTTGGGCCCGAGAGAACTCCAAATTATAAAAAATAGCCCAAAAAAAAATTAATTATAATTTAAAAAAAATTTTTTTCCAAACATCAAGACATGAAATTAATAACACTATGCAACAAAGTGAGACTTTTGGAAATACACACGATCCTGATAGTATAGGTTCGATAGTACTACTAAAGGGTAGTAAACCCTATTCCCAGTTTGGCGATTTTGGTGACCAATATTTTTTTATGGGCCTCCAAAATTTTCGAAAATCAGTGCTCCCTCAAAAAATGTTGTCATCAGTTTTTGGCCCACAGCTAATTCAGACTTAATATATAGCAATAATGTAGCTAAGAGTCTATCGAGCAAATCTTGCTAACATCTTAGGCCGAGCCCACGCAATGAGCGGCAAAGCGGTGAGCGGCTGAGCGATGAGCGGCAGAGCGGCGAGTTTGAGCTCCTCTTTTTTTTTTCTTAATGACACTGGAGTGAAACAATCAGTAGATGTATTGCTAGTGCTGGGCATATTATTATTAATGAAAGTTAGTTCTTCAGTACTGCTGCTGATAGGCGTATTGTTTACCAATACAATATCGTCCTCACTAAGAAGATCCTCAATAATAGCATTTTATACCCATGTTTATACTTCGCCGCTCAGAAATCAACTGAAATTAGATCAAGTTCTATTCCTGAGCGGCGTCGCTTAGCCGCTCAGAAATGCCACTCATTGCGTGGCCACTTCAGTAGTATTCCACATGTTTTAATTTTTTGCCGCTCACCGCTTTGCCGCTCATTGCATGGCCTCGGCCTTATGCCAAAAAAAATTTTCTTCGTGCACTTTTTTTTGCAAAGATTAGGGAAATAATATTTTTTTCAGAATAACTTAAAGGGACTCCTAAATTTTTGCTAACAATATTTAGCAAAGTTGTACCTACGGTAAAGCTGAACATATAAATACCATCTAAACATGTCTATGCATCCCAATAGGTCATAAAGACCAGTAGTGTGATTCACTAATTTTTTTAACGATAATCGCATCGATAAAATAATTATAACGAAAAGCAAATCTTTTTAGTAACATTTTTAACGACATTCGCTGTAGGTTAATATCAGCTGTGTCGTTATTTAGGCGACAATAATTTATGTGCTGTCAATTTTATCAACAAAAATCAACAGAAAATATCAGCTACGTTCTATCGTTAAAAGGAAGCATATAAATTACACAATCGTTACTACAAGCGACAAAATCTATAGACAAAAATTACAATTGTCGGATCGTTAAAAGTTACTGAAGCGCACCACACGACCGTGTGGATTTTTCACTCTTGCACAGTGTAATTGAAAATTATTTCGTCAATGTGGCCACAGTGACTGTACTGAACGAAGGGCGTTCTGGACGTCCGATTTTCATCTCACTTTTTGTAGCATTGCTGGCCCTGTGACACTAAAAACACGAACAACAAGGCTCAATTGTTGCTGGTTTATCAGCACAATCCAGTGACTTCACGTAGCCGCAAAGGAAATAATCGGGAGGTGTCAAATCGCCCGACCTAATTAATTAGTTAATTAATTAACCTAATGCTCAATTTGGATTTTGTTTTTTGTTTTTTTTTTTTTTTTTTGATAGCACATAGGTTCATCTACATCTACATCTTGCGCGTATGAATGTCCTCAATATTTCAAACGATTTGTGATCATCATTATCCCCAAAGTTTTCTTGATTGAAATTAAACATTTTATTCCAACACACATGTAACTTAAATATCTCGTCATTAGTTTAGGGCTAATGAATCAGTCAAAGTTTAAACGCTGGTTTAGTTAAACTAAAACTCAAATTTATATGTAGTTTAAACTTAACAGGAGCAAATCAGTGAACCATACCTTAGGTGTAGTTTAAAAAATAATATTGTGGCAGCACTAGAATAAATGTCAGAAAACAGCTGTTTTGCAGCAGGCTATCAATTCTTGGCACAATCAAAAAGGCAAAAATGCTAAAAAAATTTTAATTAAATGTCACCAAATTTTACTGAAAAATTAATTATATATATTTATGCTTGGCGAAGTAGGATAGTATAAAAGAATAATAGAGCGTATATTTTATATTTCAAAGCTTTTTAGGGCCAATTTCACCAATTTTTGATGTGTAAACATATATACGCTGGGGGGTAAAAATCTAATTTTGAGTAAGATGTACGATGCGTTATCAAATCGGTGTGAGCTATGTATGAGTGTATTAGTATAATCATACGGACAACAAGAAGTACAGCGAAACTTAGCAACTGCATAGAAATACACTCAACCGAATTTTAAAGCATACCTTCAGGAGCAATGTTAATTTTAATAGAAATTGCTTGTGAAGTGTAATAGTGTTGCCAGTGGGGATAATTTTGCTAAATAGTTGAAAATATAAAATAAATAAAATAAATATAAACTTTTAAATAAAAGAGCGTTTTAAATGTCAAATATCTGTTTAAAAGATACATATATAGCAGTCTTTATAATATTATATTATAACATATCTTCATTACGTACTGTTGCCTTGCACTGAAGCTGGTGCACGACAATTGGGTAACAATCTCCATTTCATGCCAATTATTATGGGTGGAGATTTAAATACAAATTTTGCAGTCGCAAACTTTATCAAAATTTTTATTTCACGTTTTCCACTTGCATATGAGCAATTCTCCACAAACCCCCACAACTAATAATTCCACTACTATAGATGCAGTTTTCCATAGATTTTTAAATACAGTAGAGTCAAAAATTTATATAGCTTATTTTAGTTACCATAAGCCAATATTAAAAAAAAAAAATTACACATCTCCCCTGTGATCGGACTCACATTGCTTTTTTTTAACAACCCGCGAAGCGATTAGCTTGTCCGCCAGGGTCTATGGCGGGAATTGAACCCACGATCTCTTTACAGAGAGGCTAGCAACGCTACCACTCAGCCACAGAGGCAAAGATTTGAAGAAAAAGTAGAGGCTTGAAAAAAAAGTTGAGTGCTCTTTTAATGCAAAACATATGGTCTATAAGTAACAAAACCATATGACTTGTATTGGTAGTTTAAACGCTCAATTTTATGCATTTACAGATGGTTTAAATGCTATATTGATGTATAGGTTTGGTAATTTAAACACATTTTAAACCAAAAATAGAGTTTAACTTGCTCTGATTTATTAGCCCTTAGCCATATTTATTTGAGCTTCTCATTTAAATGAGACTTTAACATAATATCTATAGTTGTTCTAAGAAATTTTAGGGTAAAGGTTCTCTGATAATCTGAATTAGAAACAGGGAAATGTTCATAAAATCCAGCTAACACCTCAATAAAAAATTTCAATGTACATATTTTAAAAATACAATTGATATTTTACCACACAAGTTAAAAATTAATTTTGAAAAAAGTGCGATAAAAACATTAAAACTTACGGCCTGGCCTGCCTGACCCACAATCTCCACAGAAAACGTTCGATCAACAACTTGTATTGTAAGAAACAATAAAATAATAAAATTAGTTATCGTTTTAAATATAATTAATCCCTCGACTGTTTTCTGTCGACACTGTGGGGACAGCCCGTTAATATAAAATAAAAAATCCCCAAAAAGCACAAATCATAAATTTAGAATTGTTCCTTAAATAAATTTGTTATCTCTATTATAAAATTATTTACTTTAATCAATGCAAGAAATTTAACAAAAATCAACAATTCTTAAAAACGATTGTTCGTTTAATCGAGAAACTACTGTAGTGATGTTCAAATCTTTGGTTGAAAATATTCTTAACGGCAACACTGTTTTAAAGAGCCAACTTGCCGCACTCATTTCTCCATAGATGGCAATTTCCTTTTAGCTTGAAAATAATTTATTAAATTTAATGATCATTGCGCTATTAATTTATTAACACGTTAATACGTTTTGTTAAGATGTAAATTGTTGTTGATGAAAAAAAATTAACTTTCAAATTAATTGTGATTTTCAGCTCAATTTATAATCTTTTTTTTTCTAAATTGCTTTTTAAATTGAAAGAAAGCAAATTATTGTTTTTTTTTGTAATTATAAATAAATTATTTAGCAGTAAAAAATTTGTAAAAAAAAAGTAAAATAAAATATATGGCGTAGTACAAATCTTTGAATAGTTTTAAGTAATTTTTATGACTCCACATCTTTATTCCTTGTTCATATCATTAACAAGAAAATAAAAGGATTACATAGTGTAAATGCAGACTAAAGGTAAAAAATTGCAATTACTAAAAAAAATTATCACATTGCTTGTACAAAAGTGATTCACGCAAAACTTTAAGTTCTAAAGTTCCCAGGAGACGATCAAATAAAACCATCAATCACATAGTTGTGCGCGTGCAGTCGTGTCCTTTCGGCTACAAGCACGCGATGTCGTCATTTTTTTATGACAATCAAAAAATTTTTTACGGCTGATTATTTGATCGTTTTCTACTCTGATTAGTGAAAAAAAGTTATTTGCTCTGTGACGACATCGAAAAGGGCGTGGACAGAGAAACAATCCGATCGGCTTGCAGACGGCCCAGGAGCCGCCGCCGACGTTTTAAGGCGGCTTGTTTCTCTGTGCATGTGGATGATAAAAACCAAACTGTCAAAAGTCTACAAGCAGTTTTATTATCTTTTATTTTCAATGTGGCACAGTACAAGAAAAATGTTAGTGGGAGATAGAAAAATCATCATGTAATGCTAGGAACACAATTGGGACGAACGACGAATTTCGTTCACGATGACGAATTCGTCGATAAGAATTCGCAGAGTAAATTCGTCATATGAAGCACAATAACGACGAATTTTCTCACCGAATTCTGCTGTCATAATTGATAAAGTTGGTTATTGTGTATGCAAGGAGAGAGAGAAAATTGTTTTTTCGTCGTTCGTCGGCGTACAAAATAGAAATAAACCTATCTCGGTGGTGTTGTGTTCATTTTCATATGCGCAAATGTGTTTTATTTTTTATGACGAAAGTTCGCACCGAAATATTCGTCGTTCGTCCCAGTTGTGTTTCTAGCATAACTCTTTATACTAAGATTTCGTAAAGTTTTTGTTTTTTTTTTAAGAAAAATTCACTTGAGGCTAAGAACAAAAAATCAGCGTAAGAGGAACATATACTCCAGAGCCCATTAGGTTTGTTGATAACAATCAGCTGTTTGCCTGACATAGACAGAGACCTTTTGACAGCAAAATACTAACAACCTCATGCCATTTAGCACAAGTGGCAAAATTGAACATGGTCTTACGAATTCTTCCATACAGTTTGACATCAAAAATCGGCCTCACCTCAAATTGGCTTTAAGAAATTTATAATACTTCTCTTGCAAACAGCAAGAGTTGAGACTGCCTTGTACGAATATGCCTTGCACAAAAGAAAATAATTTTATTTAGTGACATTAAATTAAATTTATTATTTTGTTAAATATTATTTTTCTAGACTTGGGGGGAAATTGCGGTCGAAACTTCCAAACAAGCATAATAAATATCCCTGCAGGAAATGGAACTGACACAAGACTAGTCACGTGACTGGTGCCCAAGTGATAGGGACCAGTCCGAGTTCTAACACTTCCTATGAAGCGGACCAGTCACTTTTACATGAGGATGGCCTAGGATGGGGTGAATTGATACTTTGAATGCACCTTGTGACTTGTCACTGAAGTATCCCATAGGGACCTATTCCATGTATAATAATATAAATTATTTATAAATAAAATTTCGACATTTAACTGTAACAATTAACGCTTATAAAATTTTTTATTGTTACAAATGCAATGACATTTTTTTTAATTTTATTTTTAATCTGAAAATTTTTTGAGATTCGAACCGACAACCTCGTGCATGACAGGCTTGCAGGGCCACTAATATTTCAAAAGCATAAATACTACCTAAGCTTAGGTTAATATTTAAGTATAGTTATGGGACTGATTCCAGAGTCACATTGAAGGGAGCAGTTAACATTATATTTACACTATTTGATAGGTCCTGTATTCGACCACAGCGAACATGTTCAGTGCCGTTTACTACAATACTAGACCTAGTCCAATTTAAATTGGCTCAAGATCAAGACGATACATCACGAAAATGGTCAATATGTCACCATTTAAACGATATGTATTTTTCCACCATACACTACTCCGTACTTTTGATAACACCCACATTTTCTCCAGCTATAGGACGAGTACGTTTGGATCAATTGTCACCAAATTTTCTGCAGGCATTGTATACAAATTTGTTCGATATCGAAGGTAATTTGCTCTCTTATATTGTCTATGAGTTATTGTTTAATATTAAATACATTATAGGTCGAGAACTAAGAATAACTTTTTACTTTTTGTTATCATATTCAATGTGGACGAGCCTGTTCAGAGAAATCGCGTTATAAATAAAAATCATATCATAAATCTTAAAATATTTTTTGATACTTTTGCAAAAAAATTAAAAATAAATTGTACAACAAACCAAAAGGAAAGGGATTTTGTGAAAGAAATCTTTGCATAGAAAAAATGTTATAAAATTAATATAAAACCATTAAATTTATATACATACGAGTATGAATGAGCAAAAAATAAAAGACTCACCTTCTGATTCATTTAAAATTTCAGCTGAATTCAATAGATCTTCGCTACTGCTATTATTATCTTTATTTTTGTTGTTGTTGTTGTTGTTGTTGTTGTTGTTGGTGTTACTGCTGCTGTTGCTGGTAGTGGCAATAATACTTTCGCCATCATTTGTTAATAATTTGTTATTATTTGAATTTAATTGAAAGGTGGCGTTGGTGGTGTTGGTGTTCGTATCTTTGTTATTTCTATTGTTAATGCCAAATGTTGGGGCATTTTTTAAAGATGATAAACCTGAAGACGAAGATGATGAAGATGACGAAGAAGAAGAAGACGACGACGACGACAACGACGACGAGAATGATGACGATGATGTAGTTGATGTGGTGGTTTTTGTTGTTGCATTTGAGTTTGCTTGTAAAGGTTTCTGCTGCTGATGGCTTTGTAAAGTATCATCAAATTGTTGTTTTTCTACTTCATCCGCCACTATAATGCCAATACTGCCGCCGAAGCCATCTTCACTTCCAACGCCTTTATTTTCATTTTTGTTATTACCATTTGTTAAAGATGATGGTGTTGGTGTGGAAATTTGCAACAACATATTACCATTGTTGTTATTGTTGTTGTTATTATTATAACTATTGTTTTGTTTTGTGTTATTATTAATGTGCCGCTGCTGAGAAATTGCAGTATTGCCACATAATATCAACATAAATACCACCAACACAAGCCACAAATACAAACTGCCTGTAATATCACCACGTCTCCCCCCACTACCCACACCCCAACGACCATAATGTAAGTGTTTACATTTTATTGTAATACAACTGCAACAACTATTTATAATTGCTGTTGGTAAGCCTGTTAAGTATGTTATTGTTTTTGTGTGAGTACTTTTTGTACTTGTGCTCATTAAAGTGTTAGAAAAAAAGTTCGCCTCCTCCTTTTTCTCTTGTGGGGTTGGTTGAACATGTTTACGGGATTTTATTTTACAATTCAATTGTTGTTGTTGTTGTTGTTTTTGTTTTTGGGTTTTGCTGGGTTTTTGTTGTTTTGCTTGTTGGTGGTGTTTTTGTTGTTTTTTATACATCATCAGCCTATCCACCATGGTAAAGCACCGTTAGAGTTAAATTTAATTTCGCAAAAACAAAAAAAAACAAAGAAATTTTATATTGAAAAATTTTCTTTTATTTTTACAACCACTTACACTCACACTAAATTATCTTTAAAAAAAATAATTTCTTAATATTTTATTATTTTTATTTTATGTGTGTGTGTGTGCTCCCCTTTTTTGTCATTTGTTTCATTTATTGAAAGGTTTATCTCTTATTTTGTTGCTTTTTGTATGTGTTTAATAATGTCTTTGCTCTTTTCGTCATTAAAATTGTGAAAAATTTTATCGTTGTTTTTAAGGCCACATTTAAGGCAATTGTCTTTTAAACAACCACAAATGTCGCTTACAAAATCTGGTTGCTGTTTTCGATAATTCAAGTCTTGTTGCAGACTTATTTTCACTTGTTGTTGGGTATGTGGTTGCAACATTTGTATCTAAAAGAAAAAAAAAGAAGAAGAAAAAATAAAAAGTATAAAATAGGTACATAAATAAAATTTTAAAAGGAAATAGTATGTATGTATGTAAAAATATTTAATTTGCTTTTTATGGCTTCTGAAAGTTAAATATTATATAATTTATAAACTGGATGTATACCATGATTTCTTCATAAAATATTTTGTATGAAAACATTTTTATTTTGTGATTGGCTAAAATAAAAGGCAGACACCCTTGAAGATTTTTCAACTGATGATTTTTTTTTGAGGCCCTTACTATTCTCGAATGCTTATACATACATACATATTAGCAAACAGGGTCATATCGGGGAATATCATAGCTCTCAGTTACTTCAATGGTAACACAACTAAAAAAAATAGTTTTGCAGAAAACATGTTTATATTAGTTTTCAATTTATGCACAACTCAATGAGGACATAAAAAAATATTCTTCCCTCGGGAGGTGGTCGTACAAGCTATTTATTTGAATTTTTTTTTACACAAAATCAAATAAAAATATCGAATTATTCTGCATTATTAATTTAAAAAAAAACTAATTCTTTTGGGATAAACTTAACTTTAACTTATCCTTTACTTAAGGTTAAATTATAATTTTAAAACTTTTTAAACGTGCAATAAAATCCTACTTTTAACCAACTTTAAGTTGTAATAATGGCCTTGAGAGGCTTAAAGTATTCCACTTCCACAAAACTGGTTACCAGAAGATTTTATTACATTTGGGTGCTAAACATACTCGTCTGGTAGAGCTGAAGTGCAATGCTTTCACTTTTTCTTTATGCCAATTCGGCACATTGATGTGCAAAAAAAGGAGTAAGGAACCTCAGCTCCCTTCTATAAATTTCGCTGGTATATTTTGTGCATCCTCTGCCAGAATCAGTTGTTATTTTGTTAAAAAAAAATATTTTTCTTTGTTTTGCTATTATTGGAAATATTTAACGCTACATTAGCCATACTAGTAATTAGAGCTGAGAATTATTTGTTAAAATTTTTGTATTAATTGCAAATTACTTAAAAAAATTTCTATTGTATGTAGATATATATTTTTTTATTTTAATAATAATTAATTTAGTCATGAATTCACAAACTGCAAATAGTAATGTTAAAAAAAAAAATTATTGTATAACAATAAGCAACACGCACCTTTAATTACCTACAAAATATATATATAATTAACTCTTTATTCTTTTAATAAAACAAAATATTGCAAAGTATGTATTGAACCTTAAAATATATGTATATATCTTTTTTTTAAATAATTGAATTCTAAAGAAACATTTCCACTAAATATATATTTATTTATTTACAGCCTTATTTATAAAAATTATTAAGGCTTTTTAAGGAAAATTTTATATGAAAATTTGTTTCAAATTTTATAACGCCTTAATGAGTTTTATAAATAAGGCTGTTAACTTTTATATTTATATACTTATTTTTGAACATACATATCTTTACCTTAATATAGAAAGACCCTAACTCATTAATATTTTTGAAAAAATATTTTTGCATTTTTCGACACATTAGATGATATCGATAGAAGAAATATACCAAAAACCGAATTTAAAAAAAATTAATTAGGGCCTTTCTGTATTAAGGTAACACAGACAAAATAACTAACAATATTGTTTGGGAATTTCTCAAACAATTAACAAAAAATTGCAAAACTTAACAAAATAAAATGCAGCTAACTGATAACTTTAACATAAACAAAATTTTAATATACATATGTACATACATACATATACATACATACATACGGTTACCTTAATATAGAAAGGCCCTAACTCATTAATATATTTGAAAGCAAGAGTTTTGCAATTTTTTCGATGGAAGAACACATAATTTATCGAAAAATTCAAAAAATCTCGATTTCAAAAAAATAATAAGGTAGGGACTTTTTATATTAAGATAACGATACATATGCTTAAGTCCCCTTTACATAGTGTTAACCAAACCAGGAGATCTCACTGAAAATCTGTTAAAGTTAAGCACAAGTCCAACATTATATTGGTCTGGTTTATCCTGATTGTTTATTTACGCCTTCGATTTTTTTTGTTTTTTTTTTTTTAATAAATTTTCAAAAACTGAAATTTTTTTCAAGGTATTCTTCTTAAACCAGTTTTTTTTCGTCTGTACTATATTACAATAATTTTTGTTCAAAATAACTACTCTTGTTAACTACACACAAAATTTAAATACATTTAGAGACACACAGTCAGTCAGTTCGCACTCATTTATCTCAATAATTTTCAGTTTAGAAAGCTGTGAAGTAAAAAGTTGAAAGTTTTAAACAAAATGGCGCATATTCATAAATCGTAACGAAAGTCGAAATTTATTAAACAGATACCAAAAAATAGTTAACAGATAGTTACAGATTCTATTCACAAATCTAAACTAACGAAGTAACGACTCCCAGCTGATAAAAGAAATAAGAAAATAAAATGTCGATAATACTATGATCGATATAAATTGCAATTAAATAAAAAACTATTCAAACTATCAAAAAACAATATTTGACATGTAAAGTATAAGTATAACATGTATAAGTAAGTTAGTTAACATTTAGTTACAGCTTCACTCATAATTAAGCCTAAACTTTCGTAGCCGTCTGTGAATAACTTAAATAAGTATTTAAAAAAGTTAGCACCTAGTAATGATTTCTGAATATGCGCCAATGTAACTTATTTCAGTCTAGACTTGTGCCATTTAGTTCATTTCAGTGACCGGTCATTTTAGTTCATTATTTATAAATGAACTAGTTCGTTCATTTAGTTCAATCGGTCTTTTTAGTTCAATGAATTAGTTAGGCCTTTTTAGTTCAATGATTTTACATCTACAATTCTACATGCATATGTACCTATGTTTGTGTGGTCTTTGGAAAAATTTAAAACACAGACTCTTTGATTAAAAAACTACGAACACTAATGAATTAATAATAAATTTGCTTTATAATGAGTTTATAAAACATATTTAGTGTGAAAACCTTTAAATATTTTAAATTTTAAAATATTTTTAAGTGTTTACTTGTGTTTTCTTGTTTATTGCATTTGTGGTAGTAGCCATCGATAAAAAAGAACCAAATATACATGCATACATGCATACATACATATGGATGAGTATAGAAGCAAAGCACACAAACAGTAAAAAAGTAAAGCAAAACGTTGAAAACATTTAGTTCATATCCTCTGTGTTAGTTCATTTTGTGTCTTAGTTCTTAGTTCAAAAATTGAACTAGATCAAAAATTGAACTAGTGATCGTAAAACAATTGAACTAGTTCACATAGTTCAAAGTACTGAATCGTTCATTTGAACTAGTTCGTTCATGAACTACACAAGACTATTTCAGTCTTATATCACCGTCCAGTTGTTTGAATTTCTGTTATTTTTAGATCTCGTTCAAATGATGAACGTTTTTCTATTTTAAGGCTCAAGTTATCGAGACTGTAGTTGATTAAGTTGCTCTTATTTCTATTAATAATACCTAGTACATAAATTAAAATTAGATCATTCTCTTGTTCATCCGTACAATTTTTATGGAAAACTTTATATACATATGTATATTAACTGAAATAATTCTTGTAGAATTATTTAATGGAATTTTATAATTAATAACAACACGAATTTTCCGCCATTGGCTATGTTCGCACCTTTTAAAAGCATTTATTTATTCAAGTTCGTTATTGCAAATAAAACAAAAGTACGTGTGACTTTTAGTTTATAATATACAATATATAATTTATATACTATATAAGCTTTATATGCAATAACAATAACACTTTAAAATATTTGTCAATTTATCAATTTATATCAATTTTTATTTTACTGAATAAGTAAAATATTAATTTGGGATTATTAGTGTGTTAACAAATGTTAAACTTAGTTGTAACAATTCTCAAAAAAAAAAACACCATACCTTAATTGTTGTTTATAATCCTTTTTAGTAAAAAATTTAATTTTTGTTCCTTATATAAGCTACACGGAAAAAAATTTCGGGTCTCGTTAAATGCGATGCTCACTAAATTGAATCTTCGTTAAAGCGTAAAACTACTGTAATTTGTTTGCTCAACAATGTTATTTGCAGCCTTTACATAACAACAACATATCTTTATTTACAATGTTAAATTATTCGCTGCTAAAATAACTCTGTTATTAACACAGGACTGATAGTGTTGCCAGCAGGGATGTTAGATGTGACGATATTACGTCATTTGGACGATTTTTTTTGAGAAAATTAATTAAAATGACTATTGAAGCGTTTTTAAATTAAGTTAATACTATTATTTTTATGTGACTTGGAGACGATCGAATAAATCCGTCAATCAGTTTACACAGAGAAAAAACTGCCTCGTAAAATCAAGAAGATTTTCTCTATGCACCGTTTTTAGGCTAAGGGGTATCCCAGCAGAAAGAAGCGAAGATTTTTTCATAGGGATTCCTTATTGTTTTTATGTGGTAAATCTTATTAATTTTATCAAGAAGAAAAAAACATAAAATCAAGAACAAATCTTATTATTCAGAACTTTTTTTACTCAATTTCCGTTAGTTTTGGCACCAAAAAAAAAAACAATCCATAGAGAAAAACTTCTTGATTCTATTAGGTTTTCTTATAAATTGTAAACTATAGGGATTTCTTATTGATTTTATTAGGTTGCCTTCTTGATTTTTTTAAAGAAGTTTTCTTCTTGATTTTACTAGGTTGCCTTATTGATTTTTTCAATAAGGTTTTCTTCATCTTGTAGTAGGTTCCTATATGTGTAAAGCATCTTATTGATTTTTTTAATAAGGAAATCTTCTTAATTTTATGAGGTGTCTTGTTGTTTCGTTTCTATAAATATACATAGAGACAATTTTTTCATGATCTGTTTCATTTTTGTATAAGAATGTATGCACAATAATTTCAATGGTTATTCAGGCTGCTTGCTAGCATATTGGGTAGAGTGCTTGTCTATCAGGTAGAAGTTTGCTGGTTCACTACTTGGTGAGTAAGTTAGTTAAGAAAATAACATAATGTGTATGTATATGTATATGTATAAATAAATAACATCTACAATATACTACATATGTACATACATATGTATATGGTATAGAATTTAAATGAAAATATATAAGTACAGAGTATAAAGACGCATTTTTTTTATTTTTTTATTGAAAAAAATCAATAAGATAACCTCATAAAAACTAAAAGATGTCTTCTTGATTTTTTCAAAAAGGGTTTCTCTATGAAATTAATATAATTTCCTTATTGAAAAAAAACCATAGAGATTTCTTATTAATTTTGTTCTATTTTATGAAGTATTTAGTAGGCACTGTTTTTTCTGTGTATGTGTGTGAGTGTCGTATGTGAGACACGGAAATTTAAAAGTGACCTATGCTCAGAAAATAAGTTTTGTAGAAAAACGACTTGAAACAAGTTGACTTTGATACAGCTGAACGCTTTTATGGCTTGAGACTCATTACTCGGGAGTTTTTGGGTTTGCTGATTACACGAATCTGGTATTAGATTTTGAAAATTCAAAATGGCGGATCCAATATGGCGAATTACTTTTTGCAATATTATTGGATTTGCTGGAAACTCGCCATATATGTATACTTTGCTCCATACGTATACTTTGTTGTCGATCGTTTAACGCCGACCAAGAAGCCGCCGCCATAATATTTTTAACTATCGATCCCCTTTTTTTTTTTTTTTTTTTTTTTTTTAAAGAGAAGTAACATTCAGGCAATTAATGCCTACTGCTAATACTAGGTGTTACCTTCTTTAGGAAAGGGATAGTGAAAGAGAAGACAGGTGGTGAAAGAGGAGATAGAGGAAAGCTTCATTCTTTTACAACTCTGCTTTTCGCACGTTTTTAATAATGCAGTGTTGCAGCGCCTCTCTGATGTTAAATGGGGCGTATTAATTTTTTGAAGCTGTGTCTTGTAGCCATTTTATTGATTATTTTACTTCGCCGATGATTTTGCTACACAACGAAGGAGGGCGCTCTGATGTTACATTAGGATTAGTATCTGCTGAAGTCGGTATAGTTCAGTGACCAGTGACTATGCCTTCATCACTTGAACTTTCCTACAACAACTGACACAAAGGGATACTAATGCACATCAGAAAAATGCGTGGTGTTGTTATTTAATGACTGTCGGATACAGGGATTGAACCCAGGACCTTCGGTTTTGTAGTCAACGTGCTAACTACTTCAGCCAACGCCACCCTCATAAAAGTATAAAGAATTTGACGCAATCGCCAAACAGTAGCGTGTACAGCAAAACAATAGTTATTAAACCTAAAAATAGTGTATATCTCAGAAATCATAATAAATTTCGTGAAAGGCGTTTTTGTTTCAGAAAGAGGGTATTCAAAATATATATGTATATTCCATACCTAACCCATATTTTTTAGAATCGTCGGTGGAGCAAAACTATTCTGGGGTGACGATATATCTATTATAATCATCCATCTTGAATTTTCAAAAGCTATACCGATAAATTTTTAAAAAACTAGTCCGCCAAATTGGAACCGCCTTTTTTGAAATTTAAAAATCCGACTTTAAATTCATAATCACCGACCGCAAAAACCGTTGAGTAACGATTTTTTAAAACAAATCTGAATCCGCCATTTTGGATTTTTAAAATCTAGTATTCGACTCGTAATCATCGACCCCGAAAACCACTGAGCCGTTTATTCAGAAAGTGACATTGTGAACAATTTTGACTATTGAAGTTTTAAGTAAATGATCAAACAGAATTGGGGCATAAACACATTTTCCATACAAAATGACACAAAAAACTAGCCTCAGAAAGCAGTCAATAGATAGAATCTATTTTATTTTGAGAACGTTTTTTCTTATGCTCTCACATATAAATAAATATTCTCTCAAACATGTTACCATACTTTCAATAAATTTCATACATTTTGTGAACAAAACTACAAAGAAAAATAAGCACAAAAGAAAATAAAACAAAAATTAGAGAGCATTTGAAGTTACTGCCTTAGATTTTATTATGGGCTTTGTTAATTTGACAGCGATTTTTCCTGAAGTTGCGGACTTATTCTGTTTGATCATTATTATTTTCATGTTAAATATACATATATGTATATTATTATTATATTATATGTTTAATACATTATAAAAAAAACTCAAATACTTAAGGCCTTATTCATAAAAAAAAATATTTGATTTATAAAAGGTTTATCAACAGATTTTCATATAAATTTTGTTTTATTAACCTTTTATAAAAGATAATTCTTTTTTTTTTATTAATAATGCAGTTACTGTCGTATTCATAAAATTTAAATTTGTTTTACAAAAGGCCTACAAAACAAATTTTGTATGGAAGTTTATTTAATAAAGGCCTTAATCATAAAAAGTTATTGTGATTTTTATATAACAGTTTTTCAAACAAAATTTGATTTTTAATAAGCCCTTTATAAAACAAAATTAGTTTTCATGAATAAGGCAGTAAAACTATTGTAAACCAAAATTAGTTTTTATATACAAGGCCCTTAATACGATACTGTCATCTAAACGGGTGATTAGAGTTATTTTAATGGAATGATTTAAACCATAAAAACTATAATTCACAGTGAAAAATCTTAATGCAATAAAAACACATTCAGCTCAATATTAAAGAAATTAATAAAAATTAAATTGCAGCCAGATCATGACAGCACATCAAGATCTTAAGCAAAGTAAGTTTAAAATATATTTTTCGTTTTTTTTTTGTCAAATTATTGGTCTGCACGAGTCGTTAAAAATTTTCGATTTAAATGTAAGTTAATTTTTCACACTTTTTTGATCGGAGAGAGAAAAAAAATAAAACTAATAAATCACTAATAAAGAATAGTAAACATAAATATATCTATTTTTTATAATCATGTACATGTAAATACCTGTTTAGTATTTATTAACATTGTTCCAAGTTAATAGATTCCAACTTTATAAAGTACATTCACTTTTGTTTGCAAAAAAAAGGTTGCAGTATTTTTTTTTTCTATGTTCAATTGTAATTAACAATTTATAAATTGTGTTTTGAATGAAGTGTTTAAGGATTAATTAAATTGTTTTGTATTGATTTCGAAATCTTTTGAGTCATCTCAAGTAGTTTTTATTACTGCCACCTAAAGTCGGTTAAGTTAAGATTGAGAATTATTCAAAAGTAGCGAAGCTTATGCAGAATACAAAAAAAAATATTTTTTCTCATAACGATATCTTCTGTTTCTTAGTCATTGCCTTGAGTTGGGCAAGATAATTTAGTGATATAAGAACCAGAAAATGACAATGAGTAGTCAAAAAAATATACTTAAGTAAACAGTCTTAATTTTAGTAACTGTGTATAATCATAATTGTAGCGCAAACAATTCATACGCTCACATATTTTCTCTCAAGCAACTATGACTATAGCCGATTCCAACATACAACAGCAGCTTTACTTCGTTTATGCGAAAAACTATAATATGTACATACGTATCCAGCGCATTGAATATGTCGTACATATAGCCTGAGTACGCTTCTACTTATACTCAGGCTATGAATATTTAATCGGACAAAAAAAATACGCTAATACTCGGGATATTTAATCATCATTCGCAAACATTTGTGTATATCAAATGGAATGGAAAATGTGTGGGCGTGTGGGTGGCTATTTGAAAACAGGCTTTATGTGCGTGCGTAAATAAAATAGCCCTATATACGCGCATCTGTACTTGATTAATATTCAGAGTATTTTTATACCAATGCGTATGATACAGTCTATAAATTTTAATTAGAGTTGTTCGGTTATAAATAAATGCGTGTACTTACATATGAGCGTTTCATAAAAAAAAATAAAATAAAACGATACTTTTGCTATTCTCTGATTTCCTTATTAAAAAAATCAATAAGATGCTTTACACATAATCATATAGGAACCTACTAAAATCAAGAAGAAAACCTTATTGAAAAAATCAATAAGGCAACCTAATAAAATCAAGAAGAAAACTATTTTAAAAAAATCAATAAGGCAACCTAATAAAATCAATAAGAAATCGCTATAGTTTACAATTTACAAGAAAACCTAATAAAATCATGAATTGTTTGTTTGGTGCCAAAAATAACGGAAATTGAGTAAAAAAGTTGTGAATAATAAGATTTCTTTTTGGTTTTCTTCTTGATAAAACTAATAAGATTTACCACATAAAAACAATAAGGAATCTCTATGAAAAAATCTTCGCTTCCTTCTGCTGGGATACTCCTTAGCCTACAAACGTTTCATAGAGAAAATCTTCTTGATTCTATGAGGCAGTTTTTTCTCTGTGTAAGAACCCAAACAACATTTTAGCAACTTTTGGGCTTATTAAAGAATGAGGAGAAGATAATGGAGAAGATTGCCCAAGAACTAAAACGTTGCTCAACTTATATAACTTTATTGAATTAATTTGGACTAATTACTGATGCCAACATTTTTCATTTAAAGGGGGCAAAATATTCCATAAAAACTAGCAAAAGGTGATAAACGCTATATTATAATTTAACGTTAGGGGCTATTCACGTACTACTTAACGCTGCAAGGGGGGGGGGGTGGGTTTAGGATTTCTTACGGTTTACAAAATGTATACTGAAAATTTTGTAAAAAGCATTACCAAGGGGGGGAGGGATGGGTTCTACAGACCTTATGCAATTTGTGAATAGGTTAAACAAATTTATTTGCTTATACATTTGAGTTCATTTATTTTTTGATAACTCTCAATAATTTTTTCATTAAAAAATTACTCTTCATGTATTAAAAAAAAAATATCAAGTTTCCGCAAGCGAATAAATTTTTGACAAAATATGACACGAAATCATGCACTAATACCAAAATATGAGACAAAAATATGCACTTATTAGCAAATTATGCAAAAATATTAATTTTTAGCAAAATATGCAAAAATATGAACTAACAAATCCATGCCATTTTTACACAAATTCATTGTTTCCTAAAGATATTTCGTTCTTGCCAGTATCAGGGTTAAGGGAAAAAACATGCATTTGCAGGAAATCTCTGTCCCTGGTGGTGAGTTTTCTACGATAAGGCTTTCAATGATCACAATAATTTTTTTTCAGCATTGATCACATAATGCCAAAGTGAATTTAATAATTGTATTTAAATTAAATACTTATTTAATTTACGAAATTTTTGCAAAAGAAAAATAATGTGATTATTCAGACTTCCTACCCTCCGGGTAAAATTTATAAAAGTAAGGCAAAATTGTACAACAATTGTTGGGAGGAGCAGGTAATAATGAAATCGTATTTTAAGAAAAGTGATCTTGAGGAGTTTGTAAGAGATATAATACTGTTGCAATTTTTTTGGGCAGTTTTTTCTTTTCTCGAAAGCAGTTTTTTACTAAAACGTACATATAAGGCGGCAACACTGCATGCAGAAGCCAATCAGACAAAAAAAAAGTTGCCAGACTTTCGTACTACCTCATTCCTTCTATGTCACTCTCTTCTGTAGCGCTGCCGTTAGCAAATATAAAAGTTTGTGGGGAACTAATTTCATAAAAAAATTTATAATTAATATTTAAAATGATACAAAAAGAAATTGCAATAAATGCGATCCATGAAATATATTATACAGATATAAATAAATATATTTCTTTATCAATCTTCAAATGGAGGAAACTCTATTCACATGTATGTACATACTTATGTACATACATACATACATATATTTATTGTTTTGCACAATTGCTTTTTATTAGGGTTCCGTACACCAAAGGTGAAATGGAACCCTATTGTTTTCGCTACGCTGTCCGTCTGTCCGTCTGTCCGTCACAGGGTATTTTCTCGAGAACCGTAAGAGCTACGGACCTGAAATTTGGACACTGTGTGTAGACCCTTGGCCGCTACAACAACAAATACATGAGAGTTGGAAATTAAAGGGTGTGCCAAAACGAGCAACGAAAAATGTTAAAATCCCATGTAATATACATACAATTGTATGTATATGCACTTGAAGTTTGTAAAGTTAGTGTATTTTTATACAGACTACAACAATTAACACTAAAATTTAAAAAATTTTAATTAGAGGGTGTACCATCAGTTAATGTAATTTTGACTATGTAATTTTGATAACTTGCTGTATCTTGGAAACCGTAAGAGCAATCTTCTTGAAATTTTCAAAACCGGTAAAACAAAAAAATTTCAAAATTATAAAATCACCAAACCGAAAAAAAATCGCCAAAATCAAAAAAAAAAATCGCCAAAACGAAAAAAAGCACCAAATTAAAAAAAATTTCTAAATCGAAAATAAATCGCAAGAAACCGGAAAAATCGCCAAAATGAAAAAATCGCCAAAATGAAAAAAAAATCGCCAAAATGAAATAATCGCCAAAATGAAAAAAATCGCCAAAATGAAAAAAATCGCCAAAATGAAAAAAAATCTCCAAAATGAAAAAATCGCCAAAATTAAAAAAATCGCCAAAATGAAAAAAAAATTGCCAAAATTAAAAAAATCGCCAAAAATTAAAAAAAATCGCCAAAATGAAAAAAAATTCTAAAACGAAAATAAATCGCAAAAAACCGGAAAAATCGCCAAAATGAATAAAAATCGCCAAAATAAAAAAATTGCCAAAATTAATAAAAACCCCAAAATGAAAAAAAAATCGCCAAAAATTAAAAAATCGCCAAAACGAGATAAAAGCGAAAAATAATCAGAAATAAATTATTTTATTGTATTAAAAAAAATGCTCAAATCCCAACGTACGGAACCCTTCGTGCGCGAGTCAAAGTCGCACTTTACTGAATTTATTAGTTTTCCTTTTATTTTTAGTAACAAACAGATTAAAATTAATAAACTGTTAGATACAAGGCTAAAACGCTATTTACAATGCAATATACATACATACATATACATATGTATGTACATTAAATATTCATAGATTTTTTTTCGTGGGTTTATGGCTAACGTTTTTTTTATATTTTGGATTTAATATAATTAATTTATTTTATTTTACTGTTGCACCTACAATTACAACAAACTAATGGATATGTGAAGATTTTAATTTACAATTAAATTAATGCTTTTACACACACACATACACACAACACGCACTCGTGCGCATGCTAAATACGCTTGTATATGCAAATATGTATGCATGTTAAAAAATAATAAATTCCTAACAAGTCAACTTTAGGTATTTTTGGCACTTGGGTTTCTTTACAAAATGTCTTTAATAAAATACACACACTAGTGCTGATATACTATCGATAATATCGATAGTTTTAAAATATCGAAAATATCGATAGGAAAAAATATCGATATCGATATTATTTAAAATGCAGTTTTATAAACGTGAGCTGTTAAAAAAAATTTTAACTAACATCAGCACAATTTTTCAAAAGCTGTCACTTAATATAACGTTCGTAGATACATTCATACATATTAAAACAAAAAGACTATAAACTTTCAATAAAGTGATAAAAATCTAACTTTGACCTGATGAAAAATTAGTTATATTTTTCTCTCTCAAGTACAAACATTTCGTCGATAGTAATATCGATAGTATCGATAGTAAATTTGTACTATCGATAGATATCGATAGTAGAAAATATCGATAGTATCCCAGCACTAACACGCACACAAACCAACGTACGTACAGACAGACATTAGGGCACAACGAATTATGTATGTATGTAAGTATGTACGTGCTTGTTATTGAAAAAAGCAACAACAAAAAATTTTAATGTAAATAATTTTTAATTAAAAACTAAAAAAAAAATACTTAAACATAAGCCCCGAAATTAAAACCAAATTCTAATGGATACAACAACACAGAGTGACATGTAATTAAAGATACACTTGCACAAATACACTTGCACAATTTTAACATTTATTGCATTGGAGTAATGATTAATTGAATTGGTTTCCAAACGGAAGGAAACTTATTTTCCACTTTCTTATAACACGCTCTATTAATCATTAAGCTAAATTTAGCCTTTTCTCTACCAAACAAAACAGAAATAAATAAATAAAAATTAATTTACAATATGAGAAGAAAATTAATCGATTAACGGATTAATGTTAATTTGCGAAGAAATTTATAAATAAAAATTTTGTATTAAACAAAATATAAAGAAAAAATTTCTAAGCAAACTGATAACTTAAAAATAATAAAATTTCTCTTACAATTTGAAAGAGAACACAGAAAAAATTATCATGATGATAAAAATAATTAGTTAAATAAATACAACTTACTTAATTACATTTAGGGAATTCACAATGAGTGTGTTAAAATTTTAATGTGGCAATATTGTGACATCTTAAGTATTTCATTGTGAGCTGGCAACGATATAAAACTCAGTATGTACATCGTAAGGCTATAAACACAATCAAAGGCTATCGACTACCGACTACAAAAGTAGCTGGCTACAAAAATAGCAAAGTCGCCAGCTACTTAATTCTTTTAACGACTACCGACCACTAACTTCAAAAAATAAACATCATTGTTATTATTATTTTTCAATGGTGCCACTATAATAGTTTTTCGCGTTCTTAATAGCGATATTTAATGTATTGCGTTTTTAAAACCACCATTTCATGCATTTATTGTATTGGCAGCACTAATCTGTTTTTTGTAGCCAAGAAAAATAGAAATTAGAAGTTGGCTACGGGCTACAAAAGTAGCCTTGCAGTCGGTAGTCGTGTAGCGGCTAAAATAATTATTCTCATAAGCACGCATGTATTCTATTTTTGACATTTTGTAGTCGATGGTCGGTGGACTTGATTGTGTTTATACCATAAGCAATTCCAAAAATGCTCAGTAAGGTTTGCAATTTCTACAAGCGAACAACACTTTCAAATCATTGAATTTTATTATAAAAATTCGTGCTGTGTGAGAAATGTGTGTGTTTCGTAAATTATGTCCATTTTATGATCGCCACAACCGATAGACCTTTTCAAGATATTGTGACTTTAATTTCGCACCAGTTTCACTTTTTTGAACCTTAATCAATAGGTGGTTTTCGTCAGATTATTTTTCACAACTTTCGACGTGGATTATCTCAGTTCTTTGTATGGCAAAAACCACATTATATCTCTGGTATATTGAATTCAATTCCGTCACCGACGAATTCCGTGAAGATCGTCAAAAATTTGTTGTTGTGCCACAAAACATAAATGCAGTGCGTGAATTGATAATGCAAGATCGTTATGTGACATATTGTGGGATAGAGGCATCCTTGCACATTAATTAGTTCCACTTCAATACATTTGATTTTGCATGAACAGTTAGTTTAAAAAAAAAATTTCCTCTGGATAGCCCATAATTTATCAATCGCTCAAAAAAAGGCTTCAAGTGGAGTAAGGAAATGAATAAAAAGTTCAACCGTGATGCTTCAAAAGACGTGTATAAAATAGTGACAGGTGACGAATCATGGATATATGCTTATGAGCCCGAAACAAAACAGCAATCGACATTGTGGGTATTCCAACAAAAGTTGTTCGTGGAAGAAACACAGCGATGCAAATGGTCGCCTGTTTGTTCGGCCGAATGGGTAATGTGGCCACTGTTCCGCTTGAGCAACGTAAAACTGTCAATTCTTAATAAGGCTCAGTTACACGACTGTAATGACAAGTAACTGCAACAGTAGGAAACAGCTGATCGATATTGTTATGTGAAAAGTAATGAAAATGATTATAGAGATGTAATGTAACGTAACCTACTTTTCATATAAAAATATCGATCAGCTGTTTCCTACGTTGCAGTTACTTTACATTACAGTCGGGTAACTGAGCCTTTATTAGTGGTACACGACCATTTATTTGCCGGAAGTCTTCGGAGAAATTCGTAAAACTAAACCCCGAAGACCAATCATTCATCATCATGGCAATGCGAGCTCTCACACATCTCGTCAAACAAGTTAATTATCGAACAGTCAAAACATCGAATTGATGACTCATCGTCCGTACAGTCCTGACTTGGCACTAGAGATGAGCGCGTGTCGAATTTTTCCAGCACGACACGAACACGAATACCAAGACACTTAACACGTATGAAACATGCAAGAGAAAAATTTTGCACAACACGCACGAAATATTATTGGTAGGGTATTGAAAATCAGAAAATTTAATTGAATTTTTTCAAGAGTCACTTTTCAAAATATGGCACCGATTAATATCAATCTGCCACCACAGCTGATACTATCGGTTTCCGTACAGAACTTTAATATTGAATTTTTTCTCTACTGGAAATTCATTCATACATATCTTACATCTCAAATCGTTTCGTGTTTTTCGTTTCAATTTTGCTCAACACGAAATGACCCGAACACGCACGAAAACAGATTTTTCACACGAGCACGTCGTGTTGAGTCGTGGGTGTTCGTGTCACGAAAAAACACACGACACTCGCCCATCTCTACTTGGCACCCAGTGATATTCTTCTTGTTCCGGAATATCAAAAGTAAACTGCGTGGTCAACGATTTACGAGCGCCAAAGAAGCAGTTGAAGTGTTAAAAAACCAAGTTTTGGAGGTGTCTCAACAAGAATGGAAAATCATCTATTAAAAATGGTTTGAACGAATGCAAAAGTGTATTGATTGATCATCATCATATCAAAATTTTTTTTATTTGCTATTCACGAAATATAAATAGTAGCGCTTGTATACATATATGTATATAGCGCTCATTTACTTCAATAGTGTCACAACTAAAAAAAACCAGTTTTGCAGAAAATGCGTTTTAAGTTTTCAATTGGCATACAACTCAATGAAGACATGAAAAACTATTCTTCTCTTCTTTATATGAAATTTTTACACAAGATAAAATACAAAATACCGCATTATTTTGCATTATTAACTCAAAAAATTAGTTTTTTGAGTTATGTCACTGTTGAAGTAAATGAGCGATATGTATACCTATTGAAGCATTAAAATAACAAAATTATTTAAATTAGAAATTATTGTTGGATAAATTTTCCAAAATAACTTTTGTTCTGCGAAAAATACCAACATATTTTCATCAGCTGACAGCTGAGCTGACAGTTTTAATTTGTTTAGTTTAACATTGCCATATTTAAAACTACATGTTTTTCATTATTTTAAATATTCCGTCTGGTAATAAATTTGATTTACACACAAAAAAAAACCAACAACATACTTGCCAGCACATATTAAAGTATTGAAATTCAAGCGTTGCAATATTAAGACACATTTTAAAACACTTTTGTGAACTCCCTAATTGTAACCCATTAAAAAAGTACCATCCATTAGCTCAACTCTTAAACTTTCTGCTGGGAACACATATGTATATAGAAAAAAATATTTTTCGCAGACGGTAATGAAGAAAAAAAATAAATTTTAATTCAACTTGTTTGATAAAAAAAACTACTATAAAATAAAACAAAAAATAGTTTAAATAAGATTTTTTTTATTTGATTGTGACTTCTCATGCCCAGTACCCTGTACATGTTGGCTCATATATATTCATATACAAAACAAAAATAATAATAAAAATTATTATTGCTAAAATCTTTTGAAGCATGAAGGTTTTTCTAAACTCGGTAAAAACCAACAACGCCACACAGTACACTGAACACTATGACTATGAATTTTGTTTTTGTTTGTGTGATTTTTTTTCTTAGATTTGTATTTAAATCCGAAGAATTGCAGGTTATGTATTTAATAATTTGTGGGTATTTTTGCTTAAATAAATATTTGACTCATTTGCATTGTCAACTAAAAAATATTATTAAACCAATACGAATGTATAGAAAGCAAAAACTAATAATATGACAGAAATTACTTCCTCTTATGGATTTTAGCAATAAAAACAATTTCTTAAAAAAATAACTGAATTGGCAAACATTATAATATTATGAAATTTTTAATCTCGAAGCGTCCTTCAATATCATAATCAGATAAACTCATACACTGATTGTGGCAATCTAGAGATAATATGGATGCCAGGACATCAAGGTATTACCAGAAACTAGGAGGCCTATAAACTAGAAGAGTAATTGAGAGATTGGCAAAACTCCACTGTAGGAGCAGTAACCAGTATTTTTTTAAGGGAAGGGGGGGGGGGGGGGGTGGAGTTGTTTCGCTAATTTAAGTTCAGTATTTTTCAATCTATATACATTACAGTGGGTCGACTTTGCATTCGATATTGTGCCATCGATTTTTCGATAGCTTTTGGCATGAGAGAAAAAAGGTTCCACTACGACATATCAAAAAATTCATTTTCGAGGCGCCAGAATTTAAAATTTTTTTTAAGAACAATACTCGAATATTTTACTTTTTTAACTGCATAAAACGAAAGACTTACGATACGAACGTTCAAAGCGCAAATAAATAAATAAAATAAATAATAAAAAATAAATAAATTTAAAATAATTATTTTGTATGATATTATTGATATTAATTTATTGCACATATCAATCGGTCCTATTCTGTAAACCGAATGCGAGTAAATTTCTCGTTTTCAAAATATTAATAATAGTACTGCAGACGTGTTTAAAATCATATACGATAATTTTCTTGCAGATATGATATTTGGGAATCTATAAATGTAATAAGAAAAATCTAAAAAAATATTTCTACTGTCGTAGTTAGTGTTCTAAAATCGTGCGGTTTTAAATCGATCGGTTTACAGAACAAGCTCCATCAAAACAAAAAAAAATTATTTATGTGATTATTAAAAAAAAAAAATCAGCCGACTGTTTGATTTTTATGAAGTTTTGTATGTGTATTCGGTAAGTCTGATAATAGGTCGCAATCTATTTTTCATATGCCTAAGTGGGCTGTGCCACACCCATACTAACGAAATATCTTATATCTTGAAATCTATAATAGCAAGAGTCTTCAAGTTTGGTGTGGACTCTTTTGAGAGCGATGTGCAAAGTAATAATAATATATGACACCGAGGCCCCAAATGTTTGGGGGCCCATAAAAAAGTGCATGAGTTGGGGTAAAACTGGGAGACACGGGTCCTTTTAAGGGTTCCGTACACCAAAGGTGAAAAGGAGTGTATATAACTTTGGCCGCTACAACAACAAATACATGAGAGTTAAAAATTAATGGGTGTTCCAAAACGAGCAACGAAAAATTTTAAAATCTCATGTAATATACATACAATTGTATGTATGTATATACTCTTGAAATTTGTAAAGTTAGTGTATTCTTATACAGACTACAACAATTAACACTATAATTTAAAAAAATCTAAATTAAAGGGTGTTCCATCAGTTAATGCAATTTTGACTATGTCATTTTGACAACTTGCTGTATCTGGCAAACCGTGAGAGCCAAAATTTTGAAATTTTCAAAAACAGTAAAACAAAAAAATCCCAAAATTATTAAATCGCCAAACCGAAAAAAAATCGCCAAAAACAAAAAAAATCGCCAAATTAAACAAATTTTCTAAAACGAAAATAAATCCCAAAAAACCGGAAAATCGCCAAAATTAAAAAAATCACTGAAACGAAAAAAACGCCAAAATTAAAAAAATTGCCAAAATTAAAAAATCGCCAAAATTAAAGAAATTGCCAAAATTAAAGAAATCGCCAAACTGAAAAAAAAATCGCCTAAATGAAAAAAAATCGCCAAAATGGAAAAAAACACCAAAAACTGAAAAAACATCTCCAAAGCGAGATAAAAACAAAAAAATTATTTTAGCTGTAAACAGTAAAACAAAAAATCCCAAAACTATTAAATCGCCAAACCGAAAAAAAAATCGCCAAAAACAAAAATAAATCGCCAAAATGAATAAAATCGCCAAAATAAAAAAAACCGCCAAAATGGAAAAATAGCTAAAATGAAAAAAAAATCGCCTAAATGAAAAAAAAATCGCATAAATGGAAAAAAACACCAAAAACTGAAAAAAATCTCCAAAGCGAGAAAAAAACAAAAAAAAATCATTTTAGCTGAAAAAACGTCAAAAATGCAAAAAAAAAAACTTTTTAAAAATATGCTCAAAGCCCAACGTACGGAAGGAACCCTTCGTGCACGAGTCAAACTCGCACTTTACTGAATTTATTTTGGCTCTTATCACGTAGTGGTGTCCGTATATGGTTTTATTTTTTTGTCTTGCACTGTGTATGTAATCAAACTTGGTCAAACCTACCAAACTAACATTAACTTTAATGGTCGTTTATGAATACCGGCGTATGTGCTTAACCCTGAACCCCTTCCCCTTTTCACACACACACACACACTTGGTTTCATTGTTTGGTCTTAAAAATCTGTTTAACAATAGAAACCCATTTATTGATATTGGAGGAACAACTTCTTTTTTTTTTTTTTTGTATGTCAAGTTTTTCTTTGCTTTTGTTTTCATATTTAATGACATTTTAAGTTTAAATTACATTAAATCCGCCACACAGAAATCACTGAAACAAATACAATTCTCACGCTTTAAATAAATACGTTTTTTTTATACTGTTTGAGTTGAAGAAAAAAAAAGATTGAAACCTTTGAACTTTTAAAACGGCTTGAATGAAAACGAAAAACAAAACAAAAAAAATCTAACAACTTAAAAATGTAACTAGTAATGTGTGGCTTTTTCTAACTGAAAGTTGTATATGTAGTTGGCTTGAAGTTGTTGTTTTTTTTCTATTATGAGTTATAAAACATTACCTGCTCTAGTGGGTCTTTTTATTGAGTTTCTAACGTCTGCAATTGAAAAACCAACAACAGGTATTGGTTACCACAATTGTTGCTGCATTATTTTTTATGGCAATTTTTTTTTTTATTATTTTTCTCTTAGTTTATTTTATGTTAAGCCATGTTTTTTCCACATTTTTGCTTTTAAAACTAGTTTTTTTTGTTTCATATTATATTTTTTTCTTTGCATTTAAACATTTATTCGTTACCTACGATTTCTATTTTCTTTAGCCAAAAGTACCTACCAGCGCCATCAACAGCTCACAGCACTATCCTCGTCCTCCCCAAATCCAACTTTCCCTATTTGTGCATGTTTGGGTTTGAGATATTTGAAAAAAATATATATATGTATGTACATGCAATACCCCCACTTATATAAAGTTAAAATAATTAAATTTTTTTATGAAAAATCATGATTTGTAGTTTACAATTTGCGTTAAAATATTTTAGTTTTCGTTTTACATTTAATATTCAACTTTTACTTAATGTAAGTAAAGCTTGAAAGAAATTAAAAAAAAAATATTAAATTTTAGTACATGTTTTTTTTTTTGTTGGTTGGGATTTTAAAGTTACTTTTTGCATTACATTTTACTTAATGCAAAGTTTAAATAAAAACAAACAAAAAATCAATTTTAGTAATTTTGTTTTCATTGCAATTTTAAAGTTAAACATGTTTGAGGATTTTCTTTATTGAGTTTATTTCCGTCTGGCAATGCAAACGTTTTAAAAAATAATCTCAAAATATATGTGAGGGTTCCACATTTGCAATATTATTGTGCAATAGTTTATATTGTACAATAAAATTGAACGGATATGTATAATGTTAGTAAGGGGCAGAATATGTTGCATAAAATATAAATACATATTTTGATTTTTATATTGCGCAAAAAAAAATATTTTTTTTTGTAATGTGTTGAAAATATTATTGTACAATACGTACAATGGGCTCAATTCAAAATTAAGCAATTTTCACTTTTTGCAGGAAAACTAATATCGCTTAATCATGCCTACCCATTGTTGAAATCTTACAGCATTTTTTCTACTCTTTCCCCTTTCCATGCACCAAAGGTGAAAAGTAACCATATTTATTCGCTACGATGTCTGCCTGTTTGGCTGTTCGTAAGAGCTACGTACCTGAAATGTTCACAGAATATGTAAAAGTTTGCGCGTTACAACAATATATAAGAGTAAAAAATTAATGGGTGTTCTAAGACAAACAACGAAAAATTTTTAAATCCTTATGCAACATACAGACAATTACATATACATAAGCCCTTAATTACGAAATGCTTGTGTCGAGATATTTAGTAGATTGCCAGGGGTGTTCTGTAAATCGCACGTTTTGATATCGCCTAATTTCCAGGAAAGAGCTCAATTAAAAAAGTTACTTATTGCAGCTTTTTAATTGGTTTTAGTGTTTTACATGTTTAATATATTTTATACGAATTTAACTTTGAATGCACAAGTCGTCCGATCAGCAGAACACTGTTTTCGATTTTGGAAATCACACGATTTCAAAACGCGCGGCTTACAGAACACCCCTGTACATGTGAAAAAGTAAAAAATATTTTTACATTTTAATTTAGAGTTATACTAGTCTCGATTAATATAAATTTATTTAATATTTATTATATACTTATTGAAGCTTTTTTAAGATTTATTTAATATTTGCGAATTAAAAATTTACTTGACCTACACCCCTTTTATAATTAAGGGCACACATATAGATTCTTGAAATTTTCAAAGTTAGTGTATTTTTATGCAGACTTCATCAATTATAACACTGAAATTAAAAAACAAAATCAACATTAAAGGGTATTCTATCAATTAATGTAATTTTGCCAAATTGCTGTACATATCTTGCAAACCAACTCTTTAAATTTTCAAAAACGATAAAACTAGAAAAAAATCCCAAAATTACAAAATTTGCCAAAATGAAAAAAGCGCTTAAATGAAAAATAAATAATAATAATAAAAAAATAAATCGCTTAAATGCAACAGAATCACAAAAAAAACTAAGAAATCGCGTAAAACCGAAAAAATATCTAAACCAAAAAAAACTCTAAACCAAAAAAAAACGCCTAAACTAAAGAAACTCCTAAACTAAAAAAAACGCCAAAACTAAAAAAACGCCTAAACTAAAAAAACGCCAAAACTAAAAAAACGCCAAAACAAAAAAAATCGCCAAAAAGAAAAAAATAGCCAAAAGTAAAATTAAAACCACCAAAACGAAAAAAAAATCGCCAACAGACAGCAAATATTGTCAAAACATGTTACTGGATAGCAATGTAGATAAATTTTCGTTATATTTATGATAGCGACACGGTTATCGTAATGAAAGTTACTGAAATCAGTAACTATATTCTATAACTTGTGAGAAGTTTTAGCAATTATGTGCACTGGTTGTCCTATGTTCCATGGACTTATTCATATAAAAACTGTTTTTTTAATCCTTCTGTGTTTCACAGAAAGCTATCGCCATCATATCATATTTCCATATTTGAAACTTTCAGACTGTTTTTTAAATTGGTTTGAAGCAAGGCTTGGGCATGTTCTCGCCCACTATTTTTACAATGTGACCAATTGGACAAAAAAATAATTTTCACAATCGGTCCAAAATGTACCGAGTTGTGAAGTAACAATGTCAAAAAAAAAATTCAGACGAATTGATAACCTGCTCCTTTTTTTGAAGTCGATTAAAAATGCTTTGTAAATTAAAGTTTTTAGAGGGAAATATATATATTTATATATGAAGCAAGTAAATTTAAATTTCTTAAAAACGCTTTACTTGAAATTCACTCTAATGGAACTAAATACAATACAAAATTCAATAATTCATATACGAGTAAAAAATAACCAAGAAATAAAAGAAAAACTTCAAACAAAACAAATTGTACTTAAAACGTTTTTAAAATATACTTGAGTTGTTATCTCGGTCGGCAAATTTTAAAAGCAAAAAAAAAAAATTATTTCAAGCCATCTTTTGTTGAGAAATACTGCACACAAGGTAAATGAAGCGTAAATCGGCTAAATTAAAAAATATATAAAACATTTCCGACGAAATGAAACGCAAAATGAAATAACAAAATTCTAAAAAACATATATAAACATGAAAAAGTGGTTTGCGTTGTGTTTCAAAATAAATTTTATTTTTATTTATATTGTTAAAATTTGGCAACTGAAATTAATAGCTGTTAATTGTTAGTTGCCATACATAATAACGGTTTTGGCAACTGGCAACGCAACTAAAGTTCGGTTGCCATTCATAAACGAATCATAAAAAAAGTTAGAATATGAAACAATGCATATGTATATATCTATTTATAAGAAATGTATGTATGTGTATAACTTTAAAATAAAAAAATAAAAATATGTACAAAAAAACCATTAACACGTACTTTATCTCATTAAAAATTGTATATTACCTTTGTTTAATTTAAATGCAAAAACAATTTTCTATGAAAAAAATAATAATAATTATAATTAAAAGAAAAATCAAAAATTATAACTTGCAATTGGCAAATTTTTAATCAACAAAGTGCTTACCAAAAAAACAAAATTTTTTTTCTACAATTATTTATTTTTTCCTTTTGTAGCTTTTTTTTTTGTTATTTTTGGTATTGTAGCATTGACATACATAAATATGTTACAAAAAAAATATATATAATGCTTTTGATCACTTTGTGGTGTAGTAAAAATTGTATCAATGAAATTAATTCTGCCAGAGAAATACATTTTTGTACACTGAAAATAATTCTCTTATAACATTTTACGAGAAACAAAGTTTCGCATCTATTTTAATTTTTTATTTTGCAAAATAAAAGAATGTTAAAATTTGAAGTAATAGAAAAATTAATAAATAACAAAAGAGTTTAGGAAATGACTGCCGAATTTTGACAGTTGATAGCGGCCATATTTTTCAAGCAGTATCTGTCAAATTGGTTGTCAGGTATTCAGTCCTTTTTGCTAAATCATCATGTACGGATGAAACGTGCAAAATAGGCTTGCCAGACGGGCTTGATTTGGCTGGATTGTCAAGTTTTTTCAAGCCTTGTCAAGACTCAAGCTTAAAAGCTATTTGTCAAGCTAAAAATTTATTTAAATATATATAAGGTTATTTTCGATATGCTGATTGTATAACTATAAATAATGTTGCAATAGCAGCAACACTAATAAGTGTCGAGAAGTATTTTCCACCTTTACATATGACAATTTGGCAACACTGGTAACTTGACATTATAAGCAACCAGCTGATGAAATTATATTGTATTTGCACACATACTTTGCAAGTGTTTTTTTAATTAAATATAATTTTTGCTAAAAACCATTGAGTTGTTATTGTTTTAAAAATATTTTAAATTATTGTCAAGCTTTTTTTGAAAATCAAAAATTTTTTCCTCGAATGTCAAGATTTTTCAGTGTTTGGCTCTGGCAAGCCTAGTGCAAAAACACTTGAAAATTATATTATTGGTTTATAAAGATAAATATTGAGTGGCGTTGGCTGCACTAGTTAGAACGTTGACATCAAAACCGAAGGTCCTGGGTTCGAGCCTGGTATCCAACAGTCATTAAATAACAACACCACACATTTTTCTGATCTGCATTAGTGTCTATTTATATCAGTTGTTGTAGCAAAGTTCAAGTGATGGGGGCTCAGACACTGCTCACTGAACTACACCGGCCTTAGCGGATACTTCGAAATTTAAATACGCCTCATTGACACCAGAGGCGCTGCAACGCTGCATTATTTAAAAAAAAATTTTTGAAAAAAGGAGAATAGTAAAATAATGAAGTTTTCCTCTATCTCTTTCTTCACCACTTATCTTTTCTATCACTACCTCTTTTCTAAAGAAGATAACAGCTAGTACTCGTAACATTAGCAGGCATTCATTACCTGAGTGTCCTATTCTGTTCTGAGCCTAATTTTTATCGAAAAATATTCTTCAGCGATGAGCCTGGCGGAATGGGTGCGACAACAAACAAAATTGTCGAATGTGAAATGATAGCAGTCCACATCCCGAAAAAATCACTTTTTTGGGGCTTTTGGGCTAGCGATCCAAACAGTCTATCAGGGCAGTTATCTGCACAAATTTACTCTGCGAATTCTTATGGACGAAAATCGTCGTTCGTTCCAGTTGTGTTCCTAGCATAAAGGCTCAGTTAGCCGACTGTAATGCAATGTCACTGCAACAGTAGGAAACAGCTGATCGATATTGTTATGTGAAAAGTAATGAAAATGGTTATAACTAGATATGTAATGCAACGTAACCTACGCTGTTTCCTACGTTGCAGTTACATTACATTACTGTCGGATAACTGAGCCTTAAATCTTGCCATCGCACACTGGGCAATTTGAGCTACTTTTTAGGCCAAAATTAATTTTGGTCAAAGTTTTGGCTGAAATTTGGAACTTAAGAGTTTTTATTTTTTTTAATAGTGGAAATTTTTAGGGTTGCCACCATGTGCTTTGAATACTTACACGCAAAGAAAAGATATGGTTGTAGTATGGTTGAGAAAACAATATTATGTTCTCTGAAACAAATGTGTGGTCGTTGCAAACTAGTAATTGTTGTTTTAAGCATTAATTACTTTACGATAAACAAAGTAATGTTTGAATTCAATAATTACATTATTATATTCATAGAAAGTGCGATATGGTTATAGCTTAACAATATAGTTTTGTTAAAAATTTTTTGACTTCAATATAATTTGTATTATTGTGTAAAAATAATATGATGAAAATAGCAATATATTGTTATTCAAAACCATACTATGTAAAGTTTTTAAAAAAATCTTTTTCAGAAACATCTGTCATTTCAGTGTTTCGTTTGTAAGCTATTGGTAGTGCGCGCGTGCTGTTAAATAAATAAAAAAAGTTTAAACAAAAGGGTAGATAAATAAAAATATATAACATATGTAGATATGTATATCTCTTTATATATCCGTGTCTGTATTTCGTGTATACACACATGTAAGTATACATTTCTAAATATACATTTTCTTTCAACAATATTAATTTATTTTCTATTTAACGCACAGCTGTTTCAAACAAAAAATTTACCAATATATGATTAAAAAACAAAATATAATTATTATATAAAATAATACTATGGTCGTATTTAACAATATTATTATAATATTAGATCTCAATAGTGTTGTCACATTTACAATACTAAGATTAGGTATAACAAAGTTAATTGTTTTTGTAGATAATATTATTATTAACTCAGATAATAATATTATTTAAGCTTTGTTTTTCTAATGACAATAATATGATTCGACTGCAACCATATAATTCAATCATAGTATGTTGCTGTTTGATTATGGTTACCTCAACCATATTTTTTCTTTGCGTGTATATTGAACAAACAATAACAACAACAAATTTTCTAATGTTATTGTTGTTTGGAATACAAGTTGTCGATCGAAGGAGTTCTGGTGAGATCGTGGGACAGGCCGCAAATCAATTTTACTGAAAATAAAATTCTAGACAGCATCAGTTTTTTCCTTTTTATTTTTATTTTTTCACAAAGCCAAACATTAAAAAGTTTACTATATCTCAAGCTGGTGCTGTCTGAAAGAAAACGATATAAATCAAAAACCAAAATAAATCAAAATAAATTTAAAAAAAATCAGAATTATTTTCTCAACACATTTAATCAAGGAAAAACACTGCAGTCCACGAATTTTATATTTATGGAAAAATTCATTTATTTGAGCTTAAGTTAGAATTACATATTTTTTTAATTACTTACTGCCTTATTCATAAAAAATATTTCTGTTTAATAAGAGGTTTATGAAACAAATTTTCTATGGAAATTTTATTAATAAACCTTTTATAAAATTTAAATAATTTTTATGAATAAGGCCCTTAATATCTATCTACCTTCTTTCCCATATTGTGCATTATTTTTTTTTTTTTTTTTGTAAAAAATCGTTTTAATTTATAACAAAATTACGCTTTTTATGCTGCACTGACGCGGCAAGTTGTTTGCAAATGTCAACTTCGACTGCCCATAAATTGGCTGATATTTGATTTTTTTTTTTTAAAGCCAAATATGCAGTTATTTAGTTTGATTTATTCTTAAGCGAACTTCATTAAAAAAATTATTATTAGTGTTAGTGCAAAAAAAAAATTATTATTGGCCAAAATTTCTGATCATATTACCCACTGTGCATCGGTCAAATGCATCGTGATTTAAGCGTCTGAATTATGGAAAATCGGGCATTTTAGATGAGCATAATGACATGGATAGCCCCTTCAAATGAACAAAAATTTCGATAATATATCACACACACACTGTTTTTTATTTAAATTCAAAGTTAGATAGCCCTTAATGAAAGACCCTTTATAAAAATTTTTAGTTTGTACAATAAATGGGAAAATTTTTAAAATTTTAGTTTTTTGTATATTTTACGACATAATGCTTGTTTTTCAGTGTACATGCACACATACATACATACATTTAAATGCATGCATACGTATATAGTAAATATGTACAGACATGCATACATATGTACACGTATGTATGTATTTCCAACTAACAATATTTCAATTACTGTGGCATGCACTGGTTTTCCATAAGAGTTCAGTGAATACTTTTTGCCAATTTTGTGTTAAATTTTCAATTACGAATGTGCAATACGAGTACACTTATCCCTCGATTTACACGATTTTACTTTTACACGATTATTTTGGTTTTCGTGTAAATTGAGAGATTGTGCACAAAGGGATCATTGTATTGGACCCAAGTGAGCAGACCCCTAAAATTTAAAAAAAAAATTGAGAGATTTATGAAATACCTCGATTTACACGATTTTTCATACAAAAATTTTAAATTTCGATTTACATGACTTTCTCAGGAACGTATCTATCGTGTAAATCGAGCGATAGGGTTACTTTCAATTATAGCGATATTATAATATAATAATATAATATTATCTTCTAAATCAAAAATTATTCTTAGTAATTTACTGAATTTTATAAAATTTTAACAATATTTTTCTTTTATTTTTTCAGCAAATTTTTCACCTTAATATGTCTGACGTGCCTTGGTAAGTCCGTAAGATATTTTAATAGAGATATAATAATACAATTTTCCTGTACGCACATCACTGCTGGCCACCGCGAGAAATGTATTCGTGTATGTGTACTCATTTGTATAAGAAGCCGATTGAAGTTCGGCCCACTGGTGCCCACTTTGGCCGGCTATGATGTGTATGTGTCATTGTTGCCCAATATATCGTGATGTAACCGGCAAAAAAGCTTAAGCGACATAATTTTAGAACTTTATTTTTTGACAAAAATCGATTATTTGTGGTCGTAATCAATCCATTTTCGTCAAAAAAACGAAGTGCGAAAATGTGTCGCTTAAGCTTTTTTTTAGCGATATGCACGTATGTAAAATTTCATTTGACACACAGTTACAAAAAATGTTTATGTTTGCAAAACGTACTTTTTCAAAGTTCTTTTTAAAGTCACTTTTTTTAAAATGTACTCCATTGGAGATGTACGAGTATGTATGTTTGTAATATTTTTGAAAGTACAACTTTTTTAAAAGGCACATGTCTCAAAACGTATTTTTTAAAGTAATTTTTTTAAGGTATTTATGTTAAATATTTTTTATAAAGCTCTTTTCAAAAGGTAATTTTTCTTAAAAGTAATATTTTCTCATTTTGAGGGTAATTTTTGTTAAAGGTACTTTCTCTCGATACTTCTCGCAGGAAACTCTTTCAGAGGTACTTTTCCTAAAATATGTTCTTTTTATTAGGTACTTTTGTGAAATTATATAAACGGTACCTTTTTAAAAATGGTACTTTTTAAAAAGGTACATACATACTATTGTTAAAAGATATTTTCTTTAAAGGGAATTTTTTTTAATTGTAGTTCTTTTAAAAGGTATCTTTTTGAAGGGCATTTTTTTTTTAAATTTCTTAAAATTACTTTTTTAAAGGTATGTAGTAATTTTAAAGGAAATTTTTTTAAATGCAATGTTTTAAAAGGCTCTTTCTTTACGGCACTTTTATTAAAAAATACTTTTTTAAAAGGTAATTTTTTTAAAATATATTTTTTTTTTAAGATACTTTTTTCATATGTTTAAAGGTACTTTTATTAAAAAGTAATTTTTTTTAAACACACTTTTTTAAATGCATATGATTAAAGGTACTTTTATTAAAAAGTACTTTTTTGAAAATATATTTTTTTAAAAGATAATTTTTAAAAACGTAAATTTAAACAAATTCAAGTTTTTAAAAAGTATTTTCCTTAAAGCAACTTTTTATAAAGTACCTTTTGAAGAGATGTTTCTTAAAAGTACTTTTTTAAATGCTAGTTTCTTAAAAGTTATTCTTTTAAAAGCTACTTTTTTCAAAATATACTTTTTTCAAAAGGTACTTTTTTCAAAATGTACTTTTTTTAAAGGTACTTTTTTTTACAGGGTACTTTTTTTAAAAGGTAATTTTTTAATATATGCATAAAGTACTTTTTTTAAAAGGCACTTTTTGAAAAAGTACTTTTTTTAAAATATACTCTTTTTTAAATATACTTTTTTTAAATGGTAGTTTTTTTAAATTATACTTTTTCTTAAGTGTACTTTTTTTTAAAGTGCTTCTTTTAACAGAAACTTTTTTTAAATGTACTTTATTAAAATCAATTGTTTTTAATAGAAACTTTTTTAAGAGTACCTTTTTTAATTTTTAAGAAATTTATTAATCGACATATTGTCAAAAGTATTTTAATTTGAAATTTATTTGCTGGTGGTTCAGCGATGTCTATATGCATTTCATTGTTGCTGTAACAAATCGTCAGTAGACTTCAACCACAAATCTTGAACAGTCACAAACCTCTTATCTTATGTACAGACTTTCAAAAACTATCTGAGAATTCACAAATAATAATATTTTTGAAAATCACAAAAGAAAAATAAGCATAGTAGGCTTAGAAACTTATACAAAACCCAGCAAATAATTTGTATTCGATATGAATCTATTCTATTTTTCTACACCTTTATACAATTAGAAATCCTTTGGATAACAATAAAAGTAATTATAAGGCAAAATGAAAAATAAAATCTAAATTTAACATTTAAGAAATTTATTAATCGACATATTGTCAAAAGTATTTTAATTTGAAATTTATTTGCTGGTGGTTCAGCGATGTCTATATGCATTTCATTGTTGCTGTAACAAATCGTCAGTAGACTTCAACCACAAATCTTGAACAGTCACAAACCTCTTATCTTATGTACAGACTTTCAAAAACTATCTGAGAATTCACAAATAATAATATTTTTGAATAAGTTTCTAAGCCTACTATGCTTATTTTTCTTTTGTGATTTTCAAAAATATTATTATTTGTGAATTCTCAGATAGTTTTTGAAAGTCTGTACATAAGATAAGAGGTTTGTGACTGTTCAAGATTTGTGGTTGAAGTCTACTGACGATTTGTTACAGCAACAATGAAATGCATATAGACATCGCTGAACCACCAGCAAATAAATTTCAAATTAAAATACTTTTGACAATATGTCGATTAATAAATTTCTTAAATGTTAAATTTAGATTTTATTTTTCATTTTGCCTTATAATTACTTTTATTGTTATCCAAAGGATTTCTAATTGTATAAAGGTGTAGAAAAATAGAATAGATTCATATCGAATACAAATTATTTGCTGGGTTTTGTATAAGTTTCTAAGCCTACTATGCTTATTTTTCTTTTGTGATTTTCAAAAATATTATTATTTGTGAATTCTCAGATAGTTTTTGAAAGTCTGTACATAAGATAAGAGGTTTGTGACTGTTCAAGATTTGTGGTTGAAGTCTACTGACGATTTGTTACAGCAACAATGAAATGCATATAGACATCGCTGTACCTTTTTTAATATATTTTAATTTTTTAATTTATTTTTATTTTATTTTAAATATACTTTTTTTAAAAGATACTTTTTTAAAAGGTACTTTCTTTAAAAGGTACTTTTTTAAAAAATACTTTTATTTAAAATGTACTTTTTAACTAGGTACTTTTTTAAAAGGTACTCCTTTTAAAATGTACTTTTTCAAAAGGTACTTTTTTGAAAATGTTCTTTTTCAAAAGGTACTTTTTTAAAAAGACCTTTTTTAAAAGGTACGTTTTTAAAAGGTACTTTTTTTAAAAGATACTTTTTAAAATGTGATTTTTAAAATATGCTTTTTTAACAGAAACTTTTTTAATATCTACTTTTTTTCATAGAAATTTTTTAAAAGTACTTTTTTGAAAGATGCTAATTTTAAAAGGACCTTTTTTTAAAAGGTACATACTTTTTTTAAAAGGTATTTTTTTATTAAAAACTTTTTTAAATGCACTTTCTTAGAATATGTTTTTTTTAATAGAAACTTTTTTTAAACGTACTTGTTTTAAAAGTTACTTTATTTAAAAAGTACTTCTTTCAAAAAATACTTTTTTTAAAAGGTATTTTTTTGAAATGTGATTTTTTTAACAGAAACTTTTGTTAAAATCTACTTCTTTTAATAGAAACTTTTTTAAAGGTACTTATTTTAAAAGGTCCTTTTTTTAAAGGTACTTTTTTGGAAAGGTATTTTTTTTTTTATTAGAAACTTTTTTAAAGGTCTATTTTTTAAAAGGTCATTGTTTTAAAGGTACTTTTTTTAAATGTTTTTTTTATTCGATTTATTTTAGTACTTATTTTAAAATGTGCGTTTTTAAAAGGCACTTTCTCAAAGTTATAATTTAATTTTTTATAATTTAAAGAAAAAAAAGATAAAGATTAACACTCAGAGTTTTAAAAATAATTGATTACTTCATAATTAATCGTTGTGACTTTTTGTTTCATTTTGCATTTGCGTCAGGTCTTTAAAAATAGTAATTACATGGATTTTTTTCTAAGCTGAAAATTAAAGGAATGGAATGCCGCTTAAGAACTTATTATTAACTTGTTAATACGAACGAGTATGTTTCGTAGTTGTTGCTTGCAATTTTGTTAACGTAATTTTTTTTTTTGGATTTTCGCTCTGCTTAATCTACCTGTTCGAAACGACAACTTGAAACCAACACCTAGAATTCTTATTTCTTTTTTTTTTTTAATTTTCATTTTAAATTTTAAAAACCCATTGTTTGTATTCGAGCAAAAACAAAAAAATAATAAATAACACTAGATTGCAAGACATTCTAAACAAGTCAAGAATGCATTTAATAATGGCATTCAAGTGCATGCGAGGGAAGAGTAAAGGGAAAATTCAATTATAATAAGCTCGATATAAAATTAAATTGTAAAAAATAAAACAAAAAAATTTTATTTTAATAAAAAAAAAAACATTTTGTATGCAAAAGCTCAATAATGTGCATGGCATTAACATTTGCGAATGTTTTCGGGCATATGGCTGCCGCGGGTGTTCTGGGCGAAGGGCATTCTGGATATCAAATTTTGGCCACTTTTGCGAACATTTCGGGCCGTATGCCACGAATAACACCAATAATATTGGTTTCCAAGACCTCAATTGTTGATGGTTTATTAGCATAAGCTAGTGAATTCACGTAGCCCTGTAGGATATAATCGAGTGGTGTCGAATCGCACGACCTTGGAGACCAACTGACACATCTGTTTCTCGAAATCAACTTATTGCCAAACTTTGATTTTAATAAGTCGATGGTTGCGGGATTTGTATGGCACGTAGAGCTCTATCCTGTTAAATCACATCTAGCTGGGGTAACGATCTCCATTGACCTTAACCCGAGCTATGGCTTCATATTTAAGGAAATAAGGTCAAATGATGTCACCAACGCACAATGGGGTCAAAGTCGCCCATTTTACGGATTAATAAAAAAAATTGTGTTTTACATGGAAACCATGTAAAAATTCTCGCCTGTCTATTTATATTAAAAACAAAAACAAAGCACTCAAAATTTGTTTTTGTTTTCAATATAAATACACAAGCGAGAATTTTTACATGGCTTCCATAAACTGGCAGTTAGTTAGGCTGCTTATCGTTAAGCCTCAGAATCTATGCATGAATTAGCAATAGCCTCACGCGTTTTTTATTTTAACAATCATAAGCGCTTAACGACCCCCGCTAATAATTTTGTTACTGATCTGTTTTTCATTGTTCTATGTTGCTTTCATTAGAAATATAAAAAATTTATGATTTGTTATGCGTGAGTAACACATTAGTCACGTATGAGTCACGCATTAGTCACGCTTAAGCATGTGAAAAAATCTATTTTTAGATAAGTCGTATCCGAAGTAACATTCAATGGAAGGCAATTGAGCAGTAGCGTGCATGAGTAAAATAAATTCAATAAAAATCGAATTTGACTCGCAAACGAAGGCTTGCGTACGGGCACTACATACATATATGATACTGTACTAACTTTAGCCTATATAATCGACATTTCTTGCCAGCCGCGCTAAACTTTTTTCGGTTTACATTAACTGATTTCACTTTTAATTTGTTTTTTTTTGAACCGACTTCAAAAAAAGAAGGAGCTCCTAGGTTAACAATTCGTCTCTATTTTTTTTTAGGTGTGTGGGTTCATAACTCGGTGGATTTTAGACCGATTGTAAAAATTTTTTTGTTGTCTGAGAGGGTATAGCTTCTACTACACTATTTTTTAAATTTGATTTTGTGATCTTCTACTCATTTGATTGCTGCGAAACTTAGTAAACATCTTTGGTTCTTATAATTACAAAATTTTTAAGTTAAAAAAATGGGCGAGGCTACGCCCATTAAAATGTATTATAACATTACACGTGGTTCTACTTAACCGATTTTTACGAAACTTAGCACACACCTTCAGCTCTAAAATAGACACAATATTCTTTTAAAAAAAATTGCGGGTCACGCCTATTAAAATTTTATATTATATCTCACAGGGTTCTATTTCACCGATTTTTACGAAACTTGGCACACACCCTAAGCTTTAATAAAGGCACAAAATTGTGTTCAAAAAGTGGGCGGGCACGCCTATTTAATTTTAGTATAATATTTCATGTGCTTGTACTTAACCAATATTTACGAAACTTGGCACACACCTTGAACTCTTAAAAATACACAATCTTGTTTTAAATAAGTAGGCGTAGCCACGCCCCATAAAATTTAATACTATATTTCACGTGTTTTTACTGAATCGATTTTTACGAAACTGGACCATATTTCTAAATAAAACTTTAAAAAAAAATTAAACCGACTTAAAAAATAAGCACTAAAAAGCTACAAATAATATAGATCTAGTTAAATAAAAGATTTTTATATATGTTACCTACAGTACCGTTTGAAGTTGGTCCCAGCAACATTGGTAACTAAGCACATACATATGTACATAAAAATTACTTGCAGTTTTTTTACCGGGCATGTTCCTATGTGTTTAGTATGTACCAGTATTACTGGCACCAACTTCAAACGGCACTGTAGGTAAAATATATAAAAATCTTTTATTTAACTAGATCTATATTATTTGTAGCTTTTTAGTGCTTATTTTTTAAGTCGGTTTAATTTTTTTTTTTTTTTGAAGTTTTATTCACATCGAATCTACATCTAAGAAATATTTTGGGTTGGCATCAAAGAGCTAGCCACATAAAATTTAGTGACCATAAGTCCTAATTTATACTATGCAAGTCTTATTGCTAAGCTGATTAGTTTTTTAGCAGAGAGAGACAGAGAGAGAGAGAGAGAGAGAGACGAAAGGAAAAGACCCAGCGGCGAACGCTGCATACCACATTACATCTCTTTAATGATGTTTGTCATACTTTGTGTTGAATGAATGCTAGCTTACAAAGTGTACGAAAGTAAGCTAGATTGTATTCGAACTGCCCACTGCCAACTTAAAATGTATGTTAGGCAATACTGAGCTTTTATGTTGATTGGATGAACACTTCCGTATCTCGCTTACTTTGTGTGCAAGTGAAAGGCATTCACTCCACAAATGCGGCAATGCATTTGAAAATGTATACTAGGTACGTATATGAGGTGGTGTGCATTACTGTCTGACGTGCGTGCATCGAATCATCGCTTCTCTAATCGACATTTTCGCCGCTCGGAATCAGCTTAGCAATAAGACTTGCATATTATAAATTATTACTTACTATTGTAGTTGTGGTGATCTGAATTGATTTGCGATAAAAAGGCCTTTGGCCCCACTGTGAATCGGTAATGGTAACTTTTTACGATTCGAAATTTAAAAATATTTCCATGTAAACTCTATTGAAATATATCGTAATTTCCTTCGATAGCGAGTGCCATAATTTGGCCCCTGGTTTCCTTTTGGTTGCATTAATCGAGCTTGTAATCTATGTCTACACATGCATACAAACATATGTATGCATGTCTGTATATATTGTTCCTAAATATTTTTAACTAGATACATACATATGTACATACGTACATATGTACATACATACATACATACCTATGCCTATTTTTTTTATTAGGTCTAGACATAATATTACATATTGTTAAATAAATCATTTGTAATTTTTAAAACTTTCAGTATTCGAATTTATAAAAAGTAGCCATAATTTTTTTTTGTGTGTGGAAATAAATCGTATATGAATACTTGTGTACAAACATTAATAAATTAGCTTCTTACTTAATTTATTTAAATATTTGTATTATATTATTTATTCAATTTACACTTACCTTAACTGCCATTTGAATTGTAATCCAACAAAATATGAACAAATTCTATACAATGCATCCAAAAGCCATGAATTCTCATTGTACACTCTCGCATACACAAATATAATTTAACCCTCTTTCCTCCACTCTCTATAATTTTATATGGGTAAAAAATAAACAATAACAAAATTTACAACTGTTAGACTTCTGTGTGTGTGTGTGTGTGTGGGTGTGTGTGTATGTGAGTTTGTAAGTTGTTGAAATTACATACATGCATTCATAACTAACTTTACATTGAATGAGAAAGAATAACGTAAAAGCGAGCTTAAATATGTATGTGTGTGTGTATGTAGCAAACGAAACTTATGTAAAACAAAAAATATTAAAAATTAAAAAATAAGTACATACATATATACATATGTATGTATGTATATTTTACACACTTAAAAAACTTGGGAATTCTATACGAAAAAGAAAAACAAACAAAATAAAACATGTTTAACAAGTGTTTAATTTAAATGAGAAAATAATACAAAAACTGATGAAACTGGTAACGTTAATAAATCACAAATTTAACACAATTTGCTTTTCGTATGGTTTTTGTATGTGGGCATACATACATACATACTATATTATTTTTAATAATAGTGGTTTCTCTTTTGGAAATTATTAACTTTAATATTTAATTATTTATTTATTTTTTTACAATTTCTAACTGGTTGCATTTTATTACAGCAGCAAGATACTCGTATTTGAACTTATTTTATGCATAAAAATCATATGTGTTGTTTTTTGTTTAACAATTGCTTCGATCTTCGTTGTTTTTAACTTCTTAGCGTATGTAGTAGTATTGTTTCAAGAATATTAAAAAGTACACGCCTATTATTTTTTCTTGTTAGTATTTATGTTTTTTTTTTGTATAAATAATTTAGTTAAACAACCCACATTTTTTTTTTCGCTTCAGCACAGTATACGCACGCACTTTTTAACATAACAAATACGTGTATATGTATGTAATGTATTCAATCCGCTTTTTTTTGTCTTTCCTTTTAACGATCATACATATAAACGTATGGAAAGAAAACGAATTAATCACAAAACTTAAAACATTTTATAAATAAAACAAAACCAGTAACAACTAACGACCAACATTCATCCGCTAAATGTGGCTCTAAACTTACAGAGTTATGTTCGAACTGAGCTTAAATCTAAAATATTTTGTTAACAAAAGCTCATGCTGTCAACGTTACCGTGTTGTGCAACTCTGAGCTGTTAATTTTTCTTCTCATTTGACTCGCTTGTAATTCCGCGGGTTTTCTTTAATAATCCCGCATGCCCAATTTTTTTCGATTTTGAGTTATTGGTGCCAAAATACATTATTTTATATGCTCTTTTACATGGACCAAAAATTTCGCTAATAACATGGACCAATTCCGAATCTTTTTTTTTTTCTAAAATAAACGTAAGTTCTTAATTCAATAAAAAAAAATCAAACACAAATTTTAACAATTAATTAAATACGAGTACATCAGACTTACTAAATCAATGTTTAAACTAAAAAACTATTCGCAGGTGCATACATATGTACATCCAATATAAGTCATATTTAAAAAAAATAAATTATTTTTACAAAAACTTTTGATAATATTTATCACGTTTTAGAAATACATTTTGTAATTAATTATTTACTTGGAGTCCATCTTTTTCTTCCAGCTCTGATTCGTTAAAATTGAGAGATGAAAGCATGGACTCACAAGTTTCTATTTTAAGTTTGCTTGTAAGTTTATTTTTAATCAGTAATACATTTTGTTAAAATGAAAAGTAAGAATCTTTTAACAAATTTACTAAAGTTTTATTCTTAAGGCCTTATTCGGAAAAAAAATAATTTAGGTTTGTAAAACGTTTAACAGACAAATTTTCTTATAAAATTTGTTTTGTAGACATTTTGTAAACCAAAATAATGTTTAATATTTGATTTAGCTGAATGTATTAGGCATACGTTACACGACCTTAAAAGTTTATTGGTCTGGCAACCACAGACACCTTTTTTATAAATAATATCAGCTGACTACTAAAAATTAAAACTAAATTACAAATATTTTAGTAAACTTTAAAGTTCTTCCTCTGTGTAAAATGTTAAATTTTATTACAAAAGCAAATCATATTAAAAAAAACTCCGTTTACTGCGTAACACACTGAAAGACCGACAAGTAGTCATATTGAATAAAAATTTTTCTAGCTTTGTCCCAATTTTCGTTAATTTTTTTTAGTAACACCCCTTTTCCACACGCAAAGTTTACTTTGCAAAGTCTTAATTCAGCTGGGAGAAAGACAGAAAGAGACTGTACTACTACCTCTGTCTTTCACACAGCTGAATTAAGACTTTGCAAAGTAAACTTTCCGTGTGGAAAAGGGGTATAATAATAACACTGTAAAAGTTTTGAAATAGAATATATATTTAGTTGTGTAAAAACTTGTTTTTTTCCCTCTAATATTATGGAAATGAACTTTTCATGATTCTAAATTCAATGAAAAAGCTGTAAAAGATACCCACAATAGCAAATAATTCTATATTAAAACAATTGCAAATTGCCACAATACAGTGCTCTGGGGAGTTTAAATCTATATAAAAAAATATTTATTTATTTATTTATTAAGTGTTATAAATACAATTACAAATTATATCATAACTTAATTTAAACGATAATAGTAACAAAGACCTTCACTCGTTGTAGTGAAACAGACCAGGGTCTATAGTGGGAATCAAACCCACAACCTCCACACTGATAGGGTAGCACACTACTCACTAGCCTACCGAGGCACCCATAAAAAATAATGTGTAATGTTAATGTGTAATTTAATTGCTTGCTATTTCAATATTCAAAGCATTGAAAGTAAACATTTGTAGTTAATCCAGAAATGTTTGTTCATTTTACTTATATGTACATGCTTTGGTTTTTCATAAAGCAGTTCACTGAACAAATCTCTAAAGATGACAAAAATTTCTTCTGCAACACAGTGTTCTTGAATAATATAAAATACCGTAACCCCATTTTTTTTTTTGCTACATACTTGCGTCATTTGTTCAATAGCAACAGAGTTTTGCCCCTCCTGAACAACTGGTATTTTTTTCAGTTGGGACTATTTTTATTTGGTGTGCGATATGTATGCTTCCGATGACATTTACATAATTAATAGAGCGGGCAGTAAAAACACGATCTTATTTCTTATTCGAACATAAAAAATAGATAAATAGCATACTTGTGGATCAAATAAAAAACCTACAAAAAAATACAAATAAAACCCAAAATTTGAGTCAAAATTAACGTCGAACGTGATAAGCTGGTAACACTGAATATGGAAGTCAAATGTTCAAACATATTAGAAATAACGGTTGTTTGCGCAATGTCCAACATTTTGTCTGGCAATACTACTTACTACTAAGGCAGAGTTGATGAAACTTGTATTATATTAAGGGCTCGAAAAACAACCAGAAACGAAAAAACCAACACTCAACCGAACATAACAAAAGAAAATTTTCACCAACAAGAATGGAAATAATTTAGATAAAATAGTAAAAAATCTTGAAATAAAGACCGGAAATAATTAAAATTAAATTATATATTCGGGGAAAATATAAGTTTGACATGTGAAAGATTAAGAAGTGATAAGTATTTTTAATTAAATACTCTTTCAATAAAATGTATTGTGAAGCATTTGGTGAAAATTATATTTCTTTGTTTGTGTGTTTGTGCACTGCGGTAATAAGTCAATGAATTTGATTTTAAAATCTCTGGGTTTGATTTTGCTGTGCTTGGCTGAATGCTGCTGGGTGGGTTTATGTATTCCTTTTTACGTTTTCGAGACAAAAGGAAAGAGTATGCATGTACATTGTACATACATATGTATGTATATTGAAAAGAAATAAAGAATAAAAAACGCAGACCACATACATAAGTAAAAATAAAAACTACTAAATAGGTATGTACTCATAATAAATGTTTATTTAGTGAAGTTCTCTAAGAAAAACTATTATTCATGTTGAATTGAATGGAAAGCCACATTAAATACCGTTTAAAATAAACAAGCCATAAACATCTGCATGCATACATATGCATATACTTTTGTATAAGGACGTGTAAAATAAACAAAGAATGTTATAAATTCTCTAGCCAGAAGCAATAACTACCTAAGTCGACTTAATTAAAATTTGAATTCTGTATACCATAATTTTCTACTAACTTTGCGCCATTCAGTTTTTTTAAAAGTGTCAAAATAATTACAATAATTGCCAAAGTAGGTACCTATGTGAAAAGAATTACATACAGACGTAAAAATTCGTAAAAAAAATGATTTCTCAAGTTAGCATTGATATTTGGCACAATGTACCGATTTTTGTTGTCTAACTGAAGTAAAGTTATAATAAATTATAACGAAAAATTATCTACTTTGTTATTCAGTAATATATTTTAACGACATTCGCTGTCGGTTGATGCAAACAATGGTAAAATCACAAGCTCAAACTCAAGGTGTATTTAAACAGGTTGCAGCGGTACTTCAGCTGATAATTTTTTGCTCTATGTGCCTTGTAGCTGGTTTTGGTACAATTATTTTTATGCTTTTGACATTCTTCGGTTCTTTACACAGCTATGGTTGCCGTATTTTTGTATAACAAATACTTACGCAGTCAACTGTATAATTACACCATGCCCAAACTCATTTAGTTTTTTTATTCTCTGTAATTTTCCCTTACTTTGCATTTTGTATGCAGGAATGCTACATGATATAAAAATAAATACTAAGAAAAACGCAGTGTATCATATATTGTAAAAAATAAATTACATAATACCATTATCGTTACTGCAAATGAAAAAATATTACTAGGTATTTTCAGTTCGAAAAAAGTTACTGAATTCTAAAATCACCGCACACAACTGTTGCTCTCAACAAAATAAGGCCGAAAATATTAGTAAACATCGAAGGAACATTGCGTTAGGAAACATAAATATCAAAATACATATCGTTAGCCAAATTGCAAAAAGGTGTAACTAACAAATATATAATTGTACAGGAAGAAAAAAAAACTAAATAGACTAGTAGTTAAGTCCCCTTGTTTTTTGCTTATAACCATAATTTTTTATTGTCAAGACATGTACTTTAATGGCATTCATAATAATCACCTTTTTTCATTTTTGCTAACGATATGTATTTTGAAACCAAAAAGGAAACACTAATTTTAACAAGAAACATTGCTAAACACAAAAGAATATTTACGGCCCTTTTCACAATGAAAAATTAAAAGCTTACAAGGCAAGTTTTGCATAAAGAACTGTACGTTAAAGTTCACTTTAACTGTTAATTATACATTTTGAAAAGTTACGTTAGTGGAACATGCCCATGTTTCTACTGATGTTCCTTCGTCTGTGGGCTGCTTTACGTACGGATCGCCCATTTCCTTCCATATTGATATAACTCAACAAATGGGTTTTGCAGACTAATTCGTCAATTCTTCATTTATGTTAAAAAAAAAAATAATATAAATAGCTTACATATACTTCCATACAACAATTTTCTGAGAGAAGAATATTTTTTCATGTCTTCGTTTAGTTGTATGTAAATTGAAAGCTTTAAGCACGTTTTGTGCAAAACTAGTGTTTTTGAGTTGTGACACTATACAAGTAACTGAGCGATATGTATGTACTTAGTATGTATGTATGCATGTATATTTTATGGTAGAAAATTTTTATTAAAAGGGTGCAGATAGGAACTCATAAAATAATTTAGTTTCTCCTATATTTCGGTCAATGATATCTACAAATATATGTACATATGTATGTATGTATGTACATAGATACATACATACTTATCAATGGAAATTTGTGCAATGCTTACACAGGTAAGCATATGTATGTATGCCATATTGTATGGTATGTATGCATATTTACCCTGTAGGAAATGTCACTAGTGAATCAGTACTGATTCACTATTGACTTTGTCGCCAGTACTACTGACTAATTATACCCCACACAATGCTTTTTGCTATAGACATTTAACATGGGCGTGTCATTGAAAAGCAACTACTGACGTTGGAACTACTGATTAGATACCTAGTTCTTTAGGAACCATATGAAGACATTGGAAACAGATGGTCACTACTACATTTTAGTAATTCTAGTAGGTATACACTTTTGATAATGAAATTGCATAGTTTGTTCGCATTTTGGTATTTTATTAAACAAATATGTACATATATAAAAAATGGAACTTATGCATAAAAAGCATACAATAACAGGGACTAATTCATTCATTCGTTCAGCGTATTGCCAGCAAGTAGGGATTTTGTTTGTCATTTCTATTAAATACATATATTTAAGTCAAAAATTTTATGTTTCGCTAAATTAGTAAAGTCAAACACTAACGTATGATGGCACAAAATCTTCCATAGGTGAGGCCAACTTATGCATACTAGATATACCAAACGGACGACACAATCGTCCGCATTCTAAACAGAAAAAAAATCTCTTTATTAAACCTAATTCAATTTATTGAACTCTCGTCCTATAAGTTTTATGCAGCGTGACCGTTTGACCGACTAAAGTGGCAAATTGCCACTTTTTTGACTGCCTTGCCACTTTTTTCCCCTTTTTTTAGAGTGAATTATAGGTATAATAATACATTAAAAATAAAAAAATTTAGTGTAGTTTTCACGTCTTTTTTTAATTTTGCCCCTTTTTTTGATAAATAGTCCCCCATTTGGTGCAACTTTTTGAAAAAAGTCATCGGCCACCCTGGTTTTATGACTTTCATACAATAACAAATAAGAAAAAAAAATGGAATAGCATGAAAAATAGTACACAAATACACACACACACACACAGTGTAAACTAACAAATGAGCATGTACTATGTTTGCATGTAGTAGTAGCAATTTTAAACGCTTATAGCTCCCAAAATACTAAACCGATTTCAATAAAATATAGATTCTGCACATCTGCGCAGAAATTCCTTTAAAATGATATAAATTTTTCCAAAATCGGTGCAGTAGTTCCGGCGTAAAAGGGATTACAAGAAACGTGTTCGCCTATTAATTATATAGATAGATAGATGAAGGCGCCTCGATGCCAGACACGTCTGCTCAGCTTTTACATAAATTCCCAACAACATTGTAAATACCTATTCGTTTCACAATTTGGAATAGCTTTCTTTTGTTGCTACATATGTATGTATTTGTCTTTGGTCAAAAATAGATGAAGGTTTCATTCAAAGTATGTTTATATCAAGTACTGTCATATTGTATGTAGAGATGCTAATCGGGACAGGTTTTTTGAAATCCCGGGCTTCGGGATTTAGTGATGTAGTCTCGAAATCCCGAACCGGGATCCCGGGATTTTCGGGACTTACAAAATCCCGAAAAAATTGTGCACAAATGTGCTTCTTTATAGTAATTATAATATTTTAATTTAACAATTAATTTTTTTTGCATATTTTAAGGTTACTTATATAACTCAGACATTTAATTGCAAATTTTAATTGAAAAGTGCGATGTATGTAAACATTTTTCCTAGAAAAGAAAACGCCATATATCTGTGGCAATAAATAATAATGGCTTAAGTCGAAATGTTTTGTTTCGAGATATTAAGGGTTTTGTCTAAATTGTGTTTAGTTTTTATATAAAATTTTTAGCCACCGAAAAAGATGCACATTTACTTGGAACAAAACTGTTAATTTTATAAAAAAAAACAAAACGTTTTATTAGTTTATTTATATTCGTTGTTTTTAGTTAAGATGTTATGAAAAAATCCATTGGCAGAAAAATAAAAACTAAAGTGAACTTAAGCTTTTATATTGAAATGCAAAATAATTTGTTTTGATAGTCAGTCGCTTTAGATTAAATTGAAAATTGCGGAAAACCTGAGGTAATGTATAGATATTTTTTAAATAAGTTTTCAAATTAAATTAAATTTAAATACAAGTTTTTTTCTTATGAGGAATATTTTGAATTGTTTAATTAAATTTAAGTTATTGAACTTAAATGTATACAAGTTTTAATGCTCAAACATTTTAATAATTATTTATAATATTAAAGCTACCTTAAAAAAGATTAAGTTGAGTTAAGATGTTATGGCTTATGTATTATTTTCCATGAAGACTTAAGCTAAAATATGAATGCGCATAATTTTAATATTAATGACATTTTAAAATTGAAATTTAGCTGAGTGATAGATCTTGAAGAAGAGAATAAGAATATGTAATAAAATGAAAAAGCACTTATGTATGTCAACTTACTCCATTATTATTTATTGCCACAGATATTATTATCTACGAAAATATTTATTCAAAGCAAATTTTTTTATTTTAACAAAGAGTTTCTAATAATTTTTAATATAGAAGATGACCGCCAAAAACATTATTTATGCTAAAAATCGGGATTCAGATAATCCCGAAAATCCCGGGCTTTAAAATTAAAAAATCCCGGGCTCCGGGATTTGCATAGTCCCGAAAAGCCCGGGATTTCCGGGCTCGGGATTTCCCGTTTAGCATCTCTAATTGTATGTATGAAGAAAACTTAAACTTTAACTTAGTAAAAAAAAGAATTTACATAGATACGTTCCAAAGACTACCGCGTATAATTTCCTATTTTCTTCTCAAATAATATTAATCACAGTCATAAAATTGGTTCAATCGTACTGAAAAAAAAGTAAATTTTTTTTGAAAGTAGTATGATTTGTAAATCTGTAAGTAATTGTTGAAGAGAAAGCTCTAAAAGTAGAAAAACGGTATTGGGAAACTCATGCCTTTTGAAAAGAAGGAAGACATATTTCTCCTTTTTAAGGAGAGCAAAAGCAATGTGGAACTGTCAAGTACATCTTTAAGTAATTGGTGCCAACGTAATTACTTGCATCTAAATATAAATAAATGTTTACATGTTTCATTTCATAGATCCATGAATCCCATAGTACTGATATTTAACATTAATGGCATTAATTTGAAAATTTCGAATTCTAAACTTGATTTAGGTGTTGTTTTTGATAGTTCTATGTCGTTTGTAGCTCATGTTGAGTATATTCTTCCTAAAGCGTATAAAATGCTCGGTTTTCTGAAGAGAAACTGCTCTGAGTTTGTTAATCCATACACGCATAAATATATTTATTCGGCCTTTGTTAGATCAAAGTTGGAATATGCTGCTGTTATATGGAATCCTCATGTCTCAAATCTTATCTCTCGTATTGAGAGACTTCAACGCATCTTTATTAAATTTGTTACACGTTCATTGCCATATTTAATTTCTGTTCCTTATGAATCTAAGTGCCTTTTTATTGGCTTACGTACTAGTAGATGAGTAATGGCGGAGGACGACATGTTTTGGGAATTCAAAACCGGGAAAAATCAAAAAGGGTGGCAACCCTGTTCAAAATGGGGGGATTTTGGGGATTTTCATGCTGAGATTTTCTGGGCTATGTGTGTGTGTGTGTGAGTTGGATTTTATGTTTATGTATGTACTAGCGTACAGCTTTTGTTGTTATTGTAGAGAAGCGTTGTGCTTAGAGTGTATGGATGTATGATGTATATGTGGGTGTGTGTATGTGAGTATGTGTATGTGTTTATGAGTATGTGTTTTTGTATGTACTTGTGTGTCTACCGGTGTCCGATCCTTTTGTTGTAGTGGCAGACAATCATTATACCCAGTAGGAAATGTTGATGGTGAAAATGTGCTGATTAGCTTTTGACTAGCTTGTCATCAGTACTACTATATAATTATACCCCATACAATACTTTGTACTATAGACATTTAGCATGTGCTTGTCATTGAAAATATACTAGTCACACTAAAGCAATTGATTAGGTAGTGACCACGTAGTTGTTATGGGGTCATGAGACATACTAACCAGACATTTATTTACTGGTACATTTCTATAATTTACGAACATACAGATGTGTGTATATTGACAATTCCACCTCTCTCCTTCTTTTATACTGACGGATAGAAGAAAACTTATTATACCAAAGTTGTAACTAGAATTTTGGTTTTGACACAAAGACACTTGCTCCCAGTCTGACTGCAGGGTAGTTACAAGGGATCTGTGAATTTGTGTGCATGTAGTTATTGTTATTTGATAGACTTTGAGTTGCTGTTTTGAGTTATCGTTGGTATGCTTATGTAGGGTTATTGTATTGCATTTATGTTTGCGATCTCTGGGGAAATAATCTAATAGCTACAGAGAGTGGCAACCATGTTGTGAATGGAAGTGGGTAGGGAATGTATTTGGTAATGTATGTATATGTTGTTGTATTCATGTATGTGATCATATATATTTTTGTTTTGAAGAATATCATTGCTTGTGTGTTTTGTTTGACCTTCGAGAGTTTTTCATACATATTTATAAATGAACGTGTATATGTTTTCTAGGCTATTGACGTTGCTATTCTTATGTAGATAGAAAATATTGTGTTGGCATAGGTTTTATATGTACAAGTGAATTTCAGATGTTAAATGTTTTGAATCAAATCAGATTGATAAGTAGATTTTTTGAATAGGGTAATGATATGTTTATTTCAGTATATAGGAAATAGCTTTTGGAGACATACACCAAAACTTATAGAAGCATCTACTTTTACGTGTCCCCATTTTTCTCGTACCTTTGTATTACAAACTGATGCTAGCGATTTTATTCTGGGTGTTGCTGTGTATATGAATTTTCATCATATATCGTAATACCAACAGAGAATTGTGGAAATGTGTATGTGTGTGTGTGTGTATGTGAGTATGTATGTATGTATGTGTGTGTGTGTGTCTGTGTGTATGAATTTCATAATATTATAAAATTTCATTATGTATGTTTGTGTTTGTGTATTACGTCATCACCTCTTTGTGTGTCATGCCAGACATTTGGTAGTATAAAATATTAACATATAGGTATCAGAACTTTTTTTTTTTTTAATCCTAGTATGTTTTTATACTCAAGATAGCTGGATATTTTGTCATGCTTAAAATTGTCCAGCTTTAAAGTCTGCCTATGAGAAATTTGTTTATATTACAGATTTTGTTTATTTAACTATATACGTCCGTCTTCTTTGGCTGAACTTCTTTTCATACGATTATGGGAATTTATAGTTTCTCTGCCCATAATAAGTTCGTTTAGCTTTGACATGTGCTTTGAATGGAAGTGTGATTGTTAAGATCTAATAAATACTTGAGTATTGATAAGAAATTTGATATTATGTGTACATACATATCTACAAATTGATTTTATGTATGTACATATGTACATACAAATAAGTGTTTGACTCCGTGTTTGAATAAATTTTTTTTGTTTTTGTTGTTGTTGTAAATATTCGCCTGGTTTTTTATGTATAGATGTGAAATATCTTCATAGTTTTTTTATTTGAAATTAAAAAACGTTGTTTTAATTTTTATCTGTATTTACTTAATAGTTTGTGAGGATTTTCTGTTTTAAGTAAAACTGATTTCCTTAAGATACATACTTTAGAGTAATAGTAACTATAACAGAAATATTTCCTTTATTTAATTTACATTTGCTTAAAGTTGATGCAGCCTAATAGTCATTCTTGCAAATATTTTGATATTAAAATTTTTCCAGCCGTAGGCTTTTTTAACCACCTTTTACATTTATTTTAGAACATCTTGCATTGCCTTTTATACATTTATAAACATTTTTAAATGAAACTGATCCAGCAGTCCAGCTTATGTAACGATAGTTTTTTTTTGTTAGTCAGCTTGCTTCTTTTTTTTTTATCTATTTTTTTTTTTTTTTTTTTTTTTTTTTTTTTTTTTTTTTTTTTTTTTTGTTGATAAACATTTAAAATCAAAAGGGAGTTTTATATTGAAATTATTATATTCTTAATTGTTGAAAACAATCGCTTCTTCTTTTCCGAAGAAATTATTTGAATTACTTTTGAAACCTTACGCGACTATAAAAATTATATTATTTTTCATATTGCTTAATTTATAAGACTTTTAGAATTTGACCTTTGATAGGTATATACATATTCTATTATACGATCATGAATAAGAATACAGTAAGCTGATTTCTTTGCTTATTATTTAAAATTAAAATTTTATTCAATTGTCCCGCTATTGAATAAAAGGAGCTTTTATCTTAAACTCTGATACAGGTAGAAACGCTTGAGATTCTTTCATATACTACCTTTCCTGGAATCTTAGATACATATAATAACTACCTATGTAGAATTGCATTACGTTTATTTATAAATTTTATTTTAAGATCATCATCATATGGATATGAGACTGAACTTAAATGTACTTTTAAATTAGTTAATTTATAATGAACAATTTTATTTTCTTTTTGACTAGCGATCAACAGAAAACGAAGTCATTTTCTTACAATTTAGGTCTGGCCTCTCAACTGCTCCTCTAGTATACAATATAACTTTGTATGTCAGCATTTCTGTCTCCTCTTTGTCAGCGTTAGGGATAATTAAATTTTAAACTTTTTATTCTTCAAATTATGTTACTTCATACTGATAATATGTTTAAGTACATTAATAATGTACGTTTATTTTATGACGGGCGAGCGCCTATGGCTTTTATTTGATGTTCTGGATGAAGTGATTTTTTTTTCTCATTTTATTAAAGTTTAGCGTATTGCGTATATATTTCTAATATATTTAAGTGAGCTTTTTGTATCTGTCAGACAGAGTGAACGTATCAGTTGGTCACTCAGTCTCTATTTTTATTAATTTTTTCTTCTAATGTGTCACTACTATTTTTCAGATTTTACTAGTTGAAATAGAAAATATTTGTATAATTTTTAAATGGATGTGTAGAGCAATTAGTTTATATAAAAAGAAATACATGTTTAATAATAAACTATTCTAGAAAATCGACCCCCAAATAACACAGTTACCTCCATCATCAATTCATGATCGGTGTTTTCATTAAGTATCAGAAACATTATAATATCTATGTTTGGGGGGAATTTTTACCTCATGTGCTTTTACAAGAGGTTTGCTGGCTTACCCCTTAAAGTTATTGTTGTTAAAGTAGGCTGGGTTGTATCGCATTCAGATCTAATGATTTCTCACTTAGAAAAGGTCCTCATCAACATCAATCATATCTGTATACAATTCATTCATGAGTGGAGTTGATCCAGATACAATTGCTGTCTACAAATTAATGATTACCAAATAGCTTTCTCATCACCTTCTAACAAGTTTAATATTTTGCTAGCATGCTTCTATCATTAGTGAGGCGAGAGTCCGACATATAGTGGTGTTTCAATTAAAAATCTATACAATTAGAATTACGAATTCACTCTTTTGAATTTTTAACAAAGTAGATACATATGTATGTATGTATTTCATTTGCCACAAACTCTTAAAATTTCTGTACTTATAAAAGTATGATGTCAGGAATTTTTTTAAATCATACATGCTTCGGCATGCTTCCAATATTTTTCTCGGTAAATTTATTTCATACTCATACAGATACAGATATAAAGTAAGATCTGTTTACATTCCATTTTACAATTTATGCATGCTTCAGCATGATTCTAGTTGAAGTCTGTATTTATTTAGTAAGTTTGTTTGATACCCATTCATACACATGTACATTGTTAAAGATTGGATATCAAAATCCAATTTTCTTAGTTTATCTAGAAATGAACAAAGTGAATATCTTTTATAATAACCATATTCACACTTTAAAATTTTGTGTGCTAGAGCTTTCGAAATGGAAAATGTACACCTTTTACTACAAAAATTGATAATATGATGTGTTGCTGAATATTTTGAACTCTTAAGTTTTCACAATATTTCATACAGACCATCAAGTTTAGAGAATTGTAGTATATTAAGCTATTTATCTTCCCTGAGACCTAACATTCCTAATCAATCCTTCAAAAAAACCAATGCAAACTAGATTTTCCCTTTTTAATTTTATTTATATTTTCATTAAATTTCATCATTTTGTACATCTTCAAATTAGTGTATACTGTATTTTGCACCTTTTTCTCATTCGTTGAGTTAACTTTAATCGCAAATATTTTAATGATGAGATGAACTTTTCTATTGTAGGCATTAAGTAAATCTTTATGTATATCAATCCACTTATATGAACCATTATAGCTAAATTCTTAACACATAATTCCTTTAAATGATCTATTAATTTATTCTACTATTAATGCTTTCATATTATGAAATTTTTAATCCTCTGTTTATGCATGAATTTTGTAGTGTTTATTAAAAATTCTTTACCAACATCTATTTGTATTTTTTGTTTTGATACTCATATCATTTCAAAAATATTTTCCATTGCCTCGGTTTTTTCGAGTGCAGCTTTTATTTTCAACGATACTCACCATATAAACTTTTAGAATGTGTCAGTTACAGTCTACAAAAATCAATAATTTCTATTTTCTCAAGAAAAGCTACCCACTTCACCTAAATCAGATCCATAAAAGATCATCTATTCCATTCATTACATCACTACAATGCACAAACAATTTTCGAAATTTATTATGGAGTTCGTTTACTATTTTTTTTTTTTTAAGGACATTGAGTTGTTTTACAGTTTTTTAGAGAGTGTTCTGATCTATTTGATACACTTTCAGCTATTTATACTAAAATGTAGTTAATAAATTTTATCGCTCAGCTCTTCAATTTGTTTGTCAAAAGAGGATTTAATTTTTAGAATATCTTTTTCAATTTTATACCTATCTTCTATCGTTAATTTTATTTCACACTCCAATTATTAATTAATCCTTTAGTTTAGTTTAGTGAATGATGATGATTCTTTATGTATGCATTGGTAGAAATTATATATTTTATTTAGTTTTCAAAATCAAATTTGTCATAGTATTTTCACGTTTTATCAATCACTAAAGAAAATAAACCCACTTTTAAACCCCATATTTGACCATCAACTTGTATTTCATCTTTATTCAGTTTTAGATTTCTATCACCTAATTTCCATTCATTATTGAAATCTTTAGGTGAGCCATAGTTTGTATCTAATTCAATTCTTCCTTTCAAGACTAATAAGTCAATATAAGTATCTTCGGTGTTGGAAGGCTGTGGGTAAAAATCATCTTCTTCATCATCATAATCATTCACAGTATTAGCATCATTAAATAAGATGGCATTATCAAATATTATTCCTTTTGAAAGTTTCTTTAACTTCTTTCTATTTTGACTGATGGTTTCTGAGGCTTTAATACTTGTACTATTTTCAGATTCTATATTGTTTTTACTTTGTTCTTTCTTGTGTATTCTTTCAATATTTTTTGAATTATTCATGATTTCTTTGAGAGGTTCTGTTTTAGGATCAAATATATCTCTTAGTTGTTCACGTGTATCTATTTCACCAGTTTTTATACTACGAAGCTTTTTCTTCAAGACACTTCTTATCAACACCAACTGTTTGAAAATTTTCTCATCCATGTTTAATAATAGCAAATAAGAGGTATCAGCCTTTAGATCAGGTATCACCTATTAGTTCAGGTATCAGCTATCAGATCAGCTTATCAGGAGCTGCTCTGGTTTTCAGATCAGCTTATCAGGACCTGATCTGGTTTTCAGATCAGCTTATCAGGAGCTGGTCTGGTTTTCAGATCAGCTTATCAGGACCTGATCTGGTTTTCAGATCAGCTTATCAGGAGCTGGTCTGATTTTCAGATCAGCTTATCAGGAGCTGGTCTGGTTTTCAGATCAGCTTATCAGGAGCTGGTCTGGTTTTCAGATCAGCTTATCAAGACCTGATCTGGTTTTCAGATCAGCTTATCAGGAGTGGGTCTGATTTTAAGATCAGCTTATCAGGACCAGGTCTGGTTTACAGATCAGCATATCAGGCGTTGGTCTAGTTTTCAGATCAGGTTGTCAGGCAGCTGATCTGTAAAACAGATCAGGTTATCAGGAGCTGTTCAGATTTTCAGATCAGATTATCTGTTTCAAATTGGGTCATCAGTTTACAAGTAGCTGGACATTTATAACATTTAGATGAATGAAGTTTAAGGCCAGATAAAATGCGAAAAACTATACTATTATGTAGTCAAATTGTTTTCTATGACGATCATCACTTAATTCAGTATCTTTCCTTATAATCAAAATTCCATATTTTTAATTCCAACACGATTTATATTTTTCTCATATTACTTAAACATTCTAACTACATTATGATTATTTCCTATCAAATATTTGGTGATTCTAGTATAAGTTTGACATTAGTAGAACGCATCAACATTCTTATCTTACCCCATACAAAAATATGCTTCTCACACACACAACATGGTTAAATATCGTATTGGTATTACTTCTAGCTTTCTTATAAGAAATAACAGATTCATTATCTGTAAATGTGTAATACCCATGACTTTCATTAATGAAATTAATTACAGGTATTTATATTTAGGTTGTTAGAGAGATTTTGAGTTTAAATATGAAGATGTTTTCAAGTTTTAGTCCAGTAGAACTGTCTAGCCAACCACTCATATTATTATTATTTTTTTTATTTATTTTTTATTTATTTTTTTATTTATTTTTTATTTATTTTTTTTTTCCAATTTAACAGACCAACTATTCTTGCACGAATAGTAATTGATAGAAGGGAACTATGATTTATTTTTGAGCTAACGTTTGATGACTCATCAAAATTTCATACCAAGGTATTTTTATGTTGTTTTGACTATGAGTATGGGTCAATATTTATGAAATACCTTTCCTAAATATTGGTGCATGCACATAGTCAAAACAAAGTATGCTTTAAGTGTTTAAAACCAGTATTACCATAAAAATGGTGGTTTTAAACTCTTAAAATATACTTTGTTTTACTAACCGCATTTTGTAACTAAATGCATTTCATAAATATTGAAGCATACTCAGAGTCAAAATATCCTTTGTTTTGAGTATGAGTATGGCTCATTATCTCTTATTATAGAAAAAATAGTATGATTATATGATATCAGAAATCATGTTTTCTGTTGTCATATGACCATACTATTTTATTATTTCTATAGTAATAGATAATATTTATAAAATGCATTTAGTTACAAAATGCGGTTAGTAAAACAACATAAATATACCTTGGTATGAAATTTTGATGATTCATAAATTTTTCGTACCATCCTATTTTTAGGTTGTTTTGACTATGAGTATGTACCAATATTTATGAAATGTATTTCATAAATATTATCTCTTATTATAGAAAAAATTAAATAATGTAGCTATACGATATCGGAAAATATTTTCTGATATCATATGGCTATATTATTTTATTTTTCCTATAATAAGAGATAATGGTTCCTACTCATAGTCAAAACAAAGTATATTTTAAGAGTTTAAAACCAGTATTGTCATACAAAATACTGATTTTAAACTGTTAAAATATACTTTGTTTTACTAACCGCTTTTTTGTAACCAAATGCATTTCATAAATATTGCCGAATACTCATACTCAAAACTAATGATATTTTTATGATGTTTTGATTGTGAGTATGGAGCATTATCTGTTATTATAGGAAAAATAAAATAATGCAGCTACACGATTTTAGAAAATATTTTCTGAAATCGAATAGCTGTATTATTTTATTTTTTTATAATAAGAGATAATATTTATAAAATGTATTTAGTTACACAAAAGCGGTTAGTAAAACAACCTAAATATAGGATGGTACGAAATATTGATGAGTCATCAAACGTTAGCTCAAAAATAAATCATAGTTCCCTTCTATCAATTACTATTCGTGCAAGAATAGTTGGTCTGTTAAATTGGAAAAAAAAAATAAATAAAAAATAAATAAAAAAATAAATAAAAAATAAATAAAAAAAATAATAATAATATGAGTGGTTGGCTAGACAGTTCTACTGGACTAAAACTTGAAAACATCTTCATATTTAAACTCAAAATCTCTCTAACAACCTAAATATAAATACCTGTAATTAATTTCATTAATGAAAGTCATGGGTATTACACATTTACAGATAATGAATCTGTTATTTCTTATAAGAAAGCTAGAAGTAATACCAATACGATATTTAACCATGTTGTGTGTGTGAGAAGCATATTTTTGTATGGGGTAAGATAAGAATGTTGATGCGTTCTACTAATGTCAAACTTATACTAGAATCACCAAATATTTGATAGGAAATAATCATAATGTAGTTAGAATGTTTAAGTAATATGAGAAAAATATAAATCGTGTTGGAATTAAAAATATGGAATTTTGATTATAAGGAAAGATACTGAATTAAGTGATGATCGTCATAGAAAACAATTTGACTACATAATAGTATAGTTTTTCGCATTTTATCTGGCCTTAAACTTCATTCATCTAAATGTTATAAATGTCCAGCTACTTGTAAACTGATGACCCAATTTGAAACAGATAATCTGATCTGAAAATCTGAACAGCTCCTGATAACCTGATCTGTTTTACAGATCAGCTGCCTGACAACCTGATCTGAAAACTAGACCAACGCCTGATATGCTGATCTGTAAACCAGACCTGGTCCTGATAAGCTGATCTTAAAATCAGACCCACTCCTGATAAGCTGATCTGAAAACCAGATCAGGTCTTGATAAGCTGATCTGAAAACCAGACCAGCTCCTGATAAGCTGATCTGAAAACCAGACCAGCTCCTGATAAGCTGATCTGAAAATCAGACCAGCTCCTGATAAGCTGATCTGAAAACCAGATCAGGTCCTGATAAGCTGATCTGAAAACCAGACCAGCTCCTGATAAGCTGATCTGAAAACCAGATCAGGTCCTGATAAGCTGATCTGAAAACCAGAGCAGCTCCTGATAAGCTGATCTGATAGCTGATACCTGAACTAATAGGTGATACCTGATCTAAAGGCTGATACCTCTTATTTGCTATTATTAAACATGGATGAGAAAATTTTCAAACAGTTGGTGTTGATAAGAAGTGTCTTGAAGAAAAAGCTTCGTAGTATAAAAACTGGTGAAATAGATACACGTGAACAACTAAGAGATATATTTGATCCTAAAACAGAACCTCTCAAAGAAATCATGAATAATTCAAAAAATATTGAAAGAATACACAAGAAAGAACAAAGTAAAAACAATATAGAATCTGAAAATAGTACAAGTATTAAAGCCTCAGAAACCATCAGTCAAAATAGAAAGAAGTTAAAGAAACTTTCAAAAGGAATAATATTTGATAATGCCATCTTATTTAATGATGCTAATACTGTGAATGATTATGATGATGAAGAAGATGATTTTTACCCACAGCCTTCCAACACCGAAGATACTTATATTGACTTATTAGTCTTGAAAGGAAGAATTGAATTAGATACAAACTATGGCTCACCTAAAGATTTCAATAATGAATGGAAATTAGGTGATAGAAATCTAAAACTGAATAAAGATGAAATACAAGTTGATGGTCAAATATGGGGTTTAAAAGTGGGTTTATTTTCTTTAGTGATTGATAAAACGTGAAAATACTATGACAAATTTGATTTTGAAAACTAAATAAAATATATAATTTCTACCAATGCATACATAAAGAATCATCATCATTCACTAAACTAAACTAAAGGATTAATTAATAATTGGAGTGTGAAATAAAATTAACGATAGAAGATAGGTATAAAATTGAAAAAGATATTCTAAAAATTAAATCCTCTTTTGACAAACAAATTGAAGAGCTGAGCGATAAAATTTATTAACTACATTTTAGTATAAATAGCTGAAAGTGTATCAAATAGATCAGAACACTCTCTAAAAAACTGTAAAACAACTCAATGTCCTTAAAAAAAAAAAAATAGTAAACGAACTCCATAATAAATTTCGAAAATTGTTTGTGCATTGTAGTGATGTAATGAATGGAATAGATGATCTTTTATGGATCTGATTTAGGTGAAGTGGGTAGCTTTTCTTGAGAAAATAGAAATTATTGATTTTTGTAGACTGTAACTGACACATTCTAAAAGTTTATATGGTGAGTATCGTTGAAAATAAAAGCTGCACTCGAAAAAACCGAGGCAATGGAAAATATTTTTGAAATGATATGAGTATCAAAACAAAAAATACAAATAGATGTTGGTAAAGAATTTTTAATAAACACTACAAAATTCATGCATAAACAGAGGATTAAAAATTTCATAATATGAAAGCATTAATAGTAGAATAAATTAATAGATCATTTAAAGGAATTATGTGTTAAGAATTTAGCTATAATGGTTCATATAAGTGGATTGATATACATAAAGATTTACTTAATGCCTACAATAGAAAAGTTCATCTCATCATTAAAATATTTGCGATTAAAGTTAACTCAACGAATGAGAAAAAGGTGCAAAATACAGTATACACTAATTTGAAGATGTACAAAATGATGAAATTTAATGAAAATATAAATAAAATTAAAAAGGGAAAATCTAGTTTGCATTGGTTTTTTTGAAGGATTGATTAGGAATGTTAGGTCTCAGGGAAGATAAATAGCTTAATATACTACAATTCTCTAAACTTGATGGTCTGTATGAAATATTGTGAAAACTTAAGAGTTCAAAATATTCAGCACATCATATTATCACTTTTTATAGTAAAAGCTGTACATTTTCCATTTCGAAAGCTGTAGCACACAAAATTTTAAAATGTGAATATGATTATTATAATAGATATTCACTCTGTTCATTTCTAGATAAACTAAGAAAATTGTACTGTGATATCCAATCTTTATGAATGTACATGTGTATGAATGTGTATCAAACAAACTTACTAAATAAATACAGACTTCAACTAGAATCATGCTGAAGCATGCATAAATTGTAAAATGTAATGTAAACAGATAATACTTTATATCTGTATCTGTATGAGTATGAACTAAATTTACTGAAAAAAATATTGGAAGCATGCCGAAGCATGTATAATGTAAAAAAATTCCTCACGTCATACTTTTATAAGGAAAGAAATTTTAAGACATTGTGGTAAATGAAATAGATATGTATCTACTTTGTTAAAAATTCAAAAGAGTGAACTCGTAACTCTAATATTATAGATTTTTAATTAAAACAGCACTAAATGTCGGACTCTCGCGTCACTATCGATAGAAGCATGCTAGCAAAATATTAAACTTGTTAGAAGGTGATGAGAAAGCTATTTGGTAATCATTAATTTGTAGACAGCAATTGTATCTGGATCAACTCCACTCATGAATGAATTGTATACAGATATGATTGATGTTGATGAGGACCTTTTCTAAGTGAGAAATCATTAGATCTGAATGCGATACAACCCAGCCTACTTTAACAACAATAACTTTAAGGGGTAAGCCAGCAAACCTCTTGTAAAAGCACATGAGGTAAAAATTCCCCCCAAACATAGATATTATAATGTTTCTGATACTTAATGAAAACACCGATCATGAATTGATGATGGAGGTAACTGTGTTATTTGGGGGTCGATTTTCTAGAATAGTTTATTATTAAACATGTATTTCTTTTTATATAAACTAATTGCTCTACACATCCATTTAAAAATTATACAAATATTTTCTATTTCAACTAGTAAAATCTGAAAAATAGTAGTGACACATTAGAAGAAAAAATTAATAAAAATAGAGACTGAGTGACCAACTGATACGTTCACTCTGTCTGACAGATACAAAAAGCTCACTTAAATATATTAGAAATATATACGCAATACGCTAAACTTTAATAAAATGAGAAAAAAAAATCACTTCATCCAGAACATCAAATAAAAGCCATAGGCGCTCGCCCGTCATAAAATAAACGTACATTATTAATGTACTTAAACATATTATCAGTATGAAGTAACATAATTTGAAGAATAAAAAGTTTAAAATTTAATTATCCCTAACGCTGACAAAGAGGAGACAGAAATGCTGACATACAAAGTTATATTGTATACTAGAGGAGCAGTTGAGAGGCCAGACCTAAATTGTAAGAAAATGACTTCGTTTTCTGTTGATCGCTAGTCAAAAAGAAAATA
>OX101754.1:146619671-146810766 GCA_944452675.1 Tachina lurida | reverse complement strand
TAACTTGGGGAGGGGGAGTGTGAAAATTGTATAAGTATTTGATTTAATTTTTTTTATGCTTTTCATACAAATTCTTCAGGGAGGAAACGCATAGAAAGACACTCAGACGTTGTTTTGACTTTAAGATTTTTTGAACCTGTACGAAACTACATATAAAAGTATTTGGTATGAAATATTTGCGAAATAAATTCTCAAAAGCAGTACTCTGTTCTTGTTGCGAAAAACACGAAAAATCTATCTGGCAGCATGTTTTTCCATGCAAAATGAATCTGGCATCATTTTAGTTTAGTGGCGAAACAATATGAGCAGGTTTTTTTGGAATTTTAACAATGTTGCATACTTTCAAACAATAAAAGCGAGAAATTTATAAAAAAAAACCGCGAGTTGGGCTACATTTAGTACATGTTAAATTTTTCACGCGAAATAATCAATGGTACTGAAATTTTTTCACAACTTCGAACAGAGTACCAGGTTTAAAGCATTTATTAAATTAAACTGATTATTTTAAAGAAAACCCGTTTTTGTATATAAAAAACTGCACGACAGTTAAAAAACTGTGAAAAACATAAATCAGCACATTTGCCAACGATGATCTGAATCATATCCCAGCGGTAAATAGATGTAGTAAGTAGGCCTTCTATAAGGCCTCATTTAGCAGACACAAGGACTGCTAGTCCCATTGCGTACTAATTTTTTATAATTTTTTACATGTGATGTCATTGGCGACCAGGGCCTTCCACGCTTCCTTACTCAAGAGGCCTGATTGAAGGCCTACTTTAAGGCCTTCTTTAGCAGGCGTGATGGAATGCCTACTTCTGTAGGTCTAAAGTAAGGCCTATATAAGCAGCAGGCCTAATGGATGGACCTCTTTATCATGTCTGTAAAAAAAAACTAAGCAAGTGTTAAAATTTTTTTCCTTTATTTTTATTAAAATAATATTTGAATATAATATATACTATATAATATATAATATAAAATATATAATATTTAATATAAAATATATAATATTTAATATAAAATATATAATATATATTATATAATATATAATATATACTATGTAATATATACTATATAATATATAATATAAAATATATAATATATAATATAAAATATATAATATATAATATATATTATATAATATATAATATATAATGTATAATATATAATATATAATATATAACATATAATATATAATATATAATATATAATATATAATATATAATATATAATACATAATATATAATATATAATATATAATACATAATATATAATATATAATATATAATATATAATATATAATATATAATATATAATATATAATGTATAATATATAATATATAATATATAATATATAATATATAATATATAATATATAATATATAATATATAATATATAATATATAATATTTAATATAAAATATATAATATATATTATATAATATATAATATATAATATATAATATATAATATATAATATATAATATATACTATATAATATATAATATAAAATATATAATATATAATATAAAATATATAATATATAATATATATTATATAATATATAATATATAATATATAATGTATAATATATAATATATAAGATATAATATATAATATATAATATATAATATATAATATATATTATATAATATATAATATATAATATATATAATATATAATATATAATATATAATATATAATATATAATATATAATATATAATATAATATATAATATATAATATATAATATATAATATATAATATATAATATATAATATATAATATATAATGTATAATATATAATATATAATATATAATATATAATATATAATATATAATATATAATATATAATATATAATATATAATATATAATATATAATATATAATATATAATATATAATATATAATATATAATATATAATATATAATATATAATGTATAATATATAATATATAATATATAATATATAATATATAATATATAATATATATACATATGTATATATTAAAGTCCTGCACAAAACCATTTATAAGGCCTTTCAAGACATGAGAGATTTTTCAAATGCTTTACTACAGCAAAATATTCTAAAACAAACGCTAAACAACACTGTTGGCAAGGCATTTTTTTTTCAGTTGTTTTTCTTGCCAACAGTGTTTGTTTTAGAATATTTTGCTGCAGTAAAAGCATTTGAAAAATCTCTCATGTCTTGAAAGGTCTTATAAATGGTCTTGTGTAGGAAATTTATGTATATACATATATATAATATACTCGTAATTTAATTTATGCATTATTGTTTGTATAAATTATTACTACTTATAATTTAATTTTTTTTAATGTAGCAACATACAACCGATCTTGATACAAAACTATTTTAAAATATTTTTTCTCTTCATGTTTTGCTTTTTTGTTTTTTATTCTTTTCTTTCGAATGCGATTTGGTTCTTGTGACAGTTTTAACGCAGTTTAGCAATTGTTGCCATTACCATAAATTATAAAAGAAATAACTTCTGTGTCCCTTCCAAAAGAAGGGAATGGAGAATTTGTATATGTGGAGTATATATGTATGTGTATGAATGGAGTATAGAGGCCTTATAGGAAGCCTTCTTGAGAAGGCAGGAAAGAATGAGCATAGAATCTTAAAGGAGGTCTAAGAAGGCCTTCAAAAAGACCTGTTTCGCGAGGGCTTCGTATATTTTACAGCTAGTATGCTATCTGTTTATTTTTTTTACTTTAATAACAGTAACTTATAAAGCTTGCTTTTGGAAAAAAGTTGGCAACATTGGCTAATACTGACCTATGTATGTATGTATATGTATGCAGCAGAGCTGCATGAAAGTGTAATAAATTAAAATGTTTAAATGTCTAGTTTATTCCTATATCCAATACGTAAAAGTCGTGACGATTTGAAACTAATATTCGTAAATTATATTAAAAATACTAAAATTACATAAGCCGAAGACAAAATATAAATAAAATTACAACACCAAATATATTTATTTGACCAAAATGCTAAATGCTTAATACCAAATATTTTCTTTGATTATTGTGGCAAAAAGTGTTTCACAGTTTTTCTTTAGTGACTGCAAAAACAATACAAACATTCAAAAGTAACTCTTGTTAAAATGGCATCAAAGTAATTTGATTGTAACTATAAATATATTTGATTATAGAAATAGTTTTGCCAGTTGTAGAGCTGCAGAATGGCGTTCAACAAGGTGAGTGAGTCAATAAGCACCATTAAAATATTGGTAATTTAGCAAATTGTTACATTATTTTTTCGCTTTTAAGAATCACCAATTATTATGCTGAAGCAGCAGTTTAAAAGTTTAAATTTTGTCTACTGAAAGCAACTTTATTTGCAGGTTGCTTACTAAAGCACTCTCTGTTTTTTCTTTTGAATAAAGTATTGGTCTCAAGTAGTAATTGTTGACAGTTAAATGCACGTTGCATGTCAAATTTTGACAAAAAGATAAATGGCTACAAACTACGAATACTGGAGAGTACAAAAAGAGCCGCGTTCACTTTAATATTTAACATTAAATTTAACCTTTTTATAAGACCAAAGCAAAAGTCAAAATGTAGAAAGTATTAACTTGTTTTTCATTAAGCATGTACGAGTAGTTGTAACTATTAGATCTATTTTAAATTTTTATTGTGTAAGAAAATAAGGGAAAAATTAAATGCGGGTTAATTTTTAAATATCTAAAAATTTTACCTGAACATGCGCAAACAGTTGTGGAAGTTTTTGAAAAAATAATAATTTTACTGCTTCAATTATTGACAAAAAAATCAAATATGAATATATTGGTTCTTATTTCAACGGGAAAGTCCACTTTTTTGTCACGTGCGACAGCAATAAATCTTATATTTCAAAACAATATGAGACAATTTTTCTTAAAATTTTACCGAATGTAGAGCTGCTGACAGCCAATACAAATATATAAAGAATTAAATGGCCTTATTTTGTAAACCAAATCAAGTTGAAATCTCACAATTTTAGAGAACTAACTCCGATAAGAGAAATATTTTTTCAGACTTTTTTCTAAATTTTCTATTATATAGATTCTCAAATATCATATTTGCCGGACCATTATTAATTTTTTTGAAAATGAGAAATTTACTCGTATGCGGTTTACAGAACAGGACCGAAAATAAAAACTTTCGTTTTCTTTGCAGAAAACAAGTATATTTGTTTGGTGTCGCACGCGACAAAAAGTTGACATTCCTGTGGAAATAGCTATATATATGTATATATATCTGCGGTATTTCTAAGCACATAGTTTCCAAGGTTAATAATGCGGAATTATTTTGTATGAAGAAATTTTTTTAACATCTTAATTGAGTTAGTACCTTTTAAAAAGGTGACTTTTAGAAAAAGTACCTTTTACAAAAAGTGAGTTTTAGAAAAAGTATATTTTACAAAAAGTAGCTTTTAGAAAAGGTACCCTCTACAAAAAGTACTTCTTACGAAAAGTAACTTTTACAAAAATTATTTTTTACAAAATGTCCCCTTTTACGAAAACTATCTTTTGCAAAAAGTACCTATTAGAAAAAGTACCTTGTAAGCAAATTATTTAAAAAAAGTACCTTTTAGAAAGAGTACCTTTTCGAAAGAGTACCTTTTAGAAAAAGTACCTTTCAGAAAAAGTACCTTTTAGAAAAATTACCTTTTAGAAAAAGTGCCTTTTTGAAACATAACCTATTAAAAAAAGTACCTTTTAGAAAAAGTACCTTTTAAGTAATTTTACTAAACGTTCCTTTTGCAATAAGTACCTTTTAGAAAGAGTACCTTTTAGAAAGAGTACCTTTTAGAAAAAGTACCTTTTAGAAAAATTACCCATTAGAAAAAGTACCTTTTAAAAAAAGTACCTTTTAAGTAATTTTACAAAACGTTCCTTTTGCAATAAGTATCTTTTAGAAAATTATCTTTTAAAATGTCAAAATTGCTTTTTGCAAAAAACTACCTTTTGCAAAGAATAACTAAAAAAATAGTTAGTTACAGAAAATTTTACTTAACCAACAGTAAGTAATTCTTTTACAATTAACAAAATAAAAACAAACTAAATGACAAAAATTTCATTATTTTAGAGGTCAATTTTATACTCTTATCTCCTAGCTTTCAAATATTTAGGCACGATCAAGCCCTGAAGATATTTTAGAGTTCGTTTTTAATGGGACCACGGTTTTGGTTTACAGTGATAATATACAAGTACATATATATATATATATATATATTTAACAAAGAACAAAAATAACCCATAGCGGCTTTCGAACTTGAAATAATTTCATGTATTTGAATATATTTATTACTTTACGTTTGAAGCCAATTAAAATTAGTCTCCTTAAGGTAAATATTTTTTTTTTCAAATAAAACGAGCCGCTTTTTTTGATTGCCTTAGTGATTTGATCTTGACAATAGTAAAATTGTCATTTTGAAAAATTGTCTTTAATTTATTTATATTTATACAGTTGCTGCATATTTTTGTTGTTGTCGTTTGTACCAATTGTGAACAAATTTTATTTAACAGCAGCGATAAAGTGACAGAAATATAGTACCAAAATATTTAATGAAATAAATCATTTAGTTTTAATTCGCAAATTATATTTTACATATTTATAAACTAGAACTTGGCAGATTTTTCTTTAGATTGCAAAATGCTGGTTAGTAAACAGAATTTTTGGTTTTGAAATTTTCGTATAAAAAACTTAAATTAAATAAAGTGCGACTTTGACTCGCACACGATCTTTAGCATATTGAGCCATAACCTCAAAAAAGCTTAACCGTCACATTTTTTGGACCTCGTTTTTTTGACGAAAATTGATTATTTACGATCGCAAACGATAGAATTTTGTCAAAAAATTAAATTCGAAAATTATGTCGCTTAAGCTTTTTTGGCGGTTATGGTACGATATATAATAGAATATCTTACCTCATGTAGATACAGCAAGTTGTCAAAATTACGTAGTTAAAATTACATTAACTAATAGAATACCCTTTAATTTTGAGTTTTTTAATTTCAGTGTTAATTCTTGTAGTCTGCATAAAATTACTTTGAAAATTTCAAGTGTCTATATACATATAATTGTATGTAAAGGGTGTTCTTTTTAGCAACTTTATTTTTGGCAACACTGTTTTTGGCAGCTCAGCTGTTTTCGTGTAACTGGCAAGACTGTTGTAAGTTTAGAGATGGTAAAATTGACAACTGACACCACTCACAGTGGGCCAAACCCCAAGAACGCTGATGTTGAACGTGCAGCGACCTTCAAAAACAGCTAGTTGTTCCGTTCTGCTGGTGTTTGTCAGATTGTTTGCAATTAACTTTGGTGCATTAATAATTATCACATGTAATTTGGCTTACAAAAATATTGCAACAAAGTTAGAATAATAATAATTAAAACTAATTATTCAACAAGTTTAATTATATAAAACAAATAATTAAATCAGTAAATATTGCCAGAAGGGGGAATAATCAGCATGGGTGCCATTACACGCTCGAAATAATTTAAAAATTTTACACGCACGTGATTTGCCTTAATACCATTTAACAAAACTAGAAAAGCTAAAGTTGGTTATGATTTTTTTTATATGCGAGTATGTATGTGGACACTATAGTGATTAATATTGCTAACACCATTTAATAACTTCTTTGATAAAAAATATTAATAAATATACATACTTGTATTTTGAACTACTTTTTGCTTGTATTTGGTTATAATTTATTGAAAAAAAGTTATCTCAAGTAATTTTGCTGCAAAAAACTAAAACACCAAAAATAAAGTTAATTGAGTTTCTTAATATGCATATTTGAAAGCTCACTATACTAAATAATCTGAATTTTGTAATTTATATTTTCAATAAGTTGCCATAGTCCATCGTTTTTTTTCCTATCAGCAACACAAATTAAATTTTTTGTGAATAACTGTGACTTAGAAAAAAATCGCAAAAAATATACACAAAGATATACATAAATACTCGTAGAAAAGCCAAACTTGTACTTGTATCTAAAAAAAATATAATACATATACTGACGTCTTGTGTATATCAAGACAAATTCATCAACTATCTAAATGTTAACGTAAATTAACTGACATCTCATAGTTTTTCATTTTGTTTACTTCAACACTTGGACTTGCGTTTCAAATCTAGTAAAATTTTTTGCTATGATTATATGTATGTTCCTCTAGCTGGTTCAATCAGTTCAATTTCTTAAACATATCAAAGCATTTACCCAGTTGACCAAGACTTTTGTTATTGATATCGATTTCGAATATATGTACATATGTCGAACATTTTTTATCGGGTAAAACTATCGAGAGTGACACTCATAAATGAATCGAAAAAAGTTCACCTGTTGCTCAGTTTTGTCCCAAAAAACATTCGATCTCGAATTTCGCTAGAAATATCAAAAGTGAGAAAATATCGCACTAATTTCGATGTCACAAAAAGGCAGCAGACTTCAACCACACCATTCGGCTACCGTCACATATTCGAAAAACTACCGAGAGAAGTTCGAAACTTTACCGAAAATTCGATTTTTTTTTGGATTTGCGAACAAATATCGAACAATTTTGTTTCGAAATTTCTTAGCTTTAGTGAATCTCAGGTCAAGTGGGTATTTGTTACTGTTTGTACGTGTGTGTGTGTATTTGTGTGTTTGTTACAACGTCAAGCTTAACAAAGGCAAATGCATTCATTGTTTTATTTAAGAAAAAAGAGATTTTAGTTTTGTAAATTGGAATGTGTTCATTTGCTAAACAAATAACACGTACATAAAACCAGCACTTGCCATACATTAATTTATAGTTTTTTTTTATTAAACAAGACCAAAAACACGATAAAACATCGACTCAATGGGTGGCAAATTCGCAATTTCACTTCAAAACTTTACTTATAGCAAACTAAAGACATGAGTTGATACAGATATACGAATGCGTTTAAAAGCATATTAAACAGTAGAGACAGATTGTGATATAGATAAATTAATTGGCAGCCAGACGGATATGTAATAAAAAATGACAAAGTAGAAAAAAAAAATAGAAAATCAATAAATAAAGAAAAAATTGGATATGTTCTATTATCTAGGGGACGTTTAAAATAGCTATTTTCTCCAAAAAAAAATCTTTAAAATAAATCTTACCATATGTTATGAGGAATCTTTAGAAAAAGTGTTAAAAAGTGTTTTCTAGAGGAAATGGTGTATTTTTCTGTGCCACCAAGCACCTCATTAGCAGCCATATTTATCTACTTGGGCAGAGATTCTTTGTTAACATCAGCTAGAAAAATGCAGAAGCTTAAATCTAGTTTAACTTTTGTTGTCTTTCTTAGAAAATCACATTAATTAAGAAAAATATTTAACATTTTGTATTACAACATTTGAAAATATTGAACTCGATCCCAGATAAGTCATTATTCCTGACTAAAATACATATTGATAAATGCTTATAATTATTCTTTTTGCTCGCTTATAAAACCCATCTTTTACAAAAAGAACCTTAACAAACTGTAAGTTTTGTAAAACGTACCCTCTACCAAAAAGTGCCTTTCACAAAAAATACTTCTTACAAAAGTTATCTTTAAAAAAAGTACCTTTAACGAAAAATAAGTTTTGCAAAACGTACGTTTTAACAATAACTACCTTTCACAAAGAGAAGCTTTTACAAAAAGTATATTTAACAAAAAGTATATTTTATAAGAAGTACTTCTTACAAAAGTTACCTTTAAAAAATGATTTTTTACAAAAAGTACCTTCTAAAAAAGTACCTTTTAAAAAAAGTACCTTCTAAAAAAGTACCTTTTACAAAAAGTACCTTTTACAAAAGTAAATTTTACAAAAAGTACCTTTTACAAAAAGTACCTTTTACAAAAAGAACCTTTTACAAAAAGTACCTTTTACAAAAATTACCTGTTACAAAAAGTACCTTAAACAAAAAGTACCTTTTACAAAAAGTACATTTTACACAAAGTACCTTTACAAAAAGTACTTTACATAAAAAGTACCTTTTACAAAAAGTACTTCATACAAAAAGTACCTTTTACAGAAACTATTTTAAAAGGAAACTATATTTTACAAAAGGTACTTTTTACAAAAAGTACCTTTTACAAAAAGTACCTTTTGCAAAAAGTACGTTTCACAAAAAGTTCCTTTTACAAAAAGTACTTCATACAAAAAGTACCTTTTACAGAGACTATATTTAAAATAAACTATATTTTACAAAAAGTACCTTTTACAAAAAGTACCTTTTACAAAAAGTACCTTTTACAAAAAGTACCTTTTACAAAAAGTACCTTTTACAAAAAGTACGTTTTACAAAAACTTCCTTTTAAAGGACATACATACATTTAAAAAGATTACGTTCTAAAAAAGTATTTAAAAAAAGTACACTTTAAGAAAATATCATTAAAATAAGTACTTCTTACAAATAGTACCTTTCACAAGAATTACTTTAAATAATATATTAAAATATGTATATTCCCTGCAGAAAATGGAACTGACACAAGTCTAGCCACGTGACCGTTACCCTAAGTGATGGGGCCCAGTCCGAGTTCTAACACTTCCTATGAAGTGGACCAGTCACTTTTCCATGGGGATGGCCTAGGATGGGGTTAATTGATACTTTGTACGCACCTTGTGACTTATCACTGAACTATCTTATAGGGATATATTCCGTGTAAAATAATATAAATTATATACAGCTATAACAATGTAAACTTGAACTTTTTTTTATTATTTTTCAGTAAATTTTTTTTTTATATTCGAACTATCAACCTACGGCATGACAGGCTTGCGCACTACCTACCCGATCATAGGGGCACTTATATTTCAAAAGTACAAATACGTACCAGTTAATCTTAGGTTGATATCTAAGTATATTTACGGAACTTGTTCCAGAGTGACTTTGCAGTCTATTTATATTAATTCATTGCTTAACCTTCATAGTGAACAGATGTCCCAGCGAAGTCTTTCTTATATGCATATATGTACATAATCAACAAAAAAAAATATTCGTAGTACATAATACTTGCCCCAGAGGAGTCTTTCTTATATAGACAAAATAAATCCAAAAAAATATTCGGAATACATATACTCGTAATATTAGTAATAGTTCCCCATTGAACTATGGATGAAGTTATGGAGAACAAAAGTGAACGAACAAAAGTGTGTTCAGGTAACATTTACCCTATGAAGAGAGAGAGAGAGAGAGAGAGAGAGAGTTGTTCCTCAACATTCACAAGTGAAATACCTTGGTATACACCTTGATCGACGGCTTACATGGAAACATGACTCTTAAGCTAAAACAAATGAAACTTAAATTAACTCACGATACGTTGGCTGATTGGTTGAAATTAAATCCTCAGTCTAGATGGTAAACTTTTGATATACTTTTGAAACCTTTCTGTTGCTACGGAATTCAATTGCGGGTGACCTCACCAAACATCCCGCTTTTGAAATTTTCAATCTCTTATTAGATTTTTATTAAAATGAAAGTGATAAAAATTCAATGCAAATATTTTTTAAGTGTATGTACACTGAAATAATTTTCGGCCTAAATTCTATGAATTTCGACATTAATCTAATGAAAAATTCATTAAAATTCAACCAACGTCACGCTTCGTTGGATTAATGAAACCAGTTTCGTCAAAATTATTTTATTGAAAACTTCACCCGAGACGAAAAAAAGTAATGCAAATTTATTGACAAGGTGCTCCTCCTCCTCCTCCTCCTTTATTATTGGCCATGAATGTATTTCTGAATTTGAACTATATACTGCCAAGTTTTCAACTTGACATTTTCTGAAGGATACACACTTTTTTGGGAATCAATGCTGGCAGATAATATTGGTCATAGATTCATGTCCAAGCAAACAAAAACCAGCAAATTCCTATATATTTGCAATATTGAAATTTTTTTAATTTAAAAAAATATACTAAAAGCATCAATACTTTCAACATAAAATGTTTTCATTACTAGATGCTTACACATCTCCCCTGCGATCGGACTCACATTGCTTTTTTTCTTTTCAATCCGCCTTATTGTGAATGGCTTCATTGACGTCACATCAAGACGACAGTAAAAATTGTCACTTGTGCACTCTTTGTCGACAACAATTCACTATTACGAGTATTAACATGCTCCATTCATTTACAAAGCCTTAGAGATTAGTAAGAGATTGTCAGTAAGATCCAATTGCTGCCGATCAAATGTAGACAAGTGACAATATTTACTGTTGTGTTGATGTGACGTCGATGACGTCATTCACAATAAGGGTGATTATTTTGTAAAGAAGACTTGGGGAATTTAAAATGGAAAAGTACAGTACACAGTGATGGAAACGGTTACACCGTGTTCAGTTTCAAAAAAAAAAAAAAAATATGGGCCACTTAAGTGGGTGTAATTCTTGTTGTTTAACTACACAGTGAAAAAACTGCCTCATAGAATCAATAAGATTTTCGCTATGAACCGTTTTTAGGCTAAGGGGTATCCCAGCAGAAAGAATTGAAGATTTTTTCTAGGAGATTCCTTATTGTTTTTATGTGGTAAATCTTATTAATTTTATCAAGAAGAAAACCACATAAAATCAAAAAGAAATCTTATTATTCACAACTTTTTTTACACAATTTCCGTTATTTTTGGCACCAAAAAAACAATCCATAGAGAAAAACTTCTTGATTCTATTATGTTTTTTTTTTATAAATTGTAAACTATAGGGATTTCCTATTGCTTTTATTAGGTTTCCTTCTTGATTTTTTTATAAAGGTTTTCTTCTTGATTTTATTAGGTTGCCTTATTGATTTTTTCTATAAGGTTTTCTTCTTGATTATAGTAGTTTCCTATATGATTATGTGTAAAGCATCTTGATTTTTTTAATAGGGAAATCTTCTTGATTTTATGAGGTGTCTTGTTATTTCGTTTCTCTAAATAGACATACAGACAATTTTTTCATGATCTTTTTAATTTTTGTATAAGAATGTTTGCACAATAATTTCAATGGTTATTCTGGCTGCTTGTTAGCATATCGGTTAGAGTGCTTGTCTTGCTGGTTCAATACTTGGTGAGTAAGTTATTTAAGAATATAACATAATGTGTATGTATGTATGTATGTATGTATAAATAAATAATATCTACAATATACTACATACATACATGCATATGTATATGGTATAGAATTTAAATGAAACTACATAACTGCAGAGAATAAAGACGCAATTTTTTTTATTGAAAAAATCAATAAGATAACCTCATAAAAACTACAAGATTTCTTCTTGATTTTTTCAAAAAGGTTTTCTCTATGAAATTAACAAGATTTTCTTATTGAAAAAAAACCATAGAGATTTCTTATTAATTTTGTTCTATTTTATGAGGTATTTAGTAGGCACTGTTTTCTCTGTGTACTCTTGGATGTTCTGTAGCCCATATCCTTGCAGTTTCTAAATAAACAATGGATGCTATCAGGGTTGCCTTTATGTAATATTATAATAAAGATCATATAGTTCGCGGTAACACTGTAACCGTCAAAATGTGAATACATATTTGTTATGTAGCAAAATAACATGGTCTGTGACCATACTACATTAAACCATGTCTTAACTGGTTTATTTAAGCTGCAATGAACCTAGTCCAATATTGTCTGCAGGGTATGTTTAAACATACAGACATACATGCATATATACATCTACACAGGCGCGGAATTTTTATTTTCCCTTTTACCCCTACACAGAATCCGCGCCTACAAGATATTCCAGTGCAAGGTCACAAAAGCGCAACTGTTTTCCTTACGATATTTTTATTGCTCGTTTTGCAAATTCAAAAAATCGCTAAAACATTAAAAGCTAATGCGAAGTTGTTAATATGTATTATATGAAAAATTAATACTATCAAAGTTCGCAATAGCGAATCCTTATCCAATTACCTTAAACATTGAGCTAGAATTCTTTACTATTTTTTCCGAATTCTGCAGCCCCAAAAGCCTTATAAGCTGACCATCAAATAATTTTGTCCAGCTAGATTGCAGATTCGTCCCACTGTGCTCTGTTAAAATATAGTTATGTACACGGTTTTTCGTTTACGCTAACGATAGGTATGTATGCACATTGTGCATTTACTTCACTTTTGACCTTATTTGCAACAATGAAAAACTATTTCTATATCTTTCGACTAAATATCAATATTAGCCTGCTTGCCGTCATTAAATGAGTTTTGTTATAGATTCAATATTTGTTTCTTAAATCCTTGTCATGTTTGGCTTCTGTAAACGAAGTAAAAATTGATTTCAAATCCTACGCTTTTTGTTGTTTGCTCATTAATGAATGTTGCCATCATACAATAGATTATTTCCAGCCATTTACTTGTATTAAAACATTTATAGATAGACACGTTAGTTACGTGTATACATATATAAGGCTATTTAAGAAATGTTAGTAACAAAAAGTATTGGCAAATAATACATTTATGCATCTTATATAAGTGCGAAATGGCAAAATGCTGCATTATGTTGCTGGAAAAAGGGAACAAACTTTTTTGATTGCTTAATGGCAGATAAAGTTGCAAAAGCTTCTATGGCATTGATATTTTGTTGTTGGTTCATAATTGTTGACTTTAGATTTACTGGAGCAACTAGCAGCAACCACGCATTTTCTCTATTAAATGCAATCATCTTGAAAAAGAAATCAATAAGAGGCGTTGATAATGGTTTGATTTTATTCCTATTGTTTGCTCATGTTTTTAGGTTTCAGGGGAAACAGAAAATCAATTGTTTTTTAACATGTGAACATTTGACTTTAACTTCCGCTGAGATATTCCTTGGAAAAGATGCTAGGAAAAAGAAAAAATAGTTTTGTTTTCTTTAGCAACCTATTAAAGTTTTTAATGTTTACTTAATAGTTGAAGTGAGTGGAAGTTACAAACTGAGGTTAACTGGACAGTTTTAAGGGAATAACATGGTTTTGTTAAAATTAACTTAAAACACTATTTAAGTTGGTTTTAAGTAGATTTTATACAACCTTGTTATCGCTGTACTTAATTCAGTGTTGCCGTGTTGGAATAACCCCAAGAATAAATATTGATTGAGACATTTTCAACTTAAAAATTATCCGCGGAAATAAATAAGAAAGGTTTAGTTTAGAAATTCAAATTGCTAAAAAAAATGTACAGAACGTTCTAAATTGTCCCTGTTAGGGGGAAAATAGTTCACATAAAGTGGACAAAGTACTCACCAACAGAGAACTCAGGCAAAACGGCATAAATAGTAAGTGTAGCAACTCCACAAACTGTTGGAACAGTACGATACTCGCCCGATTGCATTACCAATTGCAAAATTACCCATTGCACAGTGGGGGATTTGGTTAAAATAATTAAAATAATTCTACAGTTTCTAAAAGGACCGTTATGAAATTTCATTTGAGTAGGTGTTGCAGAGCAACATATGTAAAAAAATAAAGTGTGCTTCAAGTATACGTTAAAACCGGGTATTCTATTTTTGTTTGTTTTTAATGTTCACTTCAAGCAGGGCGGAGTCACAAAACCCCAAAGTGGGTCACCTCGGGTGAATGAAAAATTCAAACCGTTGCCACGCTGATGTTTTCGATATATTAAAAAATATTTATTTCAAGTAGATTTTTTTCCATTCAAGAAAACTATTCTAGAAATAAAATTAAAATTTTGGCTTTTTTACCAACCTTGCTCCTCTGTTCTGCTAAAGGAGAAGTCAAATCATGTCCGATTTCAAAAAAGAACAAATAAGTCAAAAGTTTTACGAAACTTAAAGTAACATTTTGAAAAAAGCAATATTTCGGTTTTTTTTTTGCAGAAAAAAGTGAGTTAATTATTTTTGTTATTATAAAAATTTTTTCGCAAAAATATTAAAATAATACAATATATCGTCAGCCCATAATTGTTTTGACCCACCGACCATTTTTTAAAAAAATGAGTTAGGTATGGGGTATATATATTTTGAGTATCCCCTTTCTGAATCCAAAACAGGTTTTATGAAATTAATTATGGTCTCCGAGATATTTAGCATTAATTTTGCTCCATATAAACTATTTTAAGGTTTAATAAATATTGTTTTGTGGTTTTGCTCCATTCTGACTTTTTGGCGTATGCTCCAAACCAATAATGGGCTGACGATATATTAAAAATATTACTTATAGTAAGAATATTTATGCAAAAGGTAATACTAACAAAAACATTGAAAAGAAATTTTTTGTTAAACATTTTTGTTTTTGAAGATACCAGATCGTTTCGAAATATGCCTATTTTCGTCATAAACGTCAAATTTGTTCACAAATTCCAAAGCCGAAAGCAAAAAATGTATCATGCCACCTTAAGACATGATGATACGTTTTTAAATATTTCCAACATTATGAGAATACAGCAAAAATACTGAAAAAATCCCATATTTGGGATTTTGCGATATTTTTTTTTGGGAATTGCAGGGAACTCAAAAGCAAATTTTATTTGTTTGTTTTTACTTTCTGTGTATTTGCTGCATCATTATGTAAGAGATTATTTTGACCCATAGTCGTAGAAAGGCCATTTTGAGGGGTGCATTGCTCCCAAAAGAATTGCTGTTGTCCCCCCTAGAATTATTAAAAATTGCATGTTATTATTTTTTTTACTATTACTTAAGAAAATCACCTATCATAATGTCCTCCCTTGAAAAAATGTAAAGCTACGCCAATGCCCCACTGTGCATTGCTGCCTTAAGCACAAGAATAATCCGTTTAAGTTTTTAATACATATATAACAACTTTGTTTCCAAGCACTGCTTAATTTTTTATAATCACCTCCATAATTTTAAGATTATAATTTTCAAAATATAAAATAATATCCATTTTAGAGCGCACTGTAAAATTTCTTGGTTTTTCATACAAACAAAAACATCTGTTGTACAGTTTGTCAAATAAGTTTTATAGAAAGATTTCTGCAGAAGATTTATGTGTTAAAACCTGAATTTATTAAACTTCTAATGTGAACGCAAAATCAGCTTAAATTTACCAGAGAAAATTTACTACAATTTCTATAATTTTTTTTCGCGTAAGGTCAAGAGTTTAGACCTAAGAGAATGTTACCTATAAAATAAGTGGCGACCTGCAGAGCCAGTGCAGCAACAACTTATGCAAATTAGGAAGGGAAGAAAAATAGTTGAACAAACTTCATGCTTTTACAACTCAGCTGTTTTGCACATTTTTAATATTGCTGTATTGCAGCGCCTCTGGTGTCAATGAGGCGTATTAAAATTTAAAAGTTGTGCTTAGTAGCAATTTGATTGGTTATTTTAGTTTGCCGACGATTATGCTACACGATACTGACGAAGGAGGACGTTATGATGTTATATTAGTATTAATACACGCTGAAGCCGGTGTCATTGAAAATCGCATAAAGAACATAAGACTGCTTAACAAAAGCAAATTAAATAATCGATAACTTTATTGGCAGTTAACAACAAATATCCAATTGATAAATGATGTGTTAATACAATTAAATATATTTTTATGCATTAACAAATCGTTTGGCTAAAGTTGCCCATCCAGCAAACAAGTTTGTCAAGTCCAATAAGTGTGTAGCAAGGACAAGTTTGTTTCTTAAATCTTAAGATTAAAATAAAATAATTTTTTTTTCGCTTTTCTATAACATTCGTTGTTTATATGAAAACTAAACCATTTTAAACGTTTAATATAAATTCGTTAAATAAATTCGAAAGTCTACTATATGTTTTTTTTTATTTTTTTATTTATTATTAATTTATTATTGAGTAGCTTAATAATTGCCACCACTAAGACTTGTTTCCGATAGCGTTTTGTGGCTAATAAATTTATTAGTGCACCGTGTGAAGATAATTATTTGTCAAATCATTTAAATAATATTAAACTTTAATTGAAAATTAATAAAAAAAAATATGAGAGTGTTTGTTTTTTCTTAAATAAAATTTATGATAATTTATCAGCAGTTTCCAGCTCGTTAATTTTAAAAATGTTTGTCGTTGGACCAACAGTAACAGCAACAACAACAACAACACCAACTTAAAATTGTATTACACGAAATGGTTATCGAAGACTTTATGTCAAGTGGCATTTTGCTTTTAACGCATTAAGACATTTGTGCCATGTTAAGGAGATACAAATATAGTTTTATATTTATTATTAATTTGCTCGTTGAATTTGTTTATTATATGGATTTTTTTTAAAGTTAATTAAAACGATTAAAAGTTTTCTTTAATCATTTCAAGATAAAAGTGCATATAAAAATACTTATCATAATAATTTTATGTTATTGACTTATTCAACAATTTTTGGTTTTTGAAGTTACACCAACAACGAAAATTCAAATTCTGTTCGAAGTTATTTTTTGTTTAAATATTTTTATTGCGCTCGTTCCTCATTTTACTGGAACCTTTACTCAAAAAATTTCTTAGAGCAACATTTAACATTTTACTTACTGAACAAGTTAAATATTCATTTTGCAAAAAAGTTCCCAAATAAAGAACAAATTATTTTTGTTTCCTTATCTATATACATATAGATATATACTGATTTCTATGGTTCCAAGGTGGAACAAAGGGCCACAAAAAAGTTCTTCGATTGCGATATATCCTGTGCTATCTGCTTCACTTCGGCCCAGGACTTTCCAACTTAGTTTGTTTCATTTTCGATTTGTCTCCTCCAGGTGTTAGTGGACCTACCTCTACCTCTACTGCCTTGAGGGTTCCATTCGATTGCCATCCTGGCTACGTTGTCATTGGTGCGTGTTAGAACATGGCCAATCTAATTTCATTTACGATTGATGATATGCATACGTATTGGTGTTTCATGTGTTTTTCGTAATAAATACCTGCAAGGATTGCAAGTCGCTTTTCAATGTAATTTATAATGTCCTCTCTCAAGCCGAATGATGCTGATATGATACTACCCAGATATATATACGTTGTATAATTGAAACTTTTGGGAGTTGGTGGTGTTTAAACGCAGGACCTTGGTCTTTTCTATGTTAAAATGTTAAACTACATCACTTGCCGTGGATTATATTTTCCCTAGTTTGGCTACCATATCGTTGAGTGTGTGGGCTAGGATACAAATGTTGTCAGCATAATCAAGATCTTTGCTGTGACTATTTAACCCCCAAGTAATGCCACTTCTATTGGTTGTTGCCTTAAGCATTATAATGTCAAGTACTATATTGAACAGCAATGGGGATAAAACTCAGCATTGCCGTAAACCAGTATTAACTCTAAACAGTCTTCCCTGATTGCATTCATGTAGTACCTCGCAGGTAGAATCCTGGCACAAGGCACGGATTAGATCAATGAATTCATGTGGAATTCCCTTATACTGTAGTGCTTCCCAAATAGCCTGTTGATAAAGGGTATCAAAGGCTTAACCAAAGTCTTTAAATATACAATATAAAAGGATTCGCCATTCCACCGATTGCTCCATAATAATACGAAGGGTATTCACGTGGTGGTGTGCCATAAAACCAATCTGTTCAGACGAAGTTGGGAAGACACTGAGGATAATAATCTGTCATGAAGGATGATAAGCTACTACTTTGTAAATCATTGGCAGTAAGGTTAAGCCCTTCCATTTTCGTTATTCAGTCAGGTCGCCCTTTTTCAGGACCTTAATTATTACAACAATATTTAGCTCAGGCGGAAGTGTATATAAAGTCCAGAAGATTTCAATAATGGGCCATTTTATCCTAGCACCAAGATGGGGATTGGCATTAAGCAATTCTGGGTTGATGTTGTCCACGCCTGGTCCTTTACCAGTCTTGAGTGCCAACATCCAGTAAGAAGCCTATTCATTTTCTAATTATGCCAATGTGGTAAATTTGGAGCAAATCAGGTTACCTTATGTACTCTCTTATGCGGAAATATCGTTCCAACGATGGTGAGGTTCTGTTTTGCTCACAATTCAGCCAAAAAGTTCACCATTAACGCTCATTCGTCCCATTCCTAAAGTTTGTATTTGATTATTCTAAGTACATGTGATAGTTTTTTAAGGAACAAATTATACCAAACACGAATGTAATTATTCTGACATAAGCTAGCAGAATGGATTAGCATGTTATTCATCAACAGCGCTCCTGTGTTTGTTCCACTGTACCTGTGACGTATTTTTCTGTACAAATGGAATATGTGACTTATTTTGATTTATCGTATAACAATTTGCTGAAAGCTTTTTTCTAATAAAAGCTCAAACTTGCCACCGCTAATTTATTTTAATATTAAAAATCTTGAAAATTAAGAAAAATTCAGAGAAGCCCTTTCTGGGGATCTACTGTGTGTGTTTTTAACATGTTAATTCGAAAGCATTTTTTTTTTTCGAATTAAACTGCAGTTAAAAATATTATTTGTTTCTCTCCAAAATAACACAAAAACATTGTAATTTACATAACAGTACAAAATAGCACGTGTGATGTTAAAACGTTATGTTATGATTTGAAATCATAACAGTGCTGGTAGATTAACATACTGTAAAGTAGTCTAACAGGGCACTCAGTAGTACAAAGAAAAGTTATACAAATGTCTTGCATAACCAATAAAACTTAAAATAAAATTAAAAAAAGCAACACAAAACATAATCGGCACAAAGTCTAGAAAAGCTCCCAAAGTAAAAATAAAAATCAAGAAAAAATTAACTTACAAATAACATTTAAATGACAGCAGACACATGTTGCAATATTTAACCAACAAAACTATGACAATATGTAAAACAGTTGTAGACTTACATACGATATATGCTGCATAGTCTTTTATAACTGCAAAAAAAAAAAAAATTCATCATAAATTTTAAAATCCTAAAACCTAAAAAAACTCTAAAAAAAATATAAAATATTTGCAAGAATTTATAAAAATGACATGATTGAAATTGCTGCAATATTTAAATACGACTGTTGTACTTTTTTTTTTGTTTTTGCTGTTAGTCTTCATCATGCCAATATGGAAAATAAGAAAAATCTGCAACAATCATTTATTGCATACCGTTTCGTATCGTCAGTGGACGTAAAAGTAAATAAACAACAAAGACATAAAGTAAAATTGAAGAAAACAAATCAAAAGACTTAAGACACATGCAGCTAAAACTTATTACAATTTTACAATTGTACAACAGACAGACAGACGGAACGTGCGACGAATAGCACAAATGTGTGTATAGTTATGTTATTGTTGGCTGGAATTCGTTTTTTTTTATGTGTGCTTTTAGTTTTAATTCTTGTGTCTTATTTGTGCTGGAACGAATACCCTCTCGGTCTGTATTGATTTGGTTTGTAAATTTTAAAAATTTAGTCGATGACATGTGCTTGGCTACTTGTAATTTAGTAAAACAGCATGTATTTCACGTCATTGCTTATAAATTTTACACGTTGTGGCAATTATTTAGTTTTATATATTTTATTGAAAATTATGCGCAAAACTTAAAAGTAAAATTTTTTTATATTTCATAGGTAGTGTTAGAACTCGGAGCAGTACCTATAAATTTTATGTCACTCATAAAAGTATTTTGTAATAATCCCTTTTCCTATAAAGAAAATAAATGAATGCCAAATAAGAAACAGTTGGCGATAATCAAAGTGCTTATAGTTTACAATATTTTGTACTTTTTTAAAAACGATAAACAAAAACTTTAACAAAATAAGATAAAATTATTAGCTTGTAGAACAATTGCAAAATGTCAATGACAATAAAAACTTTCAGCTAGAGTTAATAGCATATTTTCTAACCAATCGTGACCGAAATAATCTGATCGAATAAAGATTTTATTTGACTCTCCTCATGAAGCACTACTGTCTTCTCCGATTTTTTCAGCATGTTTATCTGAAGTAGATGTCGAGGCAAATTGACTTTGTATAAAAAAATATGTCCTTTAGGTTGGAGCAATATGTTAAAAACAAAAAAAAAAAAAAAAAAATAAGACAAAAAATAGTTATTTTTAATAAAAATGTAAAATGTAAAATTAAAAATAAAAACCAGCATATACTGAACCCTCTTCTTCTCTCTCTCTCTCTCTCTGTCTCTGTCTGACGTTTCCTCTTTTGGCTTTTCTCATATTTAATTAAAGCGGTTATCTTGTTTGCTTCGTCTACTGAAGCTTCGATCTTGCATGTCTTATAAGAATTAATTAAAATTTTTACGACCCACCCGTCACGGCAACAATTTTAAGAAGTTTAATTAAATTTTTACTGCACATAATAAATAATTAACCCTTTCAAAGAAGCACAAATTAAGCGCTATTAATAATAAAATTATTTTTTAATATTCGAGTAATTAGTTATAGTAATAATTTAGTCACACCCGTCACACCCGCACACCCGTCATACCAAAGCTGAAGTGATATGTAGACACCTAAGGAAAAGAAAGAATAATATTAACTGCTTTTAGCTTTAGAGAGATAGAGGCAGAGATAGAGAAAGGGATAGAGATTGATATAGATATAGAGATAGAGATAAAGATAGAGATAGAAATGGAGATGGATATATAGATAGAGAGATGGAAATAGAGATAGAGTTAGAGATAGAGATATATATAGAAATAGAGATGGAGATAGAGATAGAGATTGAGTTAGAGGTAAACATAGAGATGGAGGTAGAGATAGAGATAGAGGTAGGGATAGAGTTAGATATATAGAGATAGGGATAGAGATAAAGATAGCGATAAAGATAGAGATAGAGATTGAGATAATATGCAGATAGGGATAGAGATAGAGTTAGAGGTAGATATAGAGATAGAGTTAGAGATAGAGATAGGAATAGAGATAAAATTAGAGATTGAAATAGAGATAGAGAGAGAGTGAGAGAAAAAATTATGATGGATACAGAATGATTGAAAAAATAGAGAGAGAGAGTTAGAGATCGACATAGAGATGGGGGTAGATATAGATATAGAGATAGGGATAGAAATAGATATAGAGATAGGTATAGAGATAGAGATAGATATAGAGATAAAGATAGAGATAGAGACATATATAGAGATTGATATAGGTGTATATAGAAATAGACATAGAGATAGAGATAGAGGTAGAGGTAAAAATAAAGATGGAGATAGAGATGGAGATACATATAGAGATAGGGATAGAGATAGAGTTAGAGGTAGATATAGAGATAGAGATAGGAATAGAGATAAAATTAGAGATAGAAATAGAGATAGAGAGAGAGAGAGAGAGTGAGAGAAAAAATTATGATGGATAAAGAATCATTGAAAAAAATAGGACAAGAGATTGAGGAAGAAAACGAAAGAACAGACAACCGAAAAAGGATGATGTTGTAAGCATTTCAGTATAATATACTTAGCTTACCTTTATATTGATTATCTGAACGAAGTAAGTCTAGGCATTCTTCGAGTTTTCATACTAGGTCACGCCCGTCATATAAAGAGGTCACAGCCGACACATTTTCGAAAAAGTATAGGTTAAGAGAAATTTGTTTTTCCCAGGAAATAAATATTTAACAAAATCAAGAAGATTTCGTATAGTTTGCTACACCATAATTATTCTAAGCATTCTTCGAAGACTTTACAGAATATGTCCTTAAAGTAATAGTTATATAAAAAGCGAGTTTTCGCAAGGTCACACCCGTCACAACCTTTTGATAGACATTCTGAGCAGAAATCATGTCCTTTCAGTAATAGTTTTGTTAAAACCGAGATTTTCTAAGGTCCCACCCGTCACAGCCTCCTTATGGTCGAAATCATGTCCTTTTAGTGTCTGCTTTTTATTAATTTGTTTTTATGCTTAGCATCCTTGGGAACCGCACCTTTTTTATATATTATAGCATACAAATATGTTTTTTTATAAATTTTATATTTTTGAGTTATAACACCTGTCACAATAGAATTAATTACTCTTATGCAAACGAAAATTATTTTTCTCTTTCACTTGACTGTCTTAATCATTGAATTTTTGTTGGCTCTAATAAATGGGATTTGTACTATTTTTATAATAACATGTTTTATTACCACCCTCGCTTAATCGTGTATACATTTAGTTAATGCACTGGTGCTTTGAGTCAAAGCCTTTGACAATTAAGATTGATGAGTTTCTTAAAACAAACTTACATACTAAAATTATAATTTTCTATAAAATGCATAAAAAACCATAAAAACTTCTTAAAAAGTTCAGACAAATAGTGGGAGTGCCTTGAAATATATTAATATTGTATTGAAATATAGATTTTGCAAAAAAGTCCTTGAACAATTTAACAAAAAGAAAATCATATAAAACTTACAAGATGTCTCCCTTTGCAATTGTTCTTTTAAATCAGTCGATATTGCTGTCATTAACGCTGATGTTAGATGTAGCATACGAGTACATATGTATGTCATGATATATGTAAGTGTGTTTGTGTGTAACATTCAAAACCCAATATCCAGCTAAAATAAACCGATCGTTAACTGTGATTGTCAGTTTAGAGCTGTTTGCTACTGTGTTACGATTTATCACCTTCATGCCGTTTAAGACATTAAAGACATTTTTTTTTGCCTTGTGGTAGATTGGTTTGAGGTTTTAATGTTGTTTTTGTTTTTCTGATTTTCTTAATTTATTAAATGAAAAAAAATCTCTAAAATGATGAATGATGACTGGTTACACACATCGTACATGTTGGCCGCATTGTGGTTTGCTGGTCGATTTGGAACTGTTGATTGTACCAGCGGGCATTATTTTATAGAATTGTTGTTGTTGTTGTTGTTGTTGTAATTCTTTTCTTTCTTAATTGATTTATTTAATTTATTAGTTGGAATTGAATGTCTTTGGAGTTTTAGTTGAACACCTACATATACATTTGGTTTCAGTTTGGTTTATTTTCCTTTTTTATTTGGCTATATTTCTATGTGAATCATCATCATGCCTTGGGAATTGTAGATTTTTAATTAACAACACTAATCGATTGTCTTGTAGTGTCATTTTAATTAAAAATGTTTTTTTTAGATAATGTTAAAACTAATAAGGAAAAATATTACTAATTCAATACACAATTATATAAATATTCAATACGATATTTTATTTTCATTACAAGAAATAAGATAAATCAAGTATAATTATTAATAAAAATAAAGAGGCAAGAAATGAAATTTTTTTAACATTCTGCACTCATGGTATAATAATCTCAAGAACTGCAATGTAAGTGCTTTCGAATTGTAATGTTAATAACATACAAATTCGAAAGCTTTTCTTTCATTTCAAAATACAGAGTAGAGTCTAGACAACTAGATAAAACAAATTAAAAATTTACGCTCATATTCATAAAAAAATAAACTGAATTTTAAATCCATTTTAAGGACATTTTGTATTATTAGTATAAATTTGAAACAAAATACATTTCAAACTTACCCGCAGTTTTTAACTTAATAATTAAGTACGTAATTAGCTAATTTTTATTTAAAATTAAGTTGTAATTAAATACGATTTCATTTTTTCAGTGGTTAATTAAAGTTCTTATTAAATTACGTTGAAAGCACGGCAACCCTGCAAAATTTCCAAAGAACAGCTGTTTAGCATAAACAAAAACGTTAGGTTATATACATTTAGAAAATTAAAATTCCATAAAATTTCATTTTATGAAATCAAACGAACATCAAAATACATTTTTCTATTACTTTATTCCATAATATGAAACTTTGTATTGTATATGTTATATATTTATGAAATTTAAACGAAATTCTTTTTAACCCGACCACATGATGTTTTCAATCCGACCACATGATGTCATGTGTATGTTTTCAATAAACACATACACGCATAAGAACATATGGAACATTCATAAAACTTAAGTAGTATTTAATTACACAAGGTTGGGTATTTAATTATTATTTAATTATGCACTCAGAAACACAATTTCGTATTTAATTAGAACTTAAAAATAATTACAGTTTGATTAGCCAGTCAAAAACTGGGGGTTATTTAAAATTTTATGAATATGGTGATTAAACTTCTGAGAAACCCATTTCACAAAACAAATTAATTGATGTATTTCATATTGAATTTTTCTTAACACAATTACCTTTTGCAAACAGGCCATTGTACAGTTTAGCTTTAATTTATTATTAAATCTATTGCAAAATTTTGTTACCTTAGCTAACTTAGATTTAAGTTTTTTTTTCTCATAATTCAAAAATTAATAGATTAAAAACAACTGAGATTTGAAAATATAACTTATTTTTGTGATAATGACAACGGCGCCATTACTTAAAAAAATAAATAAAATTTTAAATAACTATATACAAGCTCACTGAATAAACAGACTCACAATAACATTCACATAAATGTGGTGGAGTGTATTTTTTTTTATTACAAATGTCACAACAAGAAAAAAAAAGAACGTTGCAAGCCACAACCAAATTCCCATCCATTAACTTCCATTAGCTTGAAGGCCAGCACCCGCACATTAGAAACTTAAAGTTATTTATTTTTATTCTAGAAACTAAACCTGTAATGAAATATTATTGATTATTTGCATTGTGCTGGAATTTATTGCTGAAGTTTCACTTAACAATTTTTTTTATCGTTGATACCTTATTTTTATTTTGTTACAAGAATTGTTGAATATCAGCCTTAAATCTCTTATTAATAAATAAAAATACGGCGCTTTAAAAACAAAGAAACCTCAACAAATTTGGGAAAAATTATCCTTGTTTCTCAACGTAATCTCTTTTGAGCTCGATATAGTTTTCTGAGCTTCAATACCGTGTTAAATTGCCTGGATTTGTCTAGCTGCTTAAAATTGCCATCAATTGAAGACTCCACCTCTTCGTTATTAATAAATCTTTTACCATCACCACAAAATTGTGTGTGTGGCCATGATATTATTCCATTGAAAAATGCTAAGGTTACGTATATTAAATGCACATAGGCGATATCATGAAATTTAAGTCACATTTTTTTCAAAGTTTTAATTTTAGTAAATATCTTAAAAGCATATAAAATGTTCTGTTTCCAAGATTAGTTTTTTTTTTCTTCAGATTTTGCTACAATTTGTAGACAAGTTAATTGCTGTGGCCTAAAAAAGTCTTTCGATTTGTTTGCATTTATTGTGCTTAATACAAATGAATGCAGACAAATGTTAAACAAATTAAAAACAAATTATATATAAACTTAAAAGCTTTAATTAAAATTTCAACACATAATAAAAGAAATCAAGAGTATTTAGGAAAGCGAGTTGAAATTTTTATTGTTTACATATTAAAATCTTACACAAAAATATTCCTTATTGTTAATTACATGCAACTGATGAACACATTATTTTAATTTAATTTTAAGGCATGCATAAATAAAAATTGAGGCTTAAAAGGACTTCCATTTTTGACTAATTATTGTTGAGCATTTACTTCTAGCAGAATTTTATGGCAGATAATTTCGTAGAAAGTTTTGATGAGTGATGTTTTCCCCGCCCTTTCCCACCCGCTTAAGAGTAATTTTGCTCCTCTTTTTCAAAGAGACTTGAGCGAAAAAGATTTAAAGGGTTAAAGCTTCAATCAAAGTTGCCATACTATAATTACTATAATAGCCATAAATATACATATGTATACATTCGCATCACCTATAAGTGCAGCCATAAACATAAATAGCTGTTTATATTTTCATTTGCTTATTCATTTCAAAAGTGCAACAACAAATATGTACAACTATCAAACAGCTGTTTATGGTTACGGCGAAAAACCAAAATTCTAAAATTATAGCTATGAAATTATGGCGAGTCACCTATAATGAAATGCAGTGTTGCCCATAACTTTGATTTGAACTGTTATTTTGTATGGTTATGGTTATAGCACGTTTAATTGAACCCTAAAATTAAAATGATCCCTAAAAAATTGCACTTACATTTTGCTTACAAATTTTGAAAACGCTAATAGGCGAATATTTTCTTTGTCTTAAGATTTTGAGCTCTATGTCATCTTAAAGCAAAATTAAGTATTAAAACAACTTACAACACATTTTCCCATTAAATGCAAGTAGTTCAGGTGTAATCGTCCTCTTATGAGGAAAATAGAAGAAATGTGTGACAACCGTATACATTTCCAAACAACCGGAAGCAGTGAATGCTTTATTTTTCCCTGCAACCGAGATTCTTAATGAACACACACTTTTCACCTTTATAAGGTCAGCAGCAGCAGCAACAGATACCGATACAGATACAGATACAGACACAGTCACAGTTACAGTCATAGACACAGTTACAGCAGCACAGCAAACAAACAAGCGAGTGCCCTAGTCACTGGAAAACAACGCTAAAAAAAAGTTGTTGCTTTTCAATGAAATAAAAAAATAACACAACTTCAACGGCAAGCAAGGAGTTGCAACATGCTGGTACAACAAAAGCTACTTTAGTTTTTAGTTTCATCAACTTCTCTATACTAGTACTTTATTTATTTATTTATTTATTTTTGTAAGTCTACACTTTAGCTAAAGAAGAAAAAAGTTAAAAAAAGGAAACAATTGCACATGATACAACAAGCAACAGCAATTGCAGGAACTGGAGTTATATTGTTGCTGTATATTATTGCACACTTTAAAAACAAGAACAACAACAACAACAACAACAACCTATTCTTTACTACTAAACTTTAGGATATCGTATATAACTTCTACTTATTGTTATTTTGTTGAGACTTTTGCATTGTTTGTGTTGGCGTCTTGTTTTTCTGCTTGTGAAAGCGCTCAGACAAAAAAATTAATGAAAATCCCTGGTGTTTCCATTACAACGCCCGTATTTGCACAACGTTTCAAAATAATACACACAATAAAGTTGGTCAATTGAAAAGTTATTTTTCTTGTAATGAATTTTTTTCAAATTTAATTAAAATTTATTTCAAACGTCTGCTGGAGTTATGTTTTAAATCTGTTTTCAAATGAAGATTAAATTTTAAGGGACTATTTCACCAATTTACGCCCAGTAGGGAGTTCTTACGGAATTTCAGGTTCTCATACAAACTGTATGTAAAAAAATTACTAAAATTCAGCTTGTTAAATTTCATAAAGGAATTTCCATTTGCTAGTACGGACTTTCAAAAGAAAAGTAGACGGAATTTTATGAAATTTTGAAATGTTAAAAATTGCGTAGCCAAACAATTGTATGAACATTAATATTTGTTTCAGTTTTCTGAAAAAAGTCTCCACTTATACTTTAACATCCCTAAGATAGGCAACAAATTTAAAAAATTCCGCATACTTTTCTTTCGAAAGTCCGTATTAGCAAATGGAAATTTCTGTATGAAATTTACCAACCTGAATTTTCGTAATTTTTTTTACATACAGTTTTTCATACAAATTTTCCATTGAAATATGTCAAATAAGCTTTTTTTTATGAGTACAGCAATCCATAAGTATTTGAAAATATTTTCAACTTACTTATGCTTCTAACTACTTACAAATAACTATGGGCAAAAAAAGTGAGCTAGCCTGCAAAATGATTTTAAGCGTACAAAAATCTTACAATTAGGATTTGAGTTAAAGTGTCATTTAACATGTTGTTAGAGTCTATGAGTCATACGTGATTATAAGGCTGGAGAAACAAAAAAACAAAATGTTAAGGAAATGATGATAATTACAAATTATTTTAAAGTCAGACGAAAAAAAAAATTATAAAATAAAATCACTTGCCGTAGCATTAAAATTTAATAAAAAAAAAATTAAATAATTTTAATACAAAGCGATACGAACTTAAGCCTGTTCAAATCATAAATATAGAAACAAATGAAGTTCGAATAATAATTAAAATTAACTAAAGTTAAATAATTTTGTTATAAAATATTTAAAAAAATAAAATGTTTTGCCAATAAAAATTGTTATAAAGTTGAAGTTTGTAGTCCTTAATCCATTAAGGATGAATTGCATATTTTATCGTTTGATATTAACGAAATGGTAGCAGCCAAATATTTCGTTTATCTTATTCCTCATTAATAAAATATAAAATTTTGCTTAAAATTTCCCAGAAACAGTATAGAAAGTTTGCAATCAACATATGAATTAATTTTTCTACTTGGTTGCTTACAGATTTGTTAATTTAGAAAGGGATTGAAAAAGACCAGTGTGCACTAATATCATTTATTGCTCTCATGCGATCTTAAATGAAATAAATTTATTACAACACAAATATTTTGTTTGTAATCTAATGGAAGAATAAGCTTTAGTTTATTTTGTTATATTTATTATAAAATTGATAAAAGCTTATGAAATAAAAGAAAATAAACTAAAAAGCTTTATAAAAATATAATAATTAAGAGCTTTTTATGAGCGTATAAGGTGGAGTGTATAAGGGTGAATATTAAAACAAAACAAAAGACTTCAGACAGCAACTCTGCTGCCAATAATTAATTCAATGGAAAATATTCTGTTTTCAATTGATTTCATTCTATATGTATAGGGTGGGCCGAGAAAAACGAAGGGACTTCCACGATGTATAATAGTTCACTTTTATTGTATGATTTCCTTTTATTTTAGTTTCGGACTGTTTCAAAGAAGACTTGGGAAAATGAGAATGGAAAGGTATGTTACTGAATAAAGAAGTAAAATAGTTGAAATTTATTTTGAAAATCAAGGATAACTAATTTTCACCCAATCTTGTATACATATTGATAAATCTTTTGTTTGCAGGTAACTTTCATCGAACTGAAAGACCACTGACGAGTTCCATGAGCAGGAATGAAATGCATATAGACGTTGCTTAACAAAAAAAAAAAAAAAAAAAATATAAGCACAAAGTCCAAACTAAATTTTTCTTGTTTAATATGAAATAGAGTAGTGATCACTATTTATATATTTATAGTTATAAATTTCTTTAAATTTTGTTAAGGCTCATTGAATATCTAAAAGTAGAATACATGACGTTAACGTTTGCTATCATGATTTATGGGCATCATTCACTTTGGCTAAGATGTTCAATTATGATATTAATGTCTTAATTTTAATTGGTAATTTAAAAATTTTTCCTGAAGCACAAGTTGTCATTAAAATAGTTTACATACAGTATTTATGTTTCAGGCAGTAAATTTTTCGAGAAAAATGATTTAAGAAATAAAAATTTTTACAACAATTTTTTTAGACGATAAAATTGAAAACACTCAAGATTGATGTCTGTAATAAAATAAATAGCAGACAATTTATAAACTAAATCGTTGGTAAAACAGTAGCATTATTGATATCTTAACACAGATTAACACTAAAAAAATATACTACAAACAAACTCTACTGACAGATGGATACACACTGTGATAGACAGACTAAAAATTGTTATATATTTTTTTTTTACTAAATATACAAAAAAATCTGCAAGACAATTTCAGCGGTAAAACACCACACTAGCAGCTGCTGCAACAATAAACAAAATTCTATGACAACAACGACAGCAAAACAACAAAATTAATTCATTTATTGGTCACACTTTTATTGTGCTGCAATTTAAATAATCAACGGCAACAACTTTAGAGCTGGTGTTTAACTTTGAATACCTTCCCACTGATTATTGGATTTGTTTTTGTTCAAAAAAAAAATCCTACCTGCACTGACTGTGTTAAATATTTATACCAAAACTGCTCCAGTTTTTATTTAGTTGTAATCAAAGTATCAATTAAAAATCTTATAATGATAACATTACAAGAATTTTGACAAGCAATATTTGGCATATTTTCGCAAATTTACGCACGTTTTTTCGGTTTAAGGAGATAAAATCGATAACATTTAATACATAGCACAAATAAAATTAGTTGAATAAAAGTGTATTAAATATTAAGTTACTGCTCAAAGTAAAGTTATTAAGAATACATAAGTAACTCAAGAACACTTAAGACAGTAAAAATACAACAGCTGTCAAAACCATCTGACCTTAACAAGAAGAAAAGGTGTGGCAAAACAAAAAAAAAACAAAACTAAAATGAGTTTGTTAATTGATAGACCTATAGTAAATTTATATATTTTCTAAATTTATATACTTGTTATTTCTATTAAATTGTTAAAAGAAGGTTGTTGTGATATATAGCTAACGCCTGCATATACGGAAGCAAATGGATTTGATCGTCGTTGCCTGAATTACTTTTTTTAAATGCTCCTCCTTGATATCAGAGGCGCTGCTGCAAAAAATTGGAGTTGAAAAATAATGAAACCTTCCTCTATCTTTGCCTTCACCACCTGTTTTCTCTATCACTACTACCCACATGTATTCAATCAAGGTTTCAAACTTTCGAATAATAAAAATTAATTTCAACATATTTTAAAATTCTTTTGTAGCTATGCTCTTTATGGTGCGTTACAGGAGTACGGGTATGAAAATAAACGAAACAAAATGTTTGATAATGTTTTGTTTCGTTCTTTGAAGTGAGTGAAATAAAAACAATGAGAACGATTGCGCAATTTGTTTTCGTATTGTTTTTTTCTCATGAGCACAACCTAGAGAGCAAAGCCTTTTGGCTGTAAGGCGGCTTAAAGCCACCCCCGGCCACATACAATACATCGCAAGCAGTTAGAAAATAAAATAATGGGAAATAAATGGAAACGTTTTGAAATATTTGCGTCGAATTTGACATCATCATATAATATAATTTTATTGCATTGTTATTTAGCACATGAAATTTTTTTTATATAGCTAAGCAGCATAGCTCTTTTTCTTACAGGCACATTTTTACAATATACAATTTGTAGAATTTCAATAATGCAAAAGAAAAACCAATGGTGTGCGGAAATTGTGAGAAAAAGTGAATCACCTTATGACTTTCGTAGACCTTGTATTGACAGACCTTGCTACCGCTTAAATGTTTTTTTTTTATATTTTCTATTGATGATAGCAAAAGGACTTAAAATATATGATTAAGAAAGAAAAACCATCATCATTGTTTTCATTTATCGCCATTGTTGATCAATTGAATTTAAATCAACTCATTAATTTTTTTTAACTGTCAATTAAAATAATAATTGATTTAATTACTCGATGAATTATAATGAAATATGCTGTAAATTTTGTTAAAGCTTTTATTTATTTTTTTTTTGTTTAAACATTTAGTAATACTCAACTTCATATACTATATTTGGAAGCTGTATATAGACACAATAGGTTTTTCAAGAATCAAATGATAGTAAGACTTTTAATGAGCTGGCACTAGATCCAACAAAATGTAGCAAAAAGGCTAAGCAAAACTAAATAAATAGATACCAGTTTGAATTAATATGAATTTTAGTTTATTCTGCAAAATGTCTTAATTATGGGTCACTTGAATTGAAATCATACACATTTTTTAACCATATTATTGTGTTTTAGCTTTTTAAAAATTTAATTTTTAAAGGCTCAAATTAAATTAAATGTTTCCAGTGTACAATTCTTATCAAATCAAAACATTTTATTTACCCAAACACTCATGTTAAGTGCTTTTAAGCAAACAATGTTAAGTTAATCACATAACATGATGTAAAGTTCCCATAACATTGCATACCCAATGCATTGCCTGTTTTGCTTAACACTAAGTTTACAGAAAACTGTTAGCAACATCTTTAGTGCGTGTTACAATTCCTTCTGTTGGTTTGTGTGTGTGCACATATTGACAACATCATGCTTGTATTTGTTGTTGTTTGTGGCATTTGCATTAGGTTATGTTTTGTGCTGTTGTCAGCGATGCCAATTTAGCGCCTTTCGCGCTAGTTTTAGCGCGTTTTAACTATGCCAAACGCGCTTTTTTTCGTCTTAGCGCGTTTAATAAAAAAAAGCGCTAAATTAGCGCGTTTTGATTCAAGTCAAAAATATCATTTGAGTTCAATATATTTTTACTTTTTTGTATAAATTTAACAAAATTTAACTTTTTGTTTAAATTCGTTAATGATTCAGATGTTGCAAATAAAATTCTCTTGACTGTGGTTAGAATTAAAAACGCATTTTAATATTGTAAATGGCAAATATTTTGAAATTTCAAAGTTAAAAATATGTACTCGTACTCGTGACCAAAAAAATCTATAAAACTTATTAAGCATCTATTCCTTTTGTATGTACTTCAAAAAGCATTTGAATCGCAACACTATTCGACAATTTATATAAGCTGTTACAAAATTTGACAAATAAAATTAAAATCAAAACTAAGAATTTCGAATATTTGGAAGGCGAGACTGATTCTGTATTAAATGATTTTAGTTATTTAGGATATAATTTCGAAGAATCAATATTGCATAATCTGAAAAAGAGTTACTAAAAAATTAATTGTACTCTTATTTACTAATACATACATCGACCTTTATTAAAATTTAATTTAGCGCGTAGGAAAATAGCGCGTTTTGACTATAAATTGTTGATAATGCTGTAATTTGGCGCGTTCTAGCGCGTTTTGAGAAGGGGTATAGCGCGTTTGGGTTATAAATAGTTGGCATCGCTGGCTGTTGTATGCATGCAGAATGTATAGCATAATAGTTGTTGTTGTGTTTTGAATGTTTATATGGCGCTATGAAAATATGTTAACATTTTACAATTAAAACACACATAAGGTGAAATATGTATGTATGTATATTCATATGTATATTCATATGTATGGCTGCACTTTGTATGTATATTACTTTATTAACTTTAATGCTTGCAGTATAAATATCAATGGATTCTATGCCGGATGGACTCTTCACACAACTCTGCGTACCTGATGTTGCATGTAAAATGCTGCATTAAATTGAGAGTTAACTTGCTGCGAATGCAGTTATTTTTAGCATATAAATATTTTGAACTAAGCTGGGGTTTATTGCAAACCAAAATAAATGAAAGGAATAATTCTTTTATTAAACTTTTGTATTTTATTCTTTGTTTTAGGTACACGATGAGTACGCAACATGTCTCAGATAATATTTGTACGCAGAGTTCCTTATGTTTTCCCTTTTATTTTTTATTTTTAATGCGACTAAATTTCAGATGAGTGCGCCAAAGTAATTGATGTGCTCGTCTGACCTATGGGAGTTTTTAAGTCACAGATTATCTACAGCGCAGACAATTGCTGGTTCTTATATACCTCAGATACGCCTTAAGTAAACATGTGTGTACACAACATTATGAGTATTTCTGGATGATTTAAAATTTTGTTCCTACGCTAAAGTAAATATTAAGTTTATGCTCACAAAAACAAAAAATTATTAAAAGTTTTGTTTTTAATTTCATAAGCATTTATAAGTACAAAAACTATTGTTTGGTGTAAATTTATTTGCCTTTAAAAATCTTGCTGTCTTAAACACATAAGCAGCATCTTATCGAGCTTGATAGTGATCGGTGTGAAAGGTGGCTTACAGATCTTGTTTAACCATTCAAAGTAATTTTTAATCTGTTAAAATCATATGTTTACAATAGCGCTAAAATATTTTTTTTTAATTTATGCAAAACAAAAGACTTAAAATAGGAACTTTAATTACAGAAATTAAACATTTTTTTTTTTTTTTGATAGAGAGTTAGTTTTTGTTTGTTATTTAAATTACTTAAAAAGTTTGAGTTTTATAAAGTTATGAGTATGGAAAAGTAAGGAAATTAGCTCTACTCAATCCCTAAAAAATTTTATTTGCATTGTTATCTTTTAACTTTAAAATTTTTACCGCAAACCATTTCAAGCAAGTGTAATAATATGAAAAAAATATGCGTTCTACCCAAATTGATTAAAAGAAAAATTTTAGCTATTATTTCAGCATTTCGCTAAGTTAAACAGTTCTGCAATGCAGTCTACAGTGAGGCTGTTATACTGTGGAGAAAAATCAATTTCATTAACTTGTGCAACATATTGAGCCACATAGTCTGCTTAAAATCAATCCGTATACACTTTATTTAAAATAAGAAATCTAATAAAAATATTATTGCGTTAGCTTTTACATCGTTAAGCAGATGAAAAGCTTACTAAATGCCTATGATTTATAGATAATGGTAAAACTGTATATAAATTACCATATTTAATAAATCACGAAATTTTACAACATAAAAAATTATGTTAACTGCCATGAAGTACAAAGTTGTAATTTTACTTCTTTACGACTGTTAAATTTATTTAAGTCAGTTTGTAAAGTAGTACACACCAAATGAAATTTACAGAAATTGCAATAGAAAAAGAGAAGAGCTGACAATGCTGAGTTCTAGTTTTGTATTGAAAACCTTAGAGTCGATAAATTTCATGTCAAGGCTTCCTGGTTTTTTTCTATTTCTTTGCAGATATTTTTTTTTGTTTAACAATGAAATCGAAATTCATACTATGCTTAATAGTATTTTTCAAAGTTTACTCTCTTCATGTTAATACCAACTGAGGTATTAGTTCAAGTTCACTTAAACTAACCATTTATGGCTGTATTCTTCTATTTAAAATCAACTACAGCAGTAAGTCAATTGTAAATGGTTGTTAGACATTTTTAAAACTTTTGCAACTGTGCCACAGTAATGGCAGACCAAAAAAAAAATGCTTCAGTTGCACGGAGATGACAGAAATGAGGATGCTTGTAATTGATGTGAGTCTGATGATAATGTCATTAAATGAGTTGTACAAGGGTAATAATATAATAAAAAAGAAGAGAGTTGTCTTAGGACATCTGGTTATAGCTTTGCTACTTAGTTATTTAAAACAACTTTCATGTGTGAAATAACAATGCAATAAAATTATATTATGTATATGATGATGTCAAATTCTCTGCAAATATTTCAAAACGTTTCCATTTATTTCTCATTATTTTCTTTTCTAGCGGCGTGCGATTAAATTAATGTATTGTTTGTGGCTGGTGACAGGTGTTAGCCGGCTTACAACCAATCGGCACTGTTCTCTGGTTTGTGCTCATATGCAAAAACAAAGCAAAAACAAAAACAAATTGAACAATCGTTCTCACTGTTCTTGTTTTGTTTTTGTTTCACTCACTTCAAACAACGAAACAAAACAAAATCAAACAATTTGTTTGGTTTATTTTCGTACTATGCTTTTAAGTACAAAGAAATCAAAACAAAAATAAATTTGTAACTGTAATAGTGTCGATTATTTTTGTTACGAAAATTATTTCCTAACCCCTGTAACGCGATATTAATAGCAAAGCTATAAAAATTAATTATTTTCAAAAATATATGCATGCGCGCGTCTTCTGACTGCATATCTAAGTTGTCCGTGAGAGTATCAAATGTGTTACGGTCCTTTTTCATGTTAAATAGTATAGTAAATATAGATAGTACTAACTTTCCCATCACTGCTCACAGCACACACTCAGTCCTAGCAATACGAAATACACATGCATACATGCACACATGCAGCACCAGCAATACGAAATACACAAACAACTTTGTCTTTTAGTTTGTTGCCGTTATTCACTGTATATACGCAAATGCAAAGCAACAAAATTATTTCTTTTTTCCTTGAACAAATTGAGCAATCGTTTTCACTGTTTTTGTTTCTCTCACTCCAAAGAATTAAACAAAAGAAAATCAAACAATTTGTTTCGTTTATTTTCGTGCTCTGGTTTAAGTACAAAGGAATCAAAACAAAAATAAATTTATAACTGTAATAGTGTCGATTACTTATGTTACGAAAATTATTTTCTAACCCCTGTATCGCCCCATAAGTAGCAAAGCTACAATAAGTTGGAAATACATAAATTACTAAAAGCACTATGCGATTTATGTCCTTTTGCTTTTAAACATCAAGCCAACAAAAAATTATTTAGAAAGTAAAGCGTTTTTCATTTAAACGCCTTAAAAAATTTTCTTTTTGATTCACAAACAATCAAGTTTCTTTTGGGACTAATAAATGAGTCAAATAATGATTGAAAAAAATAAAAAAAGAATATATAGAAAAAAATAAATAATAAAAAGAATATTTTAAAAAGTGTGCCTCTTAAGTCTTTTGTTTTTATTAGAGGGAAAAACGCTAAAGTGTTCGTCTCCCTAAAATAATTTGTTTTAGCATCGGACTAAAAATGGCGACACCATGAACAAAATACTACAAGGGCGGTATTTGTAGGCGTGGCAAAAAACAATAAAAAAATATTTTTGGAATTGTTTTACATTATCTTTAATCCTAGGGGTTGACTGGCACAACTTTTTTTTCGAACCACTCTAGTGTACAGGGTATTAAAAAATATTTAAAAATATTGAGTAGATTTCCTACAAATTTGCTGACAAATTAAATTTCGTTTTGTATGGAAAATCTAATAAAAATCAAGCAGTATCTCGGAAGTACTAGGTTTTGAGACAATGTAAATGTCCTATTGGATATAATGGTTTGGAACAAACAGGTAAAGCATCTACACAAACCTTATAGCACAGACAATAAATAATAATAATTTTAAAGAATCACATCACGACACAGACCTCCAATAAAATTAAGGCATTAAAAAAATCATACAATCTTTTTTATGAGCACAAAATAAATGTCAAAATGAAAAATACTTTTTTTATACATGTACGTGTTATTTATAATAGTTTGCATTATCTGGTTATGAAATTAAAAATATTAAAACCACAATATTTGCAATTATTCTTGCTAGGAATATGCGGGTATGTTTCTCAGCAGTTAACTAAACTTCTAGAAAAGCTAAGGCAAGACTTAAATAAGATATTAATGTAGTATTTTTTAATCATGTTGCTCCCAACCAAATTCTTAATATTAAAGGAGCTGGTATTCTGCTCCTTAAATAATAATAATAATAATTAAATATATCACTCATTTACTTCAACAAAGTCATAACTTAAAACAGTGCAGTATAATTAATTATTTCGTATATGATGTTAAGTAAAAATTTCATATAAATAACTTGTACGACATACTTCTAAGAAAAGAGTTCTTTTTCATGGTCTTCATTGAGTTGTATATTAATTGAAAACATTAAACACGTTTTCTGCAAAAATGGTTTTTATTTTGAGTTGTGACACTATTCAAATAAATGAGCGATATTTTAAAAACCGTATATGTAAATTTAAAAAAATACGAAATATTGTTGATTTGCTTTTCCTTAAGCTTAGATATATTACTCACACCATAAACAATAGCAGAAGCTTTTCAAAACCACCATTATACTCAAGCAGAGACAAAAAGCATCTAGACGGGCTTAAACAACTACAAAAAAATTATTAAAACAAATTTAAATACATGTTTAAAAGATATAATCTAAAAATTGCAAAGACAGTCTAAAGTATAGAATAAGAAACATAAGTTTTGCGCCAAATATCTTTTGTTTCCAATTGCTGCTGCTTGTATTTAAGAAAAAAAAAAAAAGAATTACAAGTATATTGAAATTAAACTCACTGATAATTTTATTTTCAATGTGTTACAGCTAAACCCGCCTAAACAATAGTTTCATTGATTGTATTTTTACTTGTTTTATTTATTTTCCTGTGCATTTTGTTTAAACATTTGATTAAAAAAATAAACAAATAAAATGTTATTATTTCAGCAGATTTTGCTGAAGTTGCATAAGGTAGTGTGTTAAACTTAAGAAAAAATTTAATGCTATATAATACAAGTCATATGTTTATAAAGAAACTTTTCTGTAATGAATTATTTAAACTAAATTATCTATTAAACTTAAAAAAAAACCATTTTGATGTATATATTAGGCTTAAATTAAGTATACTTCTCATACTAATGAAACCGCAACAAAAACAACCTGTTATCTAAAAAGATCTGATTAAAATAATTTCTCTAAGGAATTCTTCTATTGGCCACTAAATGCTTGCATAGCTAAACTGTAGCTAAAAGTTGGCATAAAAAAAAGGAGATGCCATGTTATTAATTATAATGATCGATTTTTTTTAAATTCCCCAAACACATTCAAGCTTTTTATTTTTTGCCGGCTAACAAAACAAAAGACTTAAGAAGCGAACATGTAATCGGTGATCTTGTAAACTGTTAAATATGTTACACTTTTTTTTTTACTGCTTTTATGGTTGAAATAGTTTTCTCATGGCATACAAAAAGCAACTGTTTTCTCAAAAAAATTCTATATATAAATTTTTATATAAAAAAAAGTTTTCTCTAAGGAAATTGTCAGCAATTTGTACATGTGCAAAAGTAAATTGTGTTAAAACATAAACGCCAGCGGTTAATAAGATGATATTTAGACAAACTAAAATGCTGGAGCAAGAGAACAGGGTAATAAACTGTTATACAACACATACACGCACAACACAAGTATCTAGAAAATTTTCTGGACATAATGATAGAAATAAAAAAAGTAACGTGCAGCAATAAATATATAAAATTTAATATGGATTTATAGCAAACTTTTTTTTTTGTTACAACTTCAATGTATTTTCAATAATATTTTGGCAGCACAATTTCCGAAAAGGGCTCATAGTGCGCCATTTAAAATTCGCTTTATTTTGATGCTCAGCAATAAAAACTGCTGCATGTAAAATGTAGCTAAATTCAACTATGTTTTTTTTACAAAACTATCTATGACAAGAGTGGAAAAATGATACCACATGTTAATCAAAAACCGTGTTACTATTTAATAATCCTAAAATATTGCTACTATTGTACCTTCATACCCACGATGTATTTTATAAAACTTAATATTACAAAAATGTTTAGTGTCTCCATTCAAACATCCCATTGCCAATATCGCACGTTAAGGTATATCGCGAATTTATTTGTAAACTATTCATTCCCAAGGAATTTTTCGATTTTATTCAACAGTAAGAAACAGTTTTAGGGAAAAGAAATGGAACTTTTATACTTTAATTTACTTTGTAGTTATGACTGTTCTTTAGCGATATATTTTATGATATATATATAATATATGTTTAATTAACAAGAAAAAAAGTTTTATTTAGTTACTTTTACACACCAAAAACTAAAAAGTTGTAATCTTCCAACCCTGGAACCATATTTTTGGTTTTTCTAATATTTCATACTAATTTCTTTCTTTCTAAAGAAAATAGTTTTATTTAGTTACTTTCACATAAAAAGCAAATAAAAAGTTTTAATTTCCCAACCCTGAAATCATATTTTTGGTTTTTCTAATATTTAATACTAATTTAATTCTTTCTAAAATGTACTTGCTTCTAAAAAACTAGTTTTATTTAGTTACTTTAATATACCAAATAAATAAAAAAATTTTTTCCCAACCCTGGAACCATATTTTTGGTTTTTTTTTAAATATTTACTACTAATTTAATTCTTTCTAAAAGATACTTCTTTAAAAAAAATAGTCTTATTTAGTGATTTTAATATCCCAAAAAACTAAAAAATTTTGATTTCCCAACCCTGGAACCATATATTTGGTTTTTCTAATAATTAATAATAATTTCATTTTTTCTAAAATGTACTTCTTTCTAAAAAAACTAGTTTTATTTAGTTACTTTTATATACCAAAAAAAGTATACATTTTCCAACCCTGGAACCATAGTTTTGGTTTTTTTTGATATTTAATACTAATTTACTTCTTTCTAAAATATAAAATATGTTTAATAAACAAAAAAAATTGGTTTATTTAGTTACTTTAATATGTATAGCAAAAAAGGTTAAATTTTCCAACCCTGGAACAACGTTTTTGATTTTTATGATTTTCAAAACTAATTAATATTTTTTCAAAAATGTAAAATATATTTAATTAACCAAGAAAATAATGAGTTTTATTGAGTTACTTTTATATACAAAAAAAAAATTAAATTTTCCAGCTCTGGAATTATGTGTTTTATTTTTCTGATTTTAACTACCAATCCTTTCCTTTGTAAAATATAAAATATATTTAATTTATAAACAAAAAGAAACAATTAGTTTTACCTACTTACTTCTATATATCGGGCCATAACCGCCAAAAAAGTTTAAGCGACATAATTTTCGAACTTAATTTTTTGACCAAAATCGATTATATGCGATCGTAAATAGTTGATTTTCGTCAAAAAAACGAAGTCCAAAAACTGTGCCGCTTAAGCTATTTCAGCGGTTATGGCTCGATATATTAAAAAAAAAGTTTTAAATTTCCAACCCTGGAAATCTTTTCTTTTTCTTTCACAAACATAAAATATGTTTTTTTATAGAGAAAATTTTTTTTAGTGGGCTACTTTTATACAAAAAAAAAAAAATCAAATTATCCAACCCTGGAATTTTTTCTTAAATTTTTAGTATTAATTCAATTCAATATAGTTAATTAATAATAAAACAAAAAATTTGTTATAGATAAATACTTAAAAAAAAATTAAATTTTCCAGCTCTGAAAACCGTCTTTTTGATTTTGCTGGTTTTCCAATACAAATCTATTTTGGACCATTGTCACCAGACCATAACCGAAGTCTTTATCTTTTCTCTCAAAGAAAAATAATCAATTTGATTTAGAAAAAAAGTTTAGAATTTCCAACCCTGGAATCATTCATTTAGATTTATCTAATATTTTTATAGCAATCTTTTTCTTTCAAAAATATAAAATGTTCAATTTATATAGAAACAATTTTTTTAGTGGGCTACGCTTATGTATAAAAAAAAATTAAAATTTTCCAACCCTGGAATTTTTTGTTAAAATTTTAGTACCAATTTAAAATTAAAGTTTAAATTTTCCAATTCTGAAAACTGTCTTTTGGATTTTGCTATTTTAGACCATTTCCACCAGTTCACGATCGAAGTTACTTTTATAGACAAAAAAGTTAAAAACGTCCAACCCTGGAATCATCCCTTTAGATTTACATGATTTTTTATAACGATCGTTTTCTTTCGCAAATGTAATATATCTCTAATTTATGCAGAAAAAAAAATTAGCTTTTGTAGGCTACTTTTAAATACAAAAATAAAGTTAAGATTTTCCAACCCTGGAATTTTTTGTTAGATTTTTAATACCAATTTTATTCAGTATATTTAATTAATAAAAAAAAACAAAAAATTTGTTTGCAGCTAAATACTTTTATATGCCACAAAGTGTTAAATTTTCCAGCTCTGAAAACCGTCTTTTTGATTTTGCTGATTTTCGAATGCCAATCTATTTTGGAGTATTTCGGATCCACCAATCCACGACCGAACTTCGGAAAACCGATTTCATGTGTAGACAGACGGAGATCGCTTTTTCGTCTTCCCTCTTCATAAAGACCCCGAATATATCGCTCATTTACTTAAAGAACGTCATAACTAAGAATATAGAAGTTTTGAGTTAATGATGAAGAATTAATCCTCATATCGTTCTTCATATTGTGTAAAAAATTCATACAAATATCTTGAATAATCATCGCTTGAAAGCGAAATAAAATTTTCTTTTTCCATTAAGGTGTGTGTAAATTGAAAACTTCAAACGAGTTTTCTGGCGAACTTGCTTTTTTGAGTTATGACGTTCTTTGAGTAAATGAGGGGTATCTAAACCTCCATATACTCCTTACAATTTTCGATGAAAGGTCTAAAATCTACGATAGGTAATTTTAAAAGTAATTTTTTACTGTCACACGGTATTATCAAATGTTTCTTCTATCAAATGTTTATCTGCCTTTTAGAACGAACACGCCACTGTGCATAAAATAACAAAATTTTTTGTTGTTTAATAACAAACAATTAAAATCAGCCATTGACTAAAGCGGCGACATTTTTGACAAATGCTTTAGTTTTTTTTTTCAAATTCTCTTTTGTTTTTTTTTTTTGCAGGAAATATTTCCCCTCAGAGCAAACAAAGTGTAGCGGCAGTTTTAAAAATGTAACAAATGACTTTAAGAGCTGGCTGCTTTCTAGCCAAACTAACAAATTGCACTAAATGTTTAAAGCAAGCAAAAACTAGCATATTAAACAGCAGCAGCAGCAGCCAAAAAAAAAAAAAAACTGAGAAACAATAACAAAGACTACTAATTACCCTGCGGGGAGTTTGGTCAGTGTAAGTAAAGCTCCTGCAAGATGTTAAGCCTGAAAGCTAAACAAATATTTTGCAACATGCTTACACTAACACACACACATATATAAACAGAAATACATACTACATAGTTTGTTACAAGCGCCAGGACCATGACTTAAAGTAAGAAGGCGCAAAAAAACTGCATAAAAATCTTTAGCTCTAGACATTTTCGACAAAAACTAATAAACAAGACAACATGTAAAGAAATGGAAAATCAGGCTAAATGAAAAATTTGTTATTCTTGAAATCACTCTAGTTACATTCGGTTAGTTGGTTGAATTTAAGTTTTTTTCCTCTTTTTAGTTGCAGCACCTGTGGATACATTAAGTAACAGGCGAATGAATTTAAACTCATTTAAAATGCACTATTAGTATGTGCTCTTAAGTGGTTAGCAGGCAGTTTTCCGCCTGACTAGTCAATTGAGTGACTGACTCACAATAGAGTGGCTAAAAACTTTTGTTAAATTTTTATAAAGTAAACGTAAACAGTCGTGAGTCCGCCGTTGGACTCACTTCTTGCAAGCAGCAGTACTTAAGTGTCGGTATTTGTCAAAATGTCAATGGCTGGGACATTTTCACTAGATCAACAAATTTAAGTCTTGGCAAACTTGTTGACTGTGCTTTTAAAAGTCAAAGTTCTTAGTGCAATAGTTGGAACATTATAGAGGATTTGGCACTCTCGATTTTGATAGTTTTTAGGGTTCCGTACACCAAAGGTGAAAAAGGAACCCTATTGTTTTCGCTACGCTGTCCGTCTGACCGTCTGTCCGTCTGTCCGTCACAGGGTATTTTCTCGAGAACCGTAAGAGCTACGAACCTGAAATTTGGACAGAGTGTGTAGACCCTTGGCCGCTACAACAAAAAATACATAAGAGTTGGAAATTAAAGGGTGTGCCAAAACGAGCAACGAAAAATGTTAAAATCCCATGTAATATACATACAATTGTATGTATATGCACTTGAAATTTGTAAAGTTAGTGTATTTTTATACAGACTACAACAATTAACACTAAAGTTTAAAAAAATTTAATTAGAGGGTGTACCATCAGTTAATGTAATTTTGACTATGTAATTTTGATAACTTGGAAACCGTAAAAGCAAACTTCTTGAAATTTTCAAAAACGGTAAAACAAAAAAATTTCAAAATTATAAAATCGCCAAACCGAAAAAAAATCGCCAAAATCAAAAAAAATCGCCAAAACGAAAAAAAAGCACCAAATTAAAAAAAATTTCTAAATCGAAAATAAATTGCGGAAAACCGGAAAAATCGCCAAAATGAAAAAATCGTCAAAATGAAAAAAATCAACAAAATGAAAAAATCGCCAAAATTAAAAAAATTGCCAAAATGAAAAAAAAAATCGCCAAAATGAAAAAAATCGCAAAAAAAAAATAGCCAAAATGAAAAAAATCGCCAAAATTAAAAAAAATCGCCAAAATTTAAAAAATCGCCAAAACGAGAAAAAAGCGAAAAACAATAAAAAAAATTATTTCCGCTGAAAAAACGTAACAAACACTGTATTAAAAAAAAATGCTCAAAGCCCAACGTACGGAACCCTTCGTGCGCGAGTCAAAGTCGCACTTTACTGAATTTATTTTTAATGCAACGGGAAAATCTGTAATATTTCTTTTTTGATATTGTTTTTGTTTGCAATATATTTTTCAATAATAAGCAAATTAATTAAATATAAAATTTACATGAGTCTTAACCTCCATTAAGCTTAAAACATAATGCCATCGGTACTCTTTGGTATGAGTACAATTGTAATAAGTCTGTAATATATAAACACAAAATTCTGAGATAAGAATGCATTGTTTCACGATCGATCAATCAATTAAAATCGAAGATAAAAGCTTCAAATCAGTGTGTTTTATTGTTGCTTAGGAAAGTACAAAAAGTAAAAAAGTACAAAATTAATGGAATGTAATTACAACAAAGTTGTTTCATATAAATGCATGACTAAACTAGGAATAAATTAATATTAATAAAACAATCTTTGCTATATTTAAACGTCAAGGAACTGCTTTTCATAATGATAAAGATCTTGTATTAATTTGAAAGCGCGTTTGTTTTTTAAGTCTTTTGTTTTTAATTTTTTTTAGTTATAATTTTATGGTGTTTGCTTACAATACTTTTATCAATTAATAAATCATAAAGTAATTAATAAAGAATTTGCTGATAAATAACACCTTTAACAAAGAAACTCAGTGTATTAATGGTAATCGTGAATATCATTTTTATGTTAACAATTTTTTACTAAATTTTATATTTCAATTTTTAAACTTACAGCTCTACAGAAACGTAATATTTTCTAATATTTCAATAGAAAAGTTAAGAGTTACATTTATTTTTATATTTATTTAAACGTGTTTTGCTGATTTGCAATTCTGACAGAATATGAATTGCTCTGACACCGTAAAAATCACTTGTGGAGGTTTTTTTCAATGATGATTTACGTAAACTCCTTGTACTCATATGTCATGCATAGTGGCAATAAAAATATACTGGCATGGAAAATATTCTTACAACTTTTGTTTTGTTGCTTGAAAAAAAAAATATGCTCAACATGCTCCATTGGTTTTTGTGGCATTAAATAAAAGATTTATAAAATGTAATTTGTTAATTATTATATGTGTGTTAGCAAATTTATGATTGCACTTTTATCAGACAATCGTAAGTTTGTTATCTTATTAATAATAAAACATTAACGTCCTTAAATAAAACTAAATAAAGACTCTGACTTCACTCTAGCACGAATAGTGAAAGTTCTTCTTACTATATTTATAATATATATAAATTAACAATAATTTTAGTTTTTATTTGCCTTATTAAATAAATAAATAAACTCATAAAAGCTAAAATTGTAATAAAACATGCAAGAGTTCTATACTTGGCTATGCCGAAACTTATATACACTGCACCAAAGTCCTTATCGAGTATATACATACATACATGCATAAATATCTAAGTATATACGCATATATTTATTTTGCGAGAAAAATACATCATTTATTTTTTCCTCTAGTGAAATTTATAGTAAGTGACCTATGGGTAATTGATTCAAATATTTTATTTTCGACATGAGCAATAGTTGAATATTTTATTCTGCACTTTGTATTTAAGACTTTTTTTGTCATTATCAATATCAATATTATTAAAATGCATGAGGAGAAATTATCAGAGATCATCAGTTTTTAACGACAATTTATTAACCAACATCTAAAGCAACTTGAATCTGCATATCGATAGTCTCAGGTAGAAAGGCCCTAACTCATGTTTTTTTACGAAATTGAGTTATTCAGTGATTCCAATACATATCACACAAATACACCTTCTCACAAAAATATATTGCAATAGTGTTTTACAAAAAAGTTTACATTGTGAATATAACAGTTTCTATTATGTTTTACCTTCTCCTGTAAAGTTACAATTATTTGAGGTAGGGCCTTTCTACTTGAGACCATCGATATGTAGTTTTATATATACATAAGTTAAAGACTTTGCCTTTTAAATTGGATTTTCATATGAAAATTGTGTAAAGGTTTTTCTTTCTAATATATGTATAAAAAAAAATTTTTATTTAGTTTCTTTTATAGACTAAAAAAAGTTTCAACTTTCCAATCGTGGACTTATATTTTATTTTAATTTTTATAATATTTAATACTTAATATCTTTCTTTCTTTAATATAAAAAATATATATATATATAATTAACAAAGAACAAAAATTACATTTATTTAGTTACTTTTATGTTCCAAGAAAAAAAAATTAATTTTTCCAGCTCTGGAGCTGTGCTTTTCACTTTTCTAATTTTGTATACTGATCTTCAATTAATTAATTGAATCGTTATCAATTATTTTTAATTGCTAAAGAAAAAGAAACAATTAAATTGAAATGGTGATTTTTATATAAAAAAATTAACTTTCCAACCCTGAAAGCATCCTGTTAGTTTATTTTTCTTATTTCTTTTAGCAAAATACTTCTTTCTAAATATAAAATATGTAAAATATGTTTATAGAGAAAAAGAAAAAAATTGTTTGAGTATATAGCAAAAAAAGTTCCAGTTGTCCAACCCTGGAATCAGATTTTAATTTTTTCTATATTTTTAATACCAGACAAAAACAACAATTTGTTTCAGCTAGTTACTTTTATATGACAAAAAAATGTAAACTTTCCAGCTCTGAAACGGTATTTTCGATTTTGACGATTTTCATTATCAATCTATTTCGGATAATTTCTCATACACCAGCTCTAGCTTGTCTGTGAGCTTCGGAAAACTGATTTCACGTATAGTCAGACGGACGGACGGACAGACGGACACCGCTTATTCGTCTTTCCTATTTAATCAGGACCAATAATATATATATTTTATGGGTCACATATGAATATTGTGAAAATTATACATGGAGTGATAGACCTATATACATATAATACCGTTTACCATTTTGGTTACAAAAGGAATTTTTGTTTGTTGTTGGTTAATTACGTCTGTATGCATTTTGTTTCTACTTTGGAAACTTATCAGTGGACTTTAATTAAAAAATTTATTAAGAAAAGGTAAAACACTTGGGTACGCTTATAGAAAAACTTTCAAAACGTTAATGAGAAGTTAAAAAGCCTCAAAGAAAAACTTCCCTACAAACATCATTATAAAAAAATTCAGTAAAGTGCGACTTTGACTCGCGCACGAAGGGTTCCGTACGTTGGGCTTTGAGCATTTTTTTAATACAGTGTTTTTTACGTTTTTTCAGCAGAAATAATTTTTTTTTATTATCTTTCGCTTTTTTCTCATTTTGGCGATTTTCTTAATTTTGGCGATTTTTTTTTGATTTTGGCAATTTTTTTTTAAGTTTGGCGATTTTTTTCATTTTGGCGATTTTTTTATTTTGGCGATTTTTTTTAATTTTGGCGATTTTGTTCATTTTGGCGATTTTTTTCATTTTGGCGATTTTTTCATTTTGGCGATTTTTTTTCATTTTGGCGATTTTTTCATTTTGGCGATTTTTCCGGTTTTTCGCGATTTATTTTCGATTTAAAATTTTTTTTTAATTTGGTGCTTTTTTTTTGTTTTGGCGATTTTTTTTTTGATTTTGGAGATTTTTTTTGGTTTGGCGATTTTATAATTTTGAGATTTCTTTGTTTTACCTTAAAAATTTCAAGAAGTTTGCTCTTACGGTTTCCAAGATACAGCAAGTTATCAAAATTACATACTCGAAATTACATTAACTGATGGTACACCCTTTAATTAAAATTTTTTAAATTTTAGTGTTAATTGTTGTAGTCTGTATAAAAATACACTAACTTTACAAATTTCAAGTGCATATACATACAATTGTATGTATATTACATGGGATTTTAACATTTTTCGTTGCTCTTTTTGGCACACCCTTTAATTTCCAACTCTCATGTATTTGTTGTTGTAGCGGCCAAGGGTCTACACACTGTGTCCAAATTTCAGGTCCGTAGCTCTTACGGTTCTCGAGAAAATACCCTGTGATGGACAGACGGACAGCGTAGCGAAAACAATAGGGTTTCTTTTCACCTTTGGTGTACGAAACCCTTAAAAGAGTACGAGAATTTTTTCATTGAATATTTTGGTACACAGCAAATTGTTTTCATTTATTTATCAAATATATTTCCCAACCTTATGAAAATAAAATTCGCACTAGTTTTGGGTATTTTATTTGGGTCTCTGATTCAATTTCACACTAGCTATCAGTGTTCTTATATCTATAGTTTACACAGTCGTCCCAGCATATTATATTCTCTAATAATCAGAACAACTCTCGCAAATCATATCAGCGATGCCCTCAAAGAGAATTTGTGTTTAAAGGAGTATGAGAGTACTTGAAATATATTAAGAATGAGTTTTTTTATAGATATTTAATGGATTATTAAGTTTCTTTTTTTTTTAAATATTATGAAAGGTGCATCTTGTTACCTTAATATAGAAAAGCCCTAACTCATTATTTTTTTAAAATCGAGATTTTTGCACTTCTTGATACATTAGATGTTCTTCTAACGAAATAATAAAAGAAGTCGATTCCAGAAAAATAATGAGTTAGGGCCTTTCTATATTAAGGTAACGATCTGTAAGGTTAAACTGTGATAAAATTTTAATAAATATAATCATTATTATTTATAAAGTTTTTGCTTGAGTTATAAAAAAAAGTAATTTGAGTTTACTACCCACACAATGGCTCTGGATTGAAAAAAATTCAACTGAAAATCAAATTGAGCAATTTGTTAGGGATCATTTGATATGCTGGACAAAAATCTTTTACTTACTCGTACTAAAACATAAAAAGCAAGAACTAAATACAAATAAGTATAAATATACATGTATTATTTATGCTTTTTTTTACAAATAATTCAGCCACATGTGTTAATATCTGTCTGCATGTACTTGCTTTTTAAAGCAATTCAGTTTAAAGAAAACTAAAAAAAAATAACAAAAAAATCACACAGAATATTAAATGAAGACATCAATTTAGGCACTGCCTACTTTTGTTTTTGAAAACCAAATTTGTGCACAGGCAAATCACTGGGAGTTTGTAGACAAAATCACAAAAAGAAGAGGTGTTTGTTTGTTTTTTCCTATAGATTTTTTTAAAGCAAGCTTTTAACGATTTTCGTTAAGCTCTTAGGTTGTGTTTTTTTTTTTTTTTGCATTTATTTCATGAATGAATGAAAGATATACAGTATTCAATGTTGTGGAAATTGCTTAAGCATTTTGTGGCTCGAGGCTAAACACATGTTTGAATTTCATTAATTCAAAATGATTCATAGTTGAAAGTTTAATTGATGCTAAAAAGTACAACAACACAAGCAAATTGCCTAATAAATTTTATGTTTGAAATTTGAGCAGAAAATTATTCAATAAAACCAACTCAATATCGCGAGAACTTGTTGAGTTGAACATATTGTTGTAATTAAATTAATATGTCTACATTAACAGTTTGTAATAATGGTGAGTGGAGAATATAGATAAGTGACTTGTAGAGGGTTTGCCAATACGAGCTTTTGAGCTTTGCCAGTGGCCATATTGTTAAAGCTATAACTGTCTTATTGGCTGTGAGTTATTCAGTAAGTTTTACAAATTCAATGCAAATGATAAAATTGTTTAAACATGTTTTATCTATGTTATAATGCTTAAATAGGAAATGTGCATTTATGGTATTTTGGAAAAATTTAATTTAATTTAAAAAATATGAAGAAACGCCCATGCAAGAATGGTAAGCAAGAAGTAAATTATATTTTCATATAGTTCACTAGTCCATATAAATATATTAGAGTCCTGCGTAAACATGACTGAAATGGAAATACGTCTATATAATTAACAAAGAAAAAAAATTAATTTTATTTAGTTATATATAAAATTATCCATCTCTGGAGCTGTGTTTTTTATTTTTCTGTTTTTTAAAGCCAATTTATTTTTTTTCTAAAATATTAAATATGTTTAATTTATAAAGAAAAATTTTTTTACTTGGCTGCCTTTATTTACCAAAAAAAAAAGGCTTCAATTATCCAACCGTGGAATAATTTTTTTTATTTTTCTGATTTTTAAGGCCAATTTATTTTTTTTTTTCTCTAAAATATAAAATATGTTTAATTTATAAAGAAAAAAATAATTTTAGTTTAGTTAGCTTTATATGCCAAAAGAAAGTTTAAATTTCCCAACTCTGGAACCATGTTTTTGATATTTCTGATTTTCGATCTTAAAATCTTTCTTTCTAAAATATAAAATAAATATATAATTAACAAAGAAAAAAAATTAATCTTATTTAGCTATGTACTTTTATGGATCAACACAATTAAAATTTTCCATCTCTGGAGCTGAGTTTTTTATTTTTCTCAATTTTTATCATTTTATACTAAAATATTAAATATGTTTAATTTATAAAGAAAAAAGTTTTTTACTTGGTTGCCTTCATTTACAAAAAAAAGTTTAAATTGTCCAACCCTGGAATAATTTTTTTGTGATTTTTCTGATTTTTAAAGCCAATTTATTTTTTTTTCTAATATATAAAATATGTTAATTTATAAAGAAAAAATTAGTTTTAGCTTAGTTACCTTTATATGCCAAAAAAAAAAAGTTTAAATATTCCAGCCTGGGAAGAGTATTTTTGGTTTTGCTTATTTCTAATACCAGACTTTTAAGGACCGTTGGTGATTCATCAGTCTAAGACCGAAGTCTCCACCTTTTCTGTGGTCCTCGGAAAACCAATTTCACTTACAAACAGACGGGTAGCGGAACAGTCTGACAGTGCTTATCCGACTTTTCCATTCATAACGACGCTGAATATACATACCGCCCATTTACTTCAATAGTGTCACAACTCAAAAAAACCAGTTTTGCAGAAAATGTGTTTTAAGTTTTTAATTTGCATACAACTCAATACAGACAATAAAAATATTCTTCTCTCAGGAGATGATCGTACAATCTATTTATATGAAATTATTACACAATATAAAATACAAAATGGCGCATTATTCTGCATTTTTAACTAAAAAAAATTTGGTTTTTTGAGTTAAGAAACTATTAAAGTAAATGAGCGATATGTATATACATATGTATGTATATATTGTGGAAATTAGACATGAAGTGACAAACCTGGGGTCTAATCGTCGCTTTCGATTACGTCCTGATTCGATCACGTTTTTCAGTTTGAAATTATGGCATTCTCTATCGAACAATATAATAATATTGTTCGATATCGAAAGCTGATAGAATCAGCACGTTATCGAAAGCGATGATTAGACCCCTGCATACACTCTTTACGATAGGTATGGAGAAATTTGTGTCAGACATTTTCATTAAGTTGTTTATTTAAATCAGCTACGTCCAAGCCATATGCACAATGTGCAAACTTTTATAAAGAGCTTGTTGTGCTTTCACACTGACAATAGTAAAACATCCTCAACAACAACAGAGCAGACAACAAAGCTTACTCTTACTTTGCACAGAAACAATAACAAATTTAAGAGCTTTCAAAGCTTTTTACCTCAAATGCAAATATCTGTGTATGTGTGTTTGGACGTGGCCGATTTAAATTATCCAAAAAGCTCAACAGTCAGCTGCTACAAATAAAAGTAATTTTGAGTTTTAACTTAAAGTTTGAATACCTTTTCATCAAATAAAAACCTGACATAAGGCTATATATGTCCATATGAGTACACTGACACAAGCTTACTTCGACCTTTTTTTTTGGCATTCAAAAATATCTTTAATGCAAACTATTAACGTAATTATTTAAAAGCATTGAGTAATTGTAGCTTTCAGAATCAATATTTATCACCATTAAATTCAATAAAGATCAGCGCGCTGAGGTCACCAAAATAAAAGAAAAACACAAAAAAAAAACAAAAGACTTAAGCAGCAAACCTTTAAGTTAAATCAAAGTATTTTTACAATTGGCAGGCAGACACTCCAAATTAATCATTTGCAATTAAAAATGTCAAAAGAAACTCTAAGCATTGAAAATCTTTTGTATACCGTAGGTCAAGCTTATGTTGAATTCAAAAAACCTTTTAAAGTTCTTGATTTATGTTTAAGAAAAAATGGTACAAGGTTTTTTTTTTATTTAAAAGTTGTTATTCTTATATTTACTGTCTGATATTCCTTGTTATTTTTGATTTAATAAAGAACTGAGCTTTTTTTTTAAATTATTATTGAAAAACGAGTTTAAATTAGTCTATTGCAGTATGATCTTTTTGAAAAATAAAACAAGCCGCTTTTTATTGTCTTGCTGATTTGATTATGACAATAAGCAATGCCTCACTCTGAAAGACATTAATTATCTTAGAATTTTATTCTTTGGATATAAAATATTAAGAAAATAGGCAAGCAACAAATAATAAAACAGTTAAAGAGGAATAAAAATAAACTAATTAATTTAGTAAAGTGCGACTTTGACTTACACACGAAGGGTTCCCTACGGACACTACATATTAAATACTATTGCAACTTTAGCCTATACTTTCGTACTTTGGCGCTTTTTTCGTTTAAGGATTTTTTCGGGTTTTCACGTTATTTTAGTTTTGGGGTTTAAATAATGAGTTCTTATTAAGACGATATATATATGTATATATATATATATATATATATATATATATATATAAACAAGGACTGTTGCTTGAAAATCGACCATGAGAATTTAATTTATTTTTGAGCAAAGTTTCGTTATTTGTAATTAATAAATTTAGGGCACAATAAACATTCTTTATTATTATTTAAATAAGAAATATTTTATATATTCACATAAAAATATTTATGTGTATATATGTATATACATGTGTATGTGTGTATGCACAAGCTTAATATATTGTGTTTGTAAGTTTAACTTTGGCTTGTTTCAAAGTGTTGCTGAACAATGTCTTGCCACAATAAAGCGATAAAAAATGGCAACAAACTCCTGCTGTGAAAAAGATAAAAAACGAAAATTATTAGTAAGAAAAGAAAAACTATGATTTTGTTGAAATGATTGAGTTTAGAATGGTATCAGTTCAACAGTTTACATGATTAAATTCTAAGGTTGGTTGTGAAACTTCGCGGAGACGTAGTCAACAGTCGGTGTAAGAAATATTGTTGAGTAATTGAGGGAGGGGGTGGGGGACTTCTTGCCATATTGTTATGAATAACGATTGATTATTTTAATTATGTATGTAGTTGCAATTAAAATTTTATGTTCACAGTGCTGTTGAAAATAACAAAATATTAATTATTTTAAAATTTCATAAAATAAATGAATAATTTTTTTCTGCAAAGTTGATACGAGTAATTGGAGTACGAGTATGTGTATACCGTCGGTTTAGAGTGATAAGCAGGGAAACCAGAAATATATTCTAAAAAAGTATCTTATGCGCATTTAATATGCACTAAAAACTTGTAAATATGCACTGTAAATAAAAGTATATTTTTAAGTAAATTAAGTAATCGACGACACTTGCTCAAAATTTGACAGCAACAGGTGGTAGTTGATGCAGCAGTGTTGCATTTCAATTAAATACGAGGGAAATTCCAAGAGTTATGGACATATTGATCCGCCCTCGTGATATAAGACAAAAATAAAATAAAATAAAAAAATTAACAAGGAATAAGTGCCGTATTAAAGAAATAATTTGGGTTTGAAGTGTAAATTAAAACAAAATTGTTATAAAAATTTTGACTATAGCAAAGAATATAAATGATTTTTTTTTAAATACTCTCGTAAAAATTTAACTTCTATTTCAAAAAAGATCACATCAGAATTAAGGCTGTGGACCTGTATTTTGAATAAATAAGACCAGAGTTTTATTTATAATTTTTATAGCAATAAACAACAAAATATTGACCTGGATTTTCAAATTAATATCGTTGCCTGTCACATCTAAATAAAGTTTTATATATTGGCAACGTTACCTCAACGTCTACTGATGTAATTGGGACAGAGTCCGGCACAAATAGCAAAACCGAATTTTTTATTGAAACTAACGTCCGTAATGAAGACGAAAAAAATTAGAAAAATTTATAGATTATGGGCTTAGTTTTGTAAAACGCAACGCTTAGCGTCAACAAATTTTTTATGTATTTTGTTTTTTTAATTTAAGTGCCAAACCCACGATGCCGACAACGTTAGACTTGTCACACACTTATGTACATTTAAAACAAAAACAAAATATTTTGTTGATGTTTCAAATGTAAGCGTGCGACAAGTCAAATGTTGTCAATATTGTGGGTCAGGCCCTAAATTTTTTCCATATAAAATTTCTCAACGCTTGGCGTTCCGTTTTACAAAATTGTGGCATACAGAGAATAAACTGCCTCATAGAATCAAGAAGATTTTCTCTATGAAACGTTTTTAGGCTAAGGGGTATCCCAGCAGAAAGAAGCGAAGACTTTTTCATAGAGATTCCTTATTGGTTTTATGTGGTAAATCTTATTAATTTTATCAGGAAGAAAACCACATAAAATCAAGAAGAAATCTTATTATTCACATTTTTTTACTCAATTTCCGTTATTTTTGGCACAAAAAAAAACAGTTCATAGAGAAAAACTTCTTGATTCTATTAGGTTTTCTTATAAATTGTAAACTATAGGGATATCTTATTGATTTTATTAGGTTATATTATTGATTTTTTCAATAAGGTTTTCTTCTTGATTTTATTAGGTTCCTATATGATTATATGTAAAAAATATTATTGATTTTTTTAATACGGAAATCTTCTTGATTTTATGAGGTGTCTTGTTATTTCATATCTATAAATAGACACACGAGATAATTTTTTTCATGATATTTTTCATTTTTGTATAAGAATGTTTGCACAATAATTTCAATGGTAATTTAGGCTGCTTGTTAGAATATTGGTTAGAGTGCTTGTCTATCAGTCAGAAGTTTGCTGGTTCAATACTTGGTGAGTAAGTTAGTTAAGAATATGTATAAGATAATGTGTATGTATGTATCAATAAATAACATCTACAGTGTACTACATACATACATACATATGTATATAATATAGAATTTAAATGAAAATACATACATAAGTACAGAAAATAGAGACGAAATTTTGTTTTATTTTTTATGAGGTCGCCTAATAAAAACAAAGAGAAAACCCTATTGAAAAAATCAATAAGATAACCTAATAAAAACTAGAAGATTTCTTCGTGATTTTTTCCTATGAAATTAATAACATTTCCTTATTGAAAAAAAAACCATAGAGATTTCTTATTAATTTTGTTCTATTTTATGATTTATTTAGTAGGCACTGTTTTCTCTGTGCATATTAAAATAAAAAAATGCTATATAGTTTCAAAATATGCCCTAAAAGCGTCAAATATGCTCTAAAAATTCTAAAAAATGCTAAAAATAAGCGTGTAAGTCTGAAATATGCAAAAACATGCTTTAGAGGGTAAAATGGGCAAAAATATGCACTAACAAATCGATGCCAAAACGGATAAATCTCTTATCTTCGCATTAATACGTCATACAAGAAACAACATGCAATTGCTTATTTGTGGTTTCCCTGTGATTTCCCTGTGTGCGGTTTCCCTACTAAATCCACTCTTTATAACATATTAAATTTCAATGCTTTTCTAAATAATATTTATATATTTTAATAGAATAACATCTAATGTATCGAAAAATGCAAAAATCTCGATTTCAAAAAAATAAAGAGTTAGGGCCTTTCTATATTAAAGTTACGATATGACATGCCGAAATAAAATATTTAATAAAATTTTATATAATTTTATAATTTAAAAACTAACGTGTTTGTCAAATTTTTTAAGCTTTGCAGAGAAAATGTTAATAGTTTTTTTCTCTCCAGTAAAATTTGATGTAAGTGACTTAGCAGATTTACACTCTAAGCGGACGATATAATAAGCTTATTATAAAATCCTTTAAAACAATAATAAATAGATCAATTGGAATATGAAATTAAATTTAAAAAGTTTAAAATTATATTTTTAGCCAGACTGTTAATAATGTTAGTCAGATATTCCTCTCTCCCTCTATCACTCTCTTACAAATCGCTCATTTACTTCAATAGTGTCACAACTAAAAAAAAACAGTTTTGCAGAAAATGCGTTTTAAGTTTTCAATTTGCATACAACTCAATGAAGACATGAGAAAATATTCTTCTCTCAGGAGGTGATGGTACAAGCTGTTTATATGAAATTTTTACACAAGATATTATTATTCTGCATTATTAAATACAAAAATTAATTTTTTGAGTTTTTTGAGTTATGACACTAATGAAGTAAATGAGCGAAATGATCAAACTATTTATCCGCTTGCTTATCTGTCTGTCGGCATAACTATGTATATAAAGTGGAATGAGTGCAATAATGTTATTAGCATTTCATTTTTTTTTTCAAACATAATTTTTTTCATCATTCTTAACTGGCCAATTGTTTTCATGGTTTAGTAGATTTAAATATACGTTTCAATTTAACTAATGCTATGAACTCGTAAGCATATGTGAGCGGCATAATGGACTTTGTTTGATATTAATACTCGTACTAAAACTGTAATGCAAATTAATTTTTTCCCCCACATACTTAAGTATTTGTGATTTTCTGCAGCCAGTGGACTTTTGAATGAATGAAAAATATAATTTTAATGTAAAAAGTGTAGCGAAGGCAAAACAACAACATAATTTGCGATAAAAATCTTAAGCTTTAACATAATTTTATGGTTTTAAAAAATTCATTTTATATGCATTATTTTGTCATAATCAATTGTATGTATATCGTGTTGCAAAAAGTAATAAAATTATTTGAATCGAATTAATAAAAGAAATAGTAAGACTTTAAATTATACTTAACTTTTAAGCAAAAAAAAAAAATAAAATATTCAAGGACTTTGTGGCTGAGAGAATCATATATTTTAATGCAATAGAAAGGAAATAGTGCAATGGTGCTAATTTGTGATAATTCTTGAACTAATTTTAATGTTATGAAAACTGCTATAAGAAAATGGTTAGTGATTATTGCCTGCAGCCCTTTTTATCCCATAGTGAGGTGTTTTAAAAGTGATTCTGAGGTTTTGAACAGGAATGAATTACTTATGTTGGTTAACAAAATAAACAGGAAAATATTCCCTTTAATTACATTCTGCTTATTAAGAAATATTCAACAACACAAACATGTCAGCCAATGCAGATGAAAGACACAAACAATAACCATAATATTACTACAATGACGCTTTTTTTTATCAACTTACACATTCTTATACACAAACCAACAGAATGAATCTTAACATAAACGAAATCTAAGATTGTGCTGACCAGCGTTACCGTATTGGCATTTAGCTTTTTTTTTAATTTATCTTTAAATTTTTCATTTAGCTCCTAGCTTATTTATTAGCAATGAATACAACCCATTTTAAGGAATTATCTTCAGCGTCATTAATGTACTTGAAACAAAAATTAGAAATATATTTATTCTAAAGAAGTAGAAAAAAGTTTAGCTCTATTAACTTATTTCAAACGTGATTTAGCATAACATTATTTTAAAATGTGGGCACACTGGTGATACTTTCTGAATGATGTTAACATTATTCTGGAAGTTTTATGTTAAGTAACAATGTACAAAAATGGCAATGTATTTGCTAAACCGACAGTCTTATGTAAAGAACAGTGAAGTTAACATCAGGTTTTTGTTAACAGTGAATTATTGAACATTCTGCCTTTAACAGCTCTTAATATCAGTGTTGAGTACATAAAGTATAGAAGTAAGATTTTAGAAGAATTTTAGAGTGGTTATATTTTTATACCCTTTACCAAAAAAATGGTAAAAGGGTATATATAGGTTTGTCATTTCGTTTGTAATTTCTATAATATCAATAAGCGACACATAAAATATATATATTCTGGATCCTTATGCATAGGGAAGACGAATAAGCGATGTCCGTCTGTCCGTCTGTCCGTCTGTCTGTACGTGAAATCGGTTTTCCGAAGCTCCCAGAAAAGCTAGAGACTTCGTTCTTGGACTGGTGTGTCAGAAATTTTCCAAAATAGATTGGAATTGAAATTCAGCAAAATCGAGCAGACGATTGCTGAGCTGGAAAACTTAAACTTTATTTTGCCATATAAAAGTAACTACCGAAAACAAATTTTTATTTTTTTTAATAAATAAACATATTTTACACTTCAGTACGACTAAAATTGGTATTTTAAATTAAAAAAATAAAAAAAAAATTAAAAAGACGTTTCCAGGGTTGGAAAACTTTAACTTTTTGTGTTATGTAAAATTAACAATGTCTAAAACTATATTAGTATTTTCTCGAGAGCCGTAAGAGCTACAGACCTGAAATTTGGACACAGTATGTAGACCTTTGGCCGCTACAACAACAAATACATGAGAATTGGAAATTAAAGGGCGTTCCAAAACGAGCAACGAAAAATGTTAAAATCGCATGTAATATACATACAATTATATGTATATACACTTGAAATTTGTAAGGTTAGTGTATTTTTATACAGATTACAAAAATTAACACTAAAATTCCAAAAAATTTAAATTAAAGGGTGTTCCATCAGTTAATGCAATTTTGACTATGCAATTTTGACAACTTGCTGTATCTTGGAAACCGTAAGAGCAAAACTCTTGAAAATTTCAAAAACGGTAAAACTAAAAAAACAAAAATTATAAAATCGCCAAACCGAAAAAAATCGCCAAAAACAAAAAAATCGCCAAAACGAAAAAAAGCACCAAATTAAAAAAAAATCTAGGACTAAAATAAATCGCATAAAACGGAAAAATTGCTAAAATGAAAAAAATCGCCAAAATGAAAGAAAATCGCCAAAATAAAAAAAAAATCGCCAAAATGAAAAAAATCGCCAAAACGAAAAAAAACCTAAAAAACAGAAAAAAAATCGCCAAAATGGAAAAAAAATCGCCAAAACGAAAAAGACCCAAAAAAACAGAAAAAAATCGTTAAAATAAAAAAAAATTGCCAAAATGAAAAAAATCACCAAAACGAAAAAAAAACCCAAAAATATAAAAAATCGCCAAAATGAAAAAAAATCGTCGAAATGAGAAAAATCGGCAAAATGAAGAAAAGCCCAAAAACATAAAAAAATTGCCAAAAAAATTGCCAAAAAAATTGCCAAAATGAAAAAAAAAACCTCCAAAAACAGAAAAAAACGCCAAAACGAGAAAAAAGCAAAAAAGCCTACCTTTCGTGCGCGATACAAGGTCGCACTTTGCTGAATTTTTTAATATTAAAGGAATTAAATGAAACTAAGTTTTTCCTTATTTTGTTTTTTGCTTTGTTCACTTAAATTATGACTCCAGGGTTGGAAAACTTACACTTTTTGTGTTATTTAATTATATAGGTCTAAAAAAATTTTTTTTTTTATAAATTGAATATATTTTATGCTTCTGAAAGAAAAGTTTGGCGTATGAAATTTGAAAAATGAAAATTACAGCTCCAAAGATGGAAACTTTAAAAAAACTATAAATTTTTTCACAAAACAAATATGTATGTATGTGTCTGTATACTATATATGTATGTACGTTAGTAAAGGGTATATAAGATTCGGCACAGCCGAATATAGCACTCTTACTTGTTTTTATTAAATTGCAAATATTCAAACCTGCAAAAAATAATGTTCTTAAAAGCTTAAAATTTAACAGCCTTACTTATAAAAATTATTAAGGCTTCATAAAGGGATTTTAAAGCAAATTTTAACCCAAAAATTTTTCTTATTAAGCCTTTATAAAGCTTTAATAATTTTTTTAAATAAGGCTGTAATAATTAAGATTATTAGTCCGTTTAAAATATTTTAAACTTAAGGCTGTAATAATTTTATTCACATTTCTTATAAAAATTTAATAAAAAATTTTATGGTGAACACTTATTTAAATTTTTTTTCTTTTAAAATCCGCATTTTATTTGTATGCAAATTAATGTAAACAAGTCAACAACTTGTTGAATTAATTTTTACATGAAAACATGACGTTTCGTTAAATATTTAAAAATTACATTTTGAAATATTAAGTGAAATGTGTTTATTTGTTGAACAAATAGCGAGTTTTAGATTTACACTGTTTATAAATTTTATTTAACAACAAAGAAAACACGATTAGACTTCACTTTAATGGGTGGCATAAAACTTGAGTTTTACTAGACATATATTTCTGTATAAAGTGTGAGAGTTTCTAAGATTATAGAAACTGCAGTGATAAGTTATAAAGTTAGAACAAGAAATAAAAATTTTATTCCTACTGTATTTGTGTTTTGGTAATCCTAAAACTTAAACCACAAAAACACATTGTCAAAAAAAAAAAAAAAAATAAAAACATCTATACACATATTTTAAGTAAATATTTTTGTTTCCTGAACACAAATATTGGAAAACATCAGATACAACTAAATTTAATTTACTGACTGCATTATATTTATTCACCATGCAACAACATCAACTATTACAAATCCCGCCCAATGAACAACAAAATGTATGTCTAAACCAAACATATCATACGAGTAAATTGCATATTGAGAGCAGTGTGAAAGCCATCCATAAGAAACATCTATGAATTAATTTACAAGCCTGCATCTCAGCAGCACGTACGCACACAACAATTTAAAATCATCAACTCTGGAAAACCAAAAATGGTGTTGTCTGCATAAATTTTTGAGTACGTACGAGTGGTGCAAATACCCCGGATATGATTTCTAACAAACAACAAATAACAATTTAATTAAATGAATAATATTTATTAAAAAATCTCTGGCTTTTTATTTCAGTTTGTATATTTTGTTATTTTTTTTTTTCAAATCGTAAAATCGGTTATTTTTTAATGAATCAAAAAACTTGTCTATGTGGCGTTTGTTTGTTTAAATTTTTTTTAAACGTCATTTAACACGAACGTTGTTATAAGGCTGAATTATTTTTTTATTTATATTTTATAAATATATAATAACGTGTTGCGATATTGATGCTGTTGTCTATGCCAATTATAGTTTTATAAATTTCTCATAATTATGTTTTATTGCTATTAAAGTGCTTAATGGAACCAGCTATGAATATTTTTCGAAAAGATTTTTTAGGAAGGCTTGTTTAAAAAAAGAGATATTTCTACGGAGTATTTCAATAAAGGAAATGGTTTTTGCTTTTGGGTTTTTGTTAAATTGAATACTCCTATTAATTTATTATTGGATAAGGCTTAAAAAAGATAAATTTATTGTTGGAGAAGGCTTAATAAAACGTATTAAAACTAGTTATAAGCACAGGGTGTTTTTTTTAAGAGTGACACAAGTTTAAATAATAATAAAACACGAAAAAATATTTTTAATATCAATGAAATGGGCTTTATTGGAAAGAAAATTTTATGAAATTAATGTTTAAATATGATAACTGCCATATGGCCCCCAAGGCTGTTGCGTAGAAGGCGCAATCTGGAACACCAATTTTCAACAACTTTTCGCAGCTTTTGCGGCCATATTTCGCCGATAACTCTTCGAATGTTGATTTCCAGGTGCTTACTTGCTTCTAGTTTATTGACGTAGACAAGTGTTTTAACATAACCCCAAAGAAAATAATCCAATGGGGTTAAATCACACGATTTTGCTGGCCAATTAATTGGGCTATTATGTGAAATTATTTTTTCATCATAAGTTTTTTTTAGTAAATCAATTGTAGCACCTACTGAGTAACATGTGGCTCCGTTCTGGTGGAACCACATATCAACAAGATTAATGCCACGTAATTAAGGTACGAAAAAATTTCGATTCATGTTCCTATACCGTTCACCATTGGCATCAGAGAATAGCAATGAGTAGTGAAAAAGAGAGTAGAGTTAAATCATGACTTATAATTTCTTGTACTTATGAGCACTCATACTTATTACAATGTTGTCTATGAATCATATTCATTCGAAAGTTTAAAGTGCGTATCGAACGCATACTTAGCAACATTTATGACATTGTTGATTTTGACTCTCCTTAACTCAACGCCTATGCACGTTGCAAAATAAGTATGATTCACAATGCGAAATTTTCATTTCTCATTATGAGGTGATGTGTTTCTCTGTTGCTTTTTTTCGTTATTTTTGCAGGAATTGAAAAACAACCCTATTTACTAATATTGTATACTACTTGCAAATTGTTTAATGACTAATCTTTTAAATAAACATACATGCATGAGTTGAGTGAGCTGAATCAATGTGAGTAGTATCAAACTGAGTCGTCGTCGCATTCATATTTATTTCAACCTATACTTATAAATCAATGTCATCGTGAGTATGCGTAAATCCGAGTAGTTGAGTTTAAATGATATCTACTCACTTATATTTAAACTTTCATGAGTCAATATGAATAGCGAAATAACGACTCATTGCCGATCACTGATTGGTATTAAAATTCTGACCATCATCGTTTTTGAAGACATATATATGGACCAATGATTCAGCCAGCTCATAAAGTGCACGAAACAGTAATTTTCTCTGGATGTAATAGTGTTTCGACAAAAGCTTGGGATTCTCCTTATTCCAAATGCGACAATTCTGCTTATTTATGTACTCATTCAACCAGAAATGCGATTAAGCGGAAAATAGAAGAAGTGCACGATGAGTTTGACGAATAAAAGTTTCTGCAATTTGCATGCGTTGCTCTGGTGTTAGTCGATTCATAATGAAATTTGAAAGCAAACTAAAGGCTCAGACCCGACGGTAATGTAATGTAAAAGTAACGTAGGAAACAGCTGATCGATATTTTTATATGAGAAGTAGGTTCTTTACATTACATCTCTATAACCATTTACATTACTTTTCACATAACAATATCGATCAGCTGTTTCCTATTGTTGCTGTTACTTTACATTACAGTCGGGTAACTGAGCCTTAAACAAAAATCAACTACCAGCTGTTAAATGGGTGCTCAACTAAAGCAGTGATGCCAATTTAAAGTTGTGACACTCGTGAAAAAAAACATCCTTTAATAAATTAAATTCTAAAATTATTGGTCACATTAAAATTCAAATATTTAGTTTACGCTACAACTATATACTGCAATGTTTTATAGTTCCATATTTGTGTTTTACAAGAGTATTTTTCTTTTTTTTGTAAAATTCATTTATGGTTAAAACAAATTTATGGTTTAAATGCGATTTAAATGTTTTTACATGCCATTATTTTCCATAAACGTGTAATTGATTACTACTGTTGAGATGAGTACGAGTACGAGTACGAGTACGGGTACAATAAAAGTCATGCAGCCGAGTGGTTTGCACACATCAGGGTGAATAAAATTTTCAATATTTAGTTTTTCTGTTACAGCAGATGCAATAATAGAATGATATATTATATTGTATGAAGTTTAAGTTATTAAAAAAAATGCTTATAACCCAGTTGACCAAGACTTTCGTTATTGATATCGATTTCGAATATATCGCGAACATTTATCGTGTAAAACTACTACCGTCACACATTCGAAAAACTTTCGAGAGAAGTTAGAAGTTCGAAGCTTTAGCGAACATTCGATTTTTTTTCGAAAAATTTTGTTTCGAAATTTCTTCTCAGGTCAAGTGGGAAAAGCAATTTAAATATGAAACATTTTTTTGAGAAGAAAATACAAGCACATGTAATGCATGTTCATGAGCTAAATTGATGACGGTGTGTATAATTTACGAACATAAGTTTCTTGTTGTGGGTCTGAAAAAAAATAAAATGAATTTGAAATCTATTTAAAAAAATTTTTTTTAATAAAAAAAAATACATTTCAAAATCATTTTAAATTTTATGAATATGGGGGTTAGTTATTATATTTTCTAAATTTTTAAATTGCAGAAGTTTGGGTTTTCAATGTCTAATAAAAAAAGTGTTGAGAAAAACAATATAATACTTTTTTTTTTTTATTTATATATAGAGCATCAGTTATTTTGCTCTTAACCTAATTTTTTATGCAATTCATTAGAGATCTGAAACAGGCAATCAATATAAATAAGTGTCTAAAATTATTTGTTATTTATTATTAATTGTATTTGTTAATCAAGCAGTTACGAAACAAAAATTAAATTTTCCAACAGCCAATAATAGATAACATCCTTTATAAAAATTTTGCAATTACATTTAATTTCCTTTCAGTACCGCTCACAAGCCTTATGAATATACATATGCTCTCCAAAAGCCAGTTGTAACACTGACCTAATTGTAAAAGCAGCAAGAAACATAACCAGCCGCAACACCCAGACAAAAAAAAAAAAGACACAGTGAATTTCACAGTGGGTACTTATATAAAAATGTGTATGTGTGTGTGTGTGAGTTTAAAATCTATAAAAAATAACAGCTTAGCTATTTGAGCCTAATAATTGGATTCGGTAACATTTTAAATGAAACGGCGAAAGAAAATTTCATTAAAAAAAATCATAAGATTTCATAATTTTATCTAAGATCAATTATGAAAGCCAAAAACAAAAGAAAATCAATGTATGGCCATGCATTTTATAACAAGTGTTATGTTTTTTTTATAATTGTCTTATATGCCTTAACACAAATAGAAAAGTTTTGTGTGCAAACACGATAGAAGTAAGCAAATTATTATTATTCTTCTAGTTTTAATTTTTTTTAAAAAATTTTCTAAAAATACATTGCATTTGTTGCTTTAAATAGTTTAATTTATATCCCTTTTTCTACCCATTTCTTTCCATTAATAACAATGCAAAATCACTATGCAAAATGTTTGATTAAAAATCATATTAAGTTTGCATGAAATATTCACCCTTATTCTAATTGTCGACATCGACGTCACTTTAACACAACACCAAAAAATTAAGGATTATTTATCCACTGGCGAAAACAACTGACTCCTGTTGGCAGGTTTATGATATTTTCTACACCTTAGGGAACGGAAATAGATTGCCAATAGCACAAAATTGTTCTCGAGAGCGAGTTAACAAGCCCTAATTTTTTGGTATTGTGTTAAAGTGACGTCGATGTCGACAATTAGAATAAGGGTGATTATGTTATTTAAGTGTGTTGGTGCTTATTTGCATCCCAGCGGGAAAAATCAGTAGACCTTTATACTTCAGACTTTATTAAGGGGTTGTTTAGGATTTTTTTAATTTAATTACTATTCTTATCTAAATGCTAAATAATTCCTTAAAGAAGGCCTCGATTCTTTTGCATGAAAGATAAGATACACATTCCACATTACTTTTTTTGAGAAGGCAGAAAAGAAGGAATAAAAATTTTTTAATTTGTTTTTTTTTGACCAAAGCATAACCAAACTCTACTAATTGGAAGGTGTTTGAGAATCACAGGCAGGGCTGCCAGGTAAAATTATCGAAAAATCGACGAAATGCCGTTAAACTATAATATAATCGTAGTTTTTTACTCGAAAAATCGCCAGAAATATCGGCTAAATCAATATTAATTTTTTAACGTGTATATTAGGCCGGGTCGATTTGTATGGCTGAAAAAAATTAAAAAATCGTATAATAAAAACAAAATCTACATATAATTCTAAGAAAATTTTGCGAAGAAACCATGCTTCATTCAGACAAGTATTTATTGTGGCTGCGCTTTTTTGGGCACATAGTACACAAGAAATGCCAGATGTAAACTCAGCCTAAGACGCTTAAATCGTCTTTCTTTTTAGAACATTGGAAAGTTGGCTGTTTATTAAAATTTTTCTTATTTTATGATTTTGTGGCTTCCATTCCATTTCATTTTATGAATTTGTCCTAAATAGTGAATACGGCCATTACCTTTACGAAATTTAATTTTGGCACATAAATTACTTTTAAAAAAACTATACATTCATACATATATCCTGTATGTTCTGCAATATCGTCAATACTTCCCATACCTCAATAATCTATCACAAAATCATGCAGTTGGCAGCACTAAACAACATGGACTCTTGTTGTTCTTCATTTATCAGTTTCTTTTAAGTATTTCAAACAGTGCGTGGACGTTCGCAAGAAAATTAATTAAAATTAAATATTTAATAGTTAAAAGTGGTTTTTTTATTGAAATTTTTGCATTAAAATATAGAGCAATAATATTTTTATTTGTGCGTGGTAAAATATTTTAAGAAGGTTCCATATTAATTATTAATTTTATGTTTTAAAAAAAAGTGTTTTATTAATTTCATCATCTTAGCTTCAATAAATTGCTATGTACATACTTATGTATGTAACTTCGTCGCGTTCGGTCGGTCGTATAATGTTTGTATGTACATACTATGTATGTATGTATGTATGTAAGCATGCTTCTTTATCTTTTTATCAACGTAACAAGTGAGTGCAATCAAAAATTACAAGAGAACAAGGAGAACAAGTGATAGAATATTAATAAATGTAAGTATGAGAAAAATATTTATTACATACATACAGCGTTGCCAAATGTGCAGATTTATCTGTTTTTTGCTGTTTTTTAAGCTATTGACTAAAGGTGCAGTTTTTTGTTTAATAAATTTGTTTTTCCTTAAAATTATCACTTTTTAGTTTTTTTGATTTTGATTTCTTACTTTTCAGTACATTTTTACATTCGGAAAAATAGTTTAATTTTCACAAAAAAAAAAGGTCGAAAAATTAGATAAAAATATTTGATTCAAATAAATATTTCAAACCATCACTAACTAACTGTTTTGCCGCTTATATGTACATGATCATAATAAACACCTATTTAAAATGCAATTTATATGGAAAAAATGTGTAGTGTCAAAAATATTAAATTTTTTGTTTGTTTTTCATACAAGTTTCAATAATTATGAATGGCAAGGAAACGTCTGAATTTCTCTGCATTATTTCGTTGAAAGATTTGTAAGATAAATGTTTTAAAGTTTTGATATTTTCATTTTGTGTTCTATATACATACATAATTTCTACTTCGTGGGAAATTTTCTATAATTAAGTTTCTAGTGATTAGACTACCATTTTTGCAGTATTAATCACATAATTCGAAGTCCAAATATTTTAATTTTTTTTTGAAAAATCGACTTATTACAATTCATGTATTACTTACCTTCTAAGATATGTTGGTGTAATTTTGCCCAATCTTTATTTTATATTGATATCTGTATAAATTAATATTCTCAAAAAAACATAAATGTAAAAAAGCCAAGTTCCTATAAAAAATTTCGACCATCGAAAGTACTGAGACCAAATTTTGGAAATAACTTGGCAATATTTTTCATAATTTTACCACTGAGGGGAACAAAATTATGAGGTGTTAAAAGAAGACAATAATTTCAAATTCCCAATAAACGTAATTTACACGAAATTCTGAGAAAATTCTCTGAAGAAACTACGTATCTTAAGTCAAACCCTATTCCGCGCCTCTCGACATAAAAATGTATTTCCTCTTCCTCAGGTACTTCTTGTTTGGCTACTGCCTGCCTTATTTAAAGACATTGGCGCGTAGTCATAAAACAAAGTACACTTTTAGAAATTAAAACTAGTATTTTGTATGGTAATACTGGTTTTAACTTCTTAAAGTGTACTTTGTTTTGACTATGACTACGCGCCATTGACTTTAAAGATGAAAATGGGGAATCAAATATTATGAATAAATCTAAGATTGGTCGCGAAAAAATTAAAAGCAGAGATTACGTACGTGAGAGGAAGAATAATGATTAGAATTTAGTAGCATTTATTTCAGTACATAAATTTTTCTATTTGAAAAATTTTAATTAAAAAAAAAATGGTTTTTCCAAAGAAGAGGAAATACATTTTCTCGTCGGGAGGCGCGGAATAGGGATTGATTAAAGATACGTAGTTTCTTCGGAGAATTTTTTCACCAAAAATTTTTTAATTAATGCCACGTTATTGAGGTACATAAAACTAAAAATCATAATTCCATACTGTTCACCATTGACAGTAACTTTCTGACCATTATAATTTTTGGAGACATATGAGCCAATGACTCCACCAGCGCATAATGCGCACCAAACAGTAATTTTCTGTGGATGTAAAGGTGTTTCGACAAAAGCTTGTGGATTCTCCTCACTCCAAATGCAACAATTTTGCTTATTTACTTACCCATTTAACCAGAAATGGGCTGAATTGGAAGATGAAAGAAGTGCACGATGAGCTTGATAGATAGAACACTTATTTTGGTAAAAACCTTCAACAATTTGCACGAGTTGCTCTGGTGGAAGCAGATTCATAATAAAATTTCACAGCAAACTTAGCAAAAATAAAAGCAGTGATTAGTTGACAAAGTTGTGATACTCTAAAAAAATACCCTTTACATATGAAGGAAGTTATTGCCGAAAAATGTTAAATTAAGCTTTCTTACGTAAATATTAAGTTAAATCTTTTCTGTGTGTGTTGTAGATACTCAATTTTAAAAATTAAGTTTTCGATATTTAGGTTCCTATCAATAATCATGACCCATTTATCTACTTTTGTGGAGGATGACTGACTGTAATCACTAAGCAATAGCTCTCACTCGATTCAATGTCACTACTAAGTTATAAACGTGAAAATGTCCCTTGGATTAATTTCCGAGAATGGTCGGACCCATTTTGTTTTTAATTTTTCATCTTTTGACTTTTAGCATTTCAGAAATGCCTGCTTTTTTCTATTTTCATTTCAAAATTCTTCTCGTCTTGCGAACAGTCTGCTGAGTTACTCTGGCACAGTTCTCGGCATTTCTACCTGCTATTGGGTCCTGGGGTTTCCTCACCATTGATGGAGGAACAGAATATTTTTGTTGCCTTATGTTTTTGGGTACATGTCCTTGAAACAAAATAGTAACTTAGAACTTCCACCAGAGTATTATTTACACTACCCATATCTATAAATTTTTGTGGAAAAGTTTATCTATCTCTTTTGTGGAAAGTTTGTTTGTTTGAAAGTTCTTATAGAGAACAGTTTTAAAAAACTTTTCATCAAGTTTATTTATTTAGCTGACATAATTGCTGGTCAATTATATAAACGAGTATTAACATGAGCGCAAAAAACTATTCATTGTCAAACCGGACAATTTTTTAAACCAGTCAACACAGATGTGTTGACAGGTAACATCCTTTATTTTAACACATTTCAAGCAACGCCAATTAAGTGGCGCTTCATACGTTTTGCTATAGAATACTTAAGGCTATTTGCGTTTTGAAAATAAAAAAAACTGGTTTATCTAATGGAACATAATTTGTTTTAACTTTAAGTTAAATATATTTTCTGTTTAAAAAAACTTCAATATAAATAATAACAAATAGTCGTTAAAATGTTGAAGTGTAGATAATGTTTATGGTCAATCATATTGACATGTGTTTTTTTATAGAATTTTTCAGAGCTTTTTGTTTTATATATTTGTAAATTATTTAAGTTTTGGATTATTTTTACAAGACTACTAACAGTTTGAATTAAGAGAGTCTGCTGTCTTGGATTTGTTTTTCGTATGCTTGAAGGTAATGGCTTAGAACTAATTTTTGTTAAGACAAAATTTAATATGAGAAAAGTTAATTCTGAAGCAATGAAGACAAAGAGATGTGTTTTTTCTTATGCTGTTAGTAACTTTAATTAAGGCTTATAAATATGAGGAATGCAAATAATTTTCAATACAAACTTAGAAAGAATTTACAGGATTATTTTAAGGGTATTTGATATTAAGCATTTAAAATCGTCTACTGCAAAGTTTGGTTAAGCTTTAATACAAGAGACATCCATAGTTTTAATTAACGATATAGTTTTAAATTTATCGGACTGAATAAATAAATAAGGAAATAAGTAAATAACTCATGATAAGGGGCCTAGAAATAAACCAAATTTGCTTGTTCTAAAAACATATTTCCTTTGATAATCAGATTCGCAGCAAGTTCGTAGCAGAAAAGTGTTGCTTAAGCAATGAAAGGGGACGTGTGCTTATTTTACATAATTCCAATTCTGTCAAGAAGTTTTTTGAAACTCCATAGCTTTGATTGATATGTTGTTATTAGACATAAAAGACAAGGAGCAAAGAAAATATAAAATCAGCCTCAGAAAGTCAATTTAAGCTAACGATGAATTATTTGCAAATAACAGGGGAAAACAAAAGTGATAAATGAGGTGTTAACAGCAATATGATTATATGGATATAAAACATGTTTAGCAGGCCAAGCACATCGAGCCTTATTTTCAGGAAAATGTTTTTTTTATATTCAAGTATGTTTTTTTACGTAAATTGTCGCTGATGATTCAAAACTATGGGTAGGGCTATACAATTTTAATTTCAATAAAAAAGTCTATTTTCGATAACATGTCGCTTACGATAAAATCTATAATAAGGCTTGACATGTTGGATACAACAAATTTGTTTTAATATCTTTTAATTTTACTTGAAAATATACTCCCTTAAGCTTTTGTTTTAAAAATATATCATATTATTAAATTTAAGGAATGCCTACTGTATAAAAGAGGTCTAATTTTAGTTTACTTTTATAATCTAAAAGCTATAGATTTTAAGTTTAATAAAAAGTTTAAAACTAATACTTCACAGTACTTAAAATACATTGATAATTCATTGAATTAAATAAGAAGAACTCTAGTCTGCAATTTTTATTATATTTTTTAAGGTTTTATTAATAGTGTGTCCTTACTTAACAAATAGTTATAACAGTTTTATGTTTTATTTTGGTAGTTTTTTTAGAATCAATTCAATTTCACCACCTGGCTTAAAACAAAAAAAAAATGATTTGGCAAATGTTTTTCTTGTTTAGTTGAACATAAAAAATGAATAAAGCAGACAAGGTTTTAGTTTTTGCATTTCATTTCTCTCTAAACAAAAAAAAAAAAACACAACTAAACTTTGTTTTATTTTTTCCTTCTTATTTTTCTTTCCCACTTAATTGTCATTCACACTTACTAAAATGTCATTTTAATGGGATTTTGTATTTTGGATGATGATGGACTTTGTGCTAAATTTTTATATAAAGGGCTAACCCCGAAATTTGTTAGAACTGATTCAGGCAGAAGTGATCAAAAGAATATAAGTTTTTAGTATTTTAATAAAAGTAGGCAAATTAACAGATGGAAACGTTTGTTTCGGTCTTACTGTTCTTTAAAATGGGTTAAACATAAGCAAACTAAAACTAAAAGCAATCAGAGTGATTGTGTCAGTTATTTTCGCATTCATTAAAAAAACCTTTCAGATTTGAGAAAAAAATTCTATTGCTTTGAGAAAAACGTTTATCAAACATTCTTTGTTTTATCTAAAACACCAAATTCACATTATGACTTTTTCATTAAATTTCATAGAAATTCTTAGACGAATTATTTTTTGCCTACAGCAATGCTGGAAATAAAAGAGTGGCATGCACAAAATAAAATAGCAGGACTCTTTAATCATATTTGATAACGTTTTTAATTTGAATTAATCCAATTCCATACGCCTCATAACGACAATTAAACAATTTTTGCCTGGCAAAATTCATGAAAAAAATTACAGCCTTATTTATAAAACTTATTAAGGCTTTATAAAGTGTTTTTAAAACAAATTTTCATACAAAATTATAGTTACAATTTAACTTTAGTAAAATAACTAATTGCATGAATGAATTTCTAATGCTAATGCTAGTATTTTTAAGTTTTATTTGAGGAATTACTATGCTTGAAATATTATTTCTGCATTTGTTTTTTCTCATTACTGAATAATCAATTCAAATTGACAAAAAAGAGAAGAAAATGTAAAAACAAAACCAAGTAAGATGAGACAAAAATTGCTGTCATAGAAATGCAAAATATAACAATTTATCTTAAAGCAGCAGTAAGCGGAGTCTGAAAAAAATCTCTAACAAATTTGCAATGCAAAATACACCAAAACAAAAATGTAGCACAACAAAGCAAGCTAGCAAGCAAAATAATAAAATAAAAAACATAACATGATTCACAACATGGCAGAGTAGCAAAAAATAAATGAAACAAAAAACATTAAATGGAAAAACCACCATATTTAAAGTCATAAACATAAAAAAGCCATTTAACATTTTACATAGAAAAATGTAGAAGAGCACATTACAATGAAAACAAAAAAAAAACCAAAGAAAAAAATTTGCAAAAACAAAAATAAACATCAAACAAACATTTAAATGACAGCAGACACATGTCGCAATATTTTACCAACCAAACTAAAACAATACGAGTACCAAAGATTGTTTTGCTTATTGTTGGAAGTTCAAAAAAAATATAAATACACTAAAATCCAAAAGTTCTTTAAATAAAAATGACAAAACTTTGAAAAAATTATAAATTATTTGCAAAAATTTAAGAAAATTACAAGTTTGGAGAATTGATGCAGTAATTTTAAGTGAAAAAAAATCTACAATTATTTATTTCATTTGAATTCGTCTGAAAAACAAAAGACTTAAGACACATGCTGAAAAGTTTCCTTATTTCACTTCATTTCGTCGGCAGTCGGCGATCGCACAATCTATTACGAAAAACAAAAGACTTAAGACACATGCTGAAAAATTTCCTTATTTAAAACCAAGGTTGGCAAACGGTATTATAAAAATACCGATACCGATTTAAATACCGCTAAAATTAGATACCGGTATCGTTACCGATACCGAAATCCATTTCGGTTAGAAAATACCGGTATCCAGACTACCGTTTACGTCTATACCGGTACGTACCGGTATACCGATTCCGGCCAAAAAATAAATGATAGTTGAGTTTTTTTTTACCATGAGACAAATGCTTTTTATCAGTTGTATTTTGGTTTTTATTTCGACCATTGTGTTGGTTTTGCTTTACTATTCCAGACGCCAATCAATCCCATTTGTCAACCAATATTATTGCCATTTTCATAAAACATAGAATCTCAAGAAAAAATACCAAGGCCAAAACTAAAAATATTTAAAATGTTTTGTAATGGATATTATGGTTTCAAAACATATAGCATAGATAAGGACCTTTGTTTTTCGTGCATTGTTTCGAAGTCAACTAAAATTAATTGTTATTCAGAATACAAAAAAAAACAGTTGTTTAAAAGTTAAGTTGTTTCATTTTCAATCCAACTTAGTTGAGCTGTAAACCGTAATATGTGCAAAAATTGCAAAAAAAAATTTTCAATTAACTCTCTTTCTTTGGTATTGGTCTTGTTTACACACTTCACCGTAATATATAAGGTTGGTAGAGAAAAAACTTCTAAACTTTTATATTTGAAGTTAAAGATTCCTCTCTTGAGGTGAAGAAAATTACTTTTGAAATGAAGGAAAAAATTTTGGCGACCACTGCTGTACCAATTTTGTACTCTGTGTTTATATACATCTATTAAATTGTACTTTCATCGTCCTGGAAGCTTAAATACACCGAAAGCGTATAAATAGAAGCGAAATACATCATAGAGGTAGTTTTTTAACAAAAAGTCTTCTAACAAAATATTTAAAACAGTCCTGTGAATTACTCTTATTCAATTATGTTTTATAAACAAAGTTATCAACAATATATGTACATCCACTACAAAAATATTGCCTAAGAACGTGTCCAAAGTAGAAAAGTGTCGAAAAAAACCGAAAAAATCATATTTGGTGAAAAAATAAAGACATATTTGAAATTTACTGAAACAAGATATATCTATATGGTTCTAAAGGTCTTAGTATCTTCTTTCTGTATCCGTTTATAAATTTAAAATCGGTTGATATTTAACTTAGTTGGAGGTTGATAAGTGTCTACGGGGACGAAAAACCGGGTTTTACCCGTAAGTCAAGATTTTGGAAGTGTCTGGAAAATTTCAAATACAATTTGTATGGTTATACTCGACAATACCTAGCAGAAATATAGTAACACGTCCCAGGTATTTCGATTTCATCAAAATTTGTCACACAGTGTAATATATAAGTATAGACAAAACTTTTATTTCTACTATTTTGTTTAATTAACCAAAATGTATACTTTATATGTATATGTAAAGTTTGAACTGCAGTCTCCTTGTTTCACTTTTTTAATAAATTATTTTTTAATAATAGTATAAAAACATACACATGTATATAGAAACAAATAAGTTTATATGCTTTTATACGAGTACATATGTATTTTAATCAGCGTGACCATATTAGCTTATTTTGAGCTAAATTTAGCTTATTTGTTTCATATTTAGCCTTAAAATTTTCATTTAGCTCTTAGCTTATTTTTTAGCTTTTTTTAAAAACTCATTTAGCTTTTTTAGCCTTTTTTTAGTCTAAATTGCGTGTTCTCTAAAAATATATTAAAAACATAAACAACTTATAAAAATTATAATTTTTTAGCATTGTAAAATAGTTTACAAAAAATACAAAATGGAAATTATACGACAATTTTATAACAGAAATGGAAAGAAGAAAAATAGTAGATAATGGCAGAATGGTTAGAATTCCAATGGAAAAAGTTAAATTCATATTAGTGGCCAAAACACTTTTTGAGTTTTTTGGGTATAAAATTATTTGACTTGAGTTGAACGTTCATTTAGCGGCATCAATTAACTTAAAACAAAAACCTGAAATAGCCTCAAGTCTGTGCCTCGTTTCTGTAAGGAATGTGAGAACTTTTTGAGTAGAAAAAATTGTTATCATCCTGTGAAACACAGGGAGAGTAAGAAAAAAACTGTATTTGTCGATATTTTTTGTAAGTTTATATAAGTTTTTATGTGAGTAACCCTGTGTAAAATAGGACAACCAATATAATTATTTAATTTTTCTCGATGCGAGAACTTCTCACGAGTTACAGAAATGGGGTACTGGATAACACTATGTACCGATTTTCGTCGGGCCACCTCAATAAAGTCATAAGCAGGGAAACCACAAACATGCTCTAAAAAAAGTGTTTTATGCGCATTCAATATGCACTAAAAACTTGTAAATATGCGCTTAAAAGTAAAAAAATATGCTCTTAAAAATATAATAAATTTGTTTATTTGTAAATGAAAATATATTTTTTAATCAAAAATTCAACATTTGCATATAAAATAAGAAAAAAATAAATAACCAAAAAACGGAAACATAATAAACAAAGAATAACTGGGTTTGAAGTGCAGGCTAAAACAAAATTACTATAAAAATTTTTACTAAAACAAATAATACAAATTAATTTTTATTGGATGCATAAGAATTTAACTTTAATTTCAAAAGATCACGATATCAGAATTAAGGCTTTGGAACTGTATTTTGGATAAATAAGAAAAGATTTTAATTTATAGTTTTTATTGCAATAAATAACAAAATATTGACCTAGAATTTCAAATAAAAATCTTTTCTGTCCCATCTTAATGAACTTTCATACATTTACAATGTTCCTTCAAGGTCTTTTCAGGGCAGAGTAAATCACACATAGCTAAACTAAATTTGTATTGCAATTAACGTCCGTAAAACTGTGTTATTTATAAAAAGAATGATACACTACATGGAACATTGGAACAGAGATTTAGATGGCGAAAATTAAAAATAAAAAATTCATAAAATTTTTTTTTCGGAATGGAGTGTTTTTTTAAGGATGGTGGTGCCAAGTGCGAGTTGAAATAAAATAAATTCTATAAAGTATCAAAATATGCCCTAAAAGCGTAAATTATGCTCTAAAAATTCGAAAATATGCTAAAATTATGCGTTTAAAACTGAAATATGCATAAACATGTTTTAAAGGGTAAAATATGCAAAAATATGCACTAACAAATCGATGCCAAAATTCATTAAAAGTTCTGAAACGGATAAATATCTTATCCCCGCATTAATACGTGATACAAGAAAAAACATGCAATTGCATATTTGCGGTTTCCCTGGTCATAAGTAATAAGTCAAAATGGCATTATTACTCAATTAATTCTGGAATAAGTTTATATGGGCTTATTACCAATGCAGTGTGGCGCAATTATGTCCTTGTATTTCAAGTAGTCGATAAATTAGAGCAAACTCTTTACTTATGACTTTATTTCACTGATCTGACGAAACTCGGTACATTGTGCAGATAGTGTGATCCATGCTTTACCTTAAATAGCATTAATTCACTTAAAAAGCTTTCGTATTTTAGTATAAATGTTTTTACATTTTTAAAAACTTTTTAAGATTATTTTGGGGAAGTTTTTGTTTTGTTCTTCATTAAATCTAAAATATAAAAATTAATAAATAATTTCATTAAGCAAATATTCTATATGTATAATAAAAAAATATGTTTGTGTAATATTTAACGTTAGTTTAGCAATAAGAAACTATTGAAAAGTGATCAAAGAAGTGGAAAAAAGTTTAGCTTTATTTTCTAGCCTAAAATGTAACTTTTTAGCTTATTTTAGCTTTTTTTCAAACGTGATTTAGCTTAATATTATTTTAAAATCTGGTCACACTGATTTTAATGTAAAAATACTCCCTTTTTGAAGTAATTTAATAAAAAAAGATTTTTTGTAATGTCCACTGCCTGAAATAATAAATTTATCAGTAATATCGGTAAACCGGTATTATAAACTCGATAACGGTATGTACCGGTAATACCGATACCGAAATAAAAAAAATACCGATACCGCTACCGATACCGAAATTTAAAAAATAATTGTACCGGTATCAATACCGATACCGTTATTTTTTTCGGTTTCCAACCTTGTTTAAAACAGTTTTGCTCGTGTGTAATACACACTCCGCATGTAAATATTGTTGCAGATGTGCTTCAACTAAAATTGGGATTTTGCTTTAATTTTTGTAGTGTCTTTGGTCGAATGTTGGACAGATCTTGATTTATTTTATTTGTTTTACAAAATCTTGTCAATGACGCGTTTTTTCATTTTGCTACTAGCAAATTACTAAAACGCCATGTGCTCTATATATACATTTAAGGTGTAATTTTAGACTATAACTACAATTACAAAGAATGTTGTAATGATAAAAAAAATATATACTTTTATTTTATTTTTAACATCATTCGAAGCTCGAAAGCATTTTTCTCTCTTTTATGATATAATAATATCAAAAAATACTAGATCTAATCAAGCCTTAATTATATTTATGTAACTATGTGCTTATGTGTCTAAAATATTGTTGGAAAAAATACTTTTATGTGTGGTTTCTACAATGCAAGCAAACGACTTGTCTATCAAATTTGTACAGGAATCACTCAAAAATTTTAGTGCTTTTCATATATTTTTTCTAGACAATCGATTAATCAAAAAAATAACCCATGTTCATTGTCAAAAGGGCATAATTGTAATAAAGATATCATTCTGACAATACTTAAATTGATTGCATTAACCGAGCGTATGCTTTTGTCATGACTAACACAACTGAATGAAATATTATGAATTGGATTTGACTGCCAACTTTTGGTATTGGCAACAAAAAAATTGTCGTTCTATATTAAGGTTAAAATAAACACTTTTCTATCAGTTGCTGCAACTAACTCGAGGTTGAGTTAACTATCATAGTTTATAAACGTAGCAGCAAATTAAAAATTAACTTATGTGACTTTCAAAGATATTATGATTTGTAAATTCTCAAATGGTTTTTGACAATCAGGGCTATCATGAATAAAATTCCACGTGAAATTTCTCCCTTTTCCAATTAGAATTTTTTGTTTTCCCTATTATTTGCTAATAGTTGGAAGTTTTCCCTGGGAAAAATTTCACGTGGAATTTTATTCATGATATCCCTGAATATGTCAAATAATAAATTTATTAAATTGTGTATTTTTATTTGCGTTTATTGTTTATTTTTATTTCAGCAAGGAAGGCCAATTTTTCTTTTACAGATACCAATTATGATATTGTTTTAGTTATATCAACCATATTTTTGGTAGCAAGAATAACTTTTATTTCAAATTCTATACTGTTAACAAATTTTTTCTGTTGCTGCAACTATTTGGTAAGGTGTTATAATTAAAATGTAATGGTACCACAAGAAAATTGCATTCGTTATACCAGAATTCTATGATAGTTGCTGCAACCGCCTAAATTCGATTGGGAACAAATTTGGTTGTCTCAACGAATCTGCTTTCATGTCCAGTAAAATTAATAATATAATTAAAGACTTTAATCAGGAAAGTCGACGTATTTATGCGAAGTCAATGATATTGTGCCAAAATATTCGTATTATTAAAAATTATATAGTTGGCTACTGTTTGGCTGTTTTGCATGTTTAATTCAGTTTTATTAGACGGCCTTTTGATATATACAAAAAATATTAAGCCGTTTCCTTTACACAAGCTTTAGGCTACGCAAGTTTTTATAGTTATTTATGGTTGGTTTTAGCTTATTACGACAGGTGATAATGTCTGCTTTTTATAAAATCCAGAATATGGAATTTATTTTTATATTCATCTCTTAACATAATGAAATAACAAAAAGCTATTTAAAGCTTGTTGCTATAATCTTAAAACAATAATGCACCGTGGAGTTAAAGTGAATTTACTGAAGATATTACAAAATGGTCACAGTAGCACATTACTGGGGGTATCCACGTGCAATAAACTTGGAAATAATTATGTTCCCATCTATCAAATTCTATTTTCAACACAATATGTTCACGTCTGGACCGCAAAAACATTTATTTGTACATATATTGAGAAATAATTGTTCAAAGTTATTTCCAAGCAATTATGTCGGAAATAAACTGTCAAATTTGGCTGTGTTTGCTAGTTAAATAATAAAATATTTAATTTTTTTTCTTAAAATCAACAAAAAAAAATATATATATGTATGTATATGCATATATTTGCCTAAACCTTTTAGCATTCGGCACATTTTAAATAAAAATAAATGAAACAAACACAAAAACGCTAAAATTAATGTTTTTATGCACAGCGAAATTTTTAGATTTATGTTCAATATGCAGTAAATGTTCTCCACCTAAAGACATAAGCTTTTACATGAACATATTTGTGACGTCACGCTGTTGGCGTTATTGCTTATGCTCGGAAATAAATATTGCGTGTGGAGACGTGGTGTTCAGCTGACACGAAGTTAAGAAATTTTACTTTTTTTTTATTTAAAAATACGAAAAAGAGGGTAAAAAAGCACCAACATTTTTTTTAGTTTTAATAAATTAATCCACTTAAAAAAAGGAGAGTTTGGAGTGTAAAACATCATAATATAATTTCAAGTTTTTGCCTCAAAATATTTAATATATGAAATATATGAAATTAAAAACTGCTTGAAATTTTCTTGTGTTATTTTTATTAAATTAATTTTTTTTTTACATTTCATTCAAATTGCCTTAAAAAGTCAAAGGGGCTTCATGAAACAAGTCTCGCATATTTCTCCAATTGCACAAATGACAATTTTAAGAGTTCTCATGAAAATCCTTATTAATTTTTCAAAATGTTAGTAGTTATATGATCGATGTTAGTTATTTGATAGGTGAAGCCTAGGCTTAGATTAAGATACATATGTATGCTACTGAAAAATATTTTAAGCATACAAAAGCATTAAAAGCATCACTTTTTTCCGTAAGTAACTTAAAAGTTTTTGTTTTTGCGATATTCACACTTATTCCAGTTGCCAATATTGACAGCACGTCAATACGATACCAAAAAATCGGGACTTGGCTACCCGTTGTCTAAAACAACTGAAAACCTCATGCTGTCAATTGTTCTAGGATTATTAAATATTTGTTTAAACTTTAACAAATGCTTATTTTATTACTACTATCAATAAATTATTATGCAGAAAATTATGTGGTACTTTCCATTTACTTCCGTTTTCTATTTTGCAAGAAGAATTTTAATTTTTTAATCCCAATTATGGAAAGTTTTCTAAATTGTTTTTAACATAGTTGCCGTTATTGTGATTAAAAACAATTTAAGAAGGCTCAGTCAAAAGATGCTGCTATTAGCTTTTAAAAGTACATTAGGTTTGTAAATTAAAAATATTTTTATTTTACAAAAAAGTACGAAAAGCACTGTGAGAAATTGTTGAAAAGCACTGTAAATACCCGCTTTTTAAAAAAGGGTACTGACCAAAATTTCGCGTTTATGAAGAGGCAAAAATCACCAAAAAATACCCGAAACGCACCAAAATACCATCACTGGCTACAATATCTGCTACAGTTTTGAGTATAGTTGATGGTATAGGCATCTTGTTGTTGCTGTGTTTTAAATTTACTACAGTAACCCGCAAGCCATACCACAATTGTGGACAACAAAATCATGTGTGTGATTTTATATATATAAATTCTCGAAAAAATCGTTTCAAATATAATCGTTTTCAATATTCTTTTAATTTCATATTGAATTAAAAAAATTTTTGTTTCTATTATTTAGTGCTTCTCATATTTGTAAGTAAGACATTTACGTTTGAAAAAAGTAGTTTTAGTACAAAAACATATTGTAATTCCATGTTGATTTGATCAAAATTAAGTAAAATAACCTAATTTGGCAAATAAGAAAATATATATATTAGCCCGGTGCAGTTCACTTAAGAGAAATGATAACAAGAGTTTCCTTCTCTTAAAAACTTGCAATAACTTCTTTATTAATTAGAATATTGGAATATTTTTTAATATTTTTTGTGCTAGTTACTTTCTAGCTTAAAGTTTTTAAAATTTAATTGAATTTTTCATAATAAATAGTTTATAATTTTTTGATCACTCTACGTTTAATGTTACTTAAACTATGCTACTTGAAACATTGTTTTTTTTTAGAATTTACTAATTATTGTGTGTATTTCAATAATTGCTATACTGATTTTATTTTGCTGATTTTTCTCACCCTATTAAAATGACAAAAAGAAAAAAAAGAAACAACTGCTCATGATCTCTGACCTTAACTGGGTTTTTTTTTTATTAAAAAACAAACACTGGAAAACACCTACAAAATTGACACTCTTGTTTGGAGTTAAAAGATTTTTTATGTTCTTTAATTTTTTGCACTTAAAAAAGGTGGGGACTACTGGTTTTACTTTTATAATTTATAAATTTTTTTTTATTACATAACAATGACTGAACTAACACCTCTACTAGCTGTAAGTTTAAGGCATATTTCCTATAATAATAAAAGAGTCGCTAGCACATAAGATGAATTTTCCAATCGAAAATTTAAATTTGATAGTCAGCCAAGATTCTTCAGCGAATATCAAATTCTAATTTTTTTCTTGCAAATTCTAGACTTATCACACTTGCACAACATTGCTATGCTAAAATTGTTTTATGTATGGTCTATTAAAGTAAAACAGGTAATTGACTCTCTGCATATTGAACTTAATAAAAGTTGAATATATGTATTTCTTTTTTGCCTAAAATAAAAACAAAGAACTTAAGACACAAACTCGTTTGTACGATTTTCTTGCGTGTGACTGACTAAAAAATACAAATTCTTAATTTTTTTTTTTATGTAAATATTTGCAAAAATTTAACACACTTTAAACAACTTGAAACATAAAATATTAACCATAAATAATGCGTTTTTTTTAAACTTAAAGAAAACTTAAGTCTAGTCTATGGATCATTAAACTCCTGCTGGCACAGTTTCTAAGATCTTATGGACTTACTGTACAGCGGCTGTTATATTGCGGTCATTTGTCGTTTTATTTAAATGTTTGCATGTTAAGTATCTCTAGTTGTTGGAAATTTGTTTTTATAATTTTATGATATACAAAATGTGGTAGCCCATAAAACTGTCATGTCACATGTTTAGTGGATGTTAAGCTAAAGATTTGAATTAATTTCAATAGTGTTTGCAAGAGTCGGCAAGTTTTAGGGAAACATGTTATGAAATTTGCTTGATTAGTGACATACGTCCGTCTGTCTGTCATTTCTGTCAGTCACAGGCTGTTTTCTTGAGAACTGTTAGAGCTACGGACCTAAACTGATCACAGAATACTCAAAACTTTACCCGCTGAAACAATAAATATATTAGAGTGAAAAATTAAAGGGCGTTGTCAAGCACCACATACCGACAATTGTATATAGACACTTGCAATTTGCAAAGTTAGTGTATTTTTATGCAGACCACAACAATTAGCAGTGAAATTAAAAAAAACAATATTAAAGGGTTTTCTATCAGTTAATGTAATTTTTTACAATGTAATTTTGAGAACTTGCGGTATCTTGGAAACCGTAAGACCCATAATATTGAAATTTTCAAACTAAAAAAAATTCTCGAACTAAAAAATCCAAAAATTAAAAAAATAGCGAAACAAAAAATCGCCAAAAGTAAAAAAGCGTTTAAATGAAAAAAATCACTAAAAATAAAATAAATCGCTTAAATGCGACAAAAAATACCAGAAGTAAAAAGGTCGCCAGCAAACTAAAAGAATCGCCAAAAATTAAAAAAGACGTCTAAACTTAAATATCGCCAAAATTAAAAAAATTTTTAAAACTAAAGATATGTATTGTAAAAACAAAAATATTTCCAAAATTAAAAAAATGCCGTAACGAAAAATCGCCAATATGAAAAAAGCGCTTAAATAAAAAATCACCAAAAATAAAATAAATCGCTAAAATGAAAAAAAAAATTACCAGAAGTAAAAAAGTCGCCAACAAACTAAATAAATCGCCAAAAAACATATTAATCGACAAAATGAAAAAAAATATTATAAAACTGAAATAATCGCCAAAACGAAAAAAAGTCAATACTAAAAAATCGCCAGAAACCGAAAATGTTGCCAAGAAGAAATTAGTGCCAAAAGTAGAAATTATTGCGATGTACGAAAACTTTTGTGTGCGAGTGAAAGTCACACTTTACTGAATTTCTTAAAATTGTTAGAAAATTTTCGTTTACTGTCATTTTATCAAGTGTTTGGTGTTATATTTCAAATAACGTTTGGAGTCTAGTAAAGATTTTCAAAATAAAAACTTATAGTTTTTAAGAAAGGAAAAAATAAAATAATGTCGAAGGTAAATTAGTAGAAAGCTGTCACGCGTGGGTGGAAATCTTTTTTCTTTGTGATAGAAATATCATTCTCATAAAAATTATCTTCTAGGAATGTTTAAAAATTGTCACGCGTGAGAAGGAGTGAGCATGAGTGCAACAGTAATTTTTTTGCTTTAATATAAGAAGAATCAGAAATATTTTTTTTGTTGTTGAAATTTTTAAAAAAATTTTAATTACTGTCACTTTACCAAGTGCTTATATATATATATACTATATATATATATTAGATCCTTTAGTTCCTATAAGGAGCTTAGAGCCTCTTATTATTTCTTGAGGTTTCGGTAATCATATAGTTTAAGATGAGCAGCTTATTGGGCTACCGCATGCGAGCCGCTTGTTAGAAGATACGCATCCCACTTCCAGCTGTCTCTAACATGAGGAACAGTCTCTGACGCCAATTATCGTAGGCACTGAGAATTTGTTAGGAGTCCGGTGCCATCCGGAAACCCTCTGAGACTCTCCACTCAGAACCGCTGATTGTCCTCGACTGCCTTAGCAGCTGCTCCCCATATCTACGGAGCTTTCCACTATCCGCAACCTGTGGACACGCCCGGTAGCATTCAGCATTCCTTTCGGCCGGAGTGTAGTAAAGGTTTTCATAATAAAAATTTTTAGTTTTTGAAAACTAAAATAGTGTCGAAAGTGAGTGTACATATTATTAATATTAGTGAAAAGTTGTCACGCATGAGATGACGTGAGCGTGAGTGATTACATATTTTTCTTCATGATATTAAGTGATAATAACCTTAAAGCAAAAAATTATTTCAATCGCTCCTGCCGCGTAGCTGTAAATAATTTTGGCTTCAAAATAGATAAAATTTCCTATAGTGTGCCAGGTCGCCTGGTTTCGGACCAATCTCGTGCTTAAAATTCTCACAAAAACTATCTTCTAGGAATGCTTAAAACTTGTCACGCACGAGTGAAATATTTTTGCTTAATATAACAAGAAGTAGAAATAAAACAACTTTTAAGTTTAAAATTTTTAAATTTAAATTTTAACAATTCCCATAAAAACACTAATTATTTTAGGATTTTTCGAAAATTTTATATTGCTGTAAATTTATCAAATGTTTGGTGTATAGCAAAGATTTCTATAATAAAAGTTTATATTTTTTGAAAATTAAAAAAAAAATTTAAATAATACCGAAGGTGAGTTAGTGTATTATTATTATTAGTCCAAAGCTAAAAGTTCACGCCGTCAAACCCGGTACTGATACATTTTTTTCATGAGTTTAAATGATAAAAACTTTAAGGACGTTAAAAGGAAGACTTCCGAATTTTGTATTAAAAAAATCGCTTCCTCTAGTGTGTCAGGTCGGCTGGTTTCCGACCATTCTCGTGCTTTAAATTCTCATAAAAATTATTTTCTAGGACTAGGAAAAATTTTAACACGTGAGAATGTGTGAGCGTGAGTGAAAAGTATTTTTTTTCGAAAGTTCCAAAAATGTTAAATTACATCGAAGGTGAGTGTATTATTAGTAGTAGTCAAAAGTTATCACGCATGAGAGGATGTGAGAGTGAGTGATGAATATTTTTTTCTGCGTGCTAAAAACTTTAAGGATGTTAAGAGGGAAGCTTCCAAAGTTTGAAACCAAAAACTCATTTCAATCGGTACTGTCGAATGGCTGTAATTAATTATGGCCACAAAAAGAATTTCCTTTAATGCGTCAGGTCGGCTCATTATCGTGCTTAAAATTCAAATTTAAATTATCTTCTAGGAATGCTTAAAAATTGTCACGCGTGAGAATGCGTAAGCGTGAGTGAAATTTTTTGACTTTAATATAAGAAGAATAAGAAAGTAAAGAACTTTTTTTTAATTTTTCGAAAATTTTGAAGTACTGTAACGTTAGCAAGTGCTTGGAGTGCAGTAAAGGTTTTCATAATAAAAACTTCTAGTTTCTGAAAATTAAAATAAAGTTAAAATAATATCGAAGGTGAGTGCATTATTAATATTAGTCAAAACTTTGCATGCGTGAGTGGATGTGAGCGTTACTCATAAAATTTTTTTCCTTCATGAGATTAAGTGATAAGAATTTTGTGAACATTAAGAGTTAGATTCCAAGAAATCATTTCAATTGCTCCTGTCGTTTGGCTGTAATTAAGTATTCTCGTGCTTAACATTCTCTTAAAAATTATCTTCTAGTAATGCTTAAAAATTGTCACGCGTAAGAGCGTGAGTGAAAGAGTAATCTTTTGCTTTGATATAAAAATAATAACAAAGACAATAACACTTCTTAAATTTTTCCAACAATTTTAATTTACTGTCAGTTCAAGTGGTTTGTGTGTGATTTCAACGTGTGTGTGGTTTTATAATAAAAAATTATAGTTCTTGAAAATTAATAACAAAAATTAAAAAATTTTAAAAACCCCCGAATTATCTAGAAAAGATGTGACATCTTCTAAACGGCTAGAGCGATTTTCTTCAAACATGGTTAAGAACCATCTCGATCAAGTAACCTTTCCAACAGAGGAAATTAAATCAAAATCGGTACAGCTGTTTGGGCGTACGTGGATATGGACAGACACACAGATACACAGATACACAGACACACACTACAAACTTATAACAACCCTTTTTTTGGTCGGCGGTTAAAAATATTTACTGCCTTATTCATAAAAATATTTCTGTTTAATAAAAATTTTCTAGGGAAATTTGATTAATAAACCTTTTATAAAATCAAAATATTTTTTATGAATCAGGCCCTTAAAATATAGTCACGCGTGAGCGGACGTGAATTTTTTTCTTCGTAAGATTAAGTCTTAAAAACTTTGAGGACGTTAAGAGGGAAGCTAAAAACTCATTTCAATCGGTTCCGCCGTTTGACTGTAATTAATTTTGGCCACAAAATGAATAAAAATTTGCTATAGTGTGTCAGGTTGGAGACCATTCTTGTGCTTTTAAAATTCCCATAAAAATTATCTTCTTATCTCATCAAAATGCGACACTCATAATATTTATGATTCTTGTACAATTCTAGTAAAGCATAAATATTAGCCAATGTGGGTGGCGGCTTTAAGAGGATACAGACAAAAAATTTTAAAATTTTAGAAAACAAATATTATGCCTCTATATGATTCATTGTTTAACAGTTTTTTTATGCATTTTATATTTTGTCAATTGCAACATGTTTGGCAATTAATATTGATTAGGCTTTCAATTAAGCCTAAAGCATGTAAACGCAAGAAACAAACATTAGAAAAACTACTTAAAAATATTAAAAATTTATTGCCATAAAAATTACAAAAATAGAAAAAAAAAAATGCAACAACACGTATAGTACATACATATATTTGTGTCTTTTCTATACGACTAATATTCTATTAGTCGTATAGTGCTATTTGCTAGCAGTTGCCAAAGTGGGTGTTAAAACATGTGCTAAAAATAAGACTGAAAGAAAAAAAAACAGCATCAAGTACAAGTCTAATATGCCAATATCGCTTTAAATTTGTAACTGGTAGTTAGAAATAAATAATAACTAAACCTACATAAAGGCAACGGCAACACAAGACACTCACACACGCTAAATTGAAACTCATATTGCGGCTGCACTTGCAACATCTATGCTTTAACAGCAATAATTCAAACACGATGAGAAGTTTAGAAATTGCCTGATTTCTTTGCCTCCCATAATCGTTGATTACACCTGTGGTGTGTATCTTGTCTGTGGCTGTGGCAAAAATAAGTCTGAAATTTATTTTATTATTTTGTTTTATGAAAATTTGTGCAGACAATGTAAAAATTTATTGTAGTACTCACAGTGTTTTTTTTTCCTATAAAAAAATAAATAATATTTTTCTATTTTAGTTTTAAGATTATTTGGCAATAGCAAATTTGATTTTGTTTCTTTGTCTTCTTGTGGCAAATATAAAGCCTACATTATTTAAAAAAAATTAAAGATAATGTTCATTGTGAAATACGTATTTCCTTTGTAAAACAATATTATGCAAAACTATAAGCAGCAAGTGAACAAGTGTAAAATGCTTTTAGATTTTTATTGATAGTTGTAGGTTGCAAACTAAGTTTAATTTGTTTTATTTGTATTCGTATAAATGGTACAAATGATTAAGTTTAATATTTTCTAAATAACTGGTGCTGATGAAGTGCATGGCTGCACATAAAAATGCCGGTATTTCTCTCAGCTAAAAATTCTAGTTTAATTTTTATTCTCTTCTTTAAAAAATTACATTAATTAATAAAAACTATTTCATTCTATAATAGAAAATACTGAACTTAAGTCCGATTAAGAGATTATTCCTGATTACAAATTTTTTTTAGTTAAAATAACTAACTAAAATTGTTACGTTTCCTGATGTAGGATCATGGCAACTTTCAACTTATTTTCTTGTGTCAATAAGCTCAACTACATAATTGCACTTAAGTTTTTGCAATTAATTTAATTAGTTACAGTCTTATTTATAAAAAATTATAAAACTATTAAATTTGTCTTATTAAGCCTTTCTAAAAAATAAATAAAGCTGTACTTTTGTAATGCAACATTTAATCATATTTGTTAATTTTTTGTTTAATTTAATAAATATACATATTCATATTGCAATCATCGAGGACAAATTTCATTAAACATTTGCTTCATATCCCAATTCAAACTCTGTTGCATCGATTGTGTGGATGGGTGACAGTCAGTCTTAACATTTTCGCTTTCGATTATCTTGAATTATTGCGATATTCTTGCATGACATTTCACTATTGACAAAACTGGCCACACAGATGAGAGTTGTGTTTTTAATTATAAAAGTATCAATCTTTAACAATTAGTAAAGCGGTCATATTTAAACTATTTAAAACTTATACATTTTAATGTTTCAAATCAATACAAGTCACTTGAAGCAATAAAAATTCTTTTTAGATAAAAATTTTAACGATTCCATCCTGAAAATCCTTGAAGAATAAAAAAATGGTAAAAACTAAATATTGATTGTAGTTTCTTGTGATATCGAAACCGTATAACTATTCCAATTACCACTACTTTAGCATTATATTTCACGTTAATTCAACATGTTTTACAATAATCTTAAAAAAAAATTCTCTTCTGAAATAACCATACTTCATGCAAATTTAATATTCCAGTACAATTCAATCAAAATGAAGAACCATATTGCATCACAGTTATTTCAAGTTGAAACAACGTCAATTTGATACTGAAATAACAGGAAAAATTAAAATTATTTCAAGTTGAAATAACATGATGAATTTAATTTAATTTACTTACATTATGTGGATTGGTGCAGGCATCAGGGAAATGCGTATGAATGTGTGTGAAACAGTAGTTTAATTCATGTTAATTTAACAGTAAAAATATTAAATCAAAGATGTTTACTTAAGGTTAGATTTATAACACTGTCCAACAGCAAAAAATATCAATATTCTGCCAGCTCATTTTTGTAGAGAGGACAAAAAAAAAGACATAAGTATATCGATGTTTTAAAATTTTACATCTGAAACTCATTGTACGGCCTTTTTAAAGTTGCACCCTTGTGTAGTAGAAAAATTTAGAAAATCATGTGATACTTATGTAGGTTTTGGGTATATACTATCTTCAGAACATTTATTCAAAACATTGCAAGCAATAGTTTGTTGGTATATATACTAAGCCTATAGTTCTGCGGGAAATAGGCCTTTTATTAGAATTTTTTGTTGAAAAAAAAGCCAAAAATCACTTTAAAAACAGGGATGTATTTTGCTGAAATATTCTGGGAATATGAAGTTGTACTTAAGTCTTGAAAATTCAACTTTAAGCGCAGAAATAAGCAAAAATTAAAAAAGAAGAGAGCTGTCCTAGGACACTTAGTTGGAGCTATGCTGCTTAGCTATATATAACAAATTTCATGTGTTAAATAACAATGGAATAAAATTATTTGTATTTATAAAATTATTTATTTAAAAAAAATTGTCTATATTATTATTTATAAAACAAAATAAATTCGCTGCAAACCATGCAAATGTGGACATTTTGCATATAGGTAATTCCAAAAAAAGATCAACCAAAAACATTTTTTTTGCTCAAAAATTATTGTTTTGTTTTTAATAATAAAGCATAAAAGTCTATACTTTACAAATGTTAAAACGTTTTTAATTTTTGAAATTTTTTGACTGAAATATGGGACTTTTGTTTAAAGAAATATTTTCTTTGTTGAGCCTTTTTTAGCGATTACTTAAAGTATGTAATTTGTATTATTTTTCTTTTTTTGTAATTTGCAAAATTTTCTACCAACAACAACTTACACCTTAGCAGAAAAGAAGGAGAATTTAGTTCTAATAAGGGAAGTTGTTTCAGTTTGCTGCCACTTATACCTTAATTCGCATATGTCGCATAAAATCAATATTTATTAATTTTTTTCAGCATAAATAAATAAGCATCTTTTATTGTTTAATTACTTTTGAATTAAAGTTCAATCAATATTAGAAAAATTACTGCGCTTAGTTCTCTTATCGCGTCCGTATTTGTACTTTAAACATTTAAAAAGAAAATAAAGCAAATTTTTATATACCATAAATCTACACACAAACGATCTTCTGTCAGCTTCATTTCCACATTTACAGAACAAAAATCCTTCATAAAATTTCGCTGAATTATGTATATTTCTATAAGTGCATAAAAATTACTTCTATTTTTGTCGCATCCGTTTCTCGCTGACATTTGCTTATATCTTTTTACTATATTATTGATATTGCCAATTTTTTTTCTTAAATATACTACTCTTTCATTGCTTTGTCCTAATTTACACTAAGCAAGTCTTATTGCTAAGCTGATTAGTTTACAGGAGAGAGATGAGGGGAAAATAAACGTTTCTTTTCCCCTCATCTCTCTCTCTCTCTCTCTCCTAAGAAACTAATCAGCTTAGCAATAAGACGTGCTGAGTGTAAATTCATGTTTTTTGCTGCAATAAAAGTGTACGAATGTCGCATCCACCTGGGAATTACCCATATGTTAATGCAGAAGTAGTACCCCCGTTTATTTTAAGTTCTTATTAGTAGATCATCTGGCACCTCCTTCTTTGCGAAGAGAGAAAAATAAAGAAAACAAAAACAAAAAAATGTAAGCAAAGAAATCAAAACATAAATAAATTTATAGCTGTAATAGTGTCGATGACGTCCTAGCTCTTGTGTGTGACATAAAGAGCATAGCTCTACAAATAGTTGTAATATTATTCAAATTCTTTCTTTAGGGCTGCCAACACCTTAACTATGAAATAAATAACTTTGGATTCGATCAATACCCACTTTAATTAATTAAGAAGCCAGCTTGAGGAAAAAAGAACAAAAAATGGCTGCGGTCCAGCATTCTCTAGTTACTCACCGAATTATACATATTTAAAATTTTTTTGTATTGAAAGAATTTAATATTTATGTATTAAATTTAACTACTTTTAGATTCATTATCTTAATAATTTTACTCTTGCTTTATCTTTTTGTTAATATTTTTTATATCTTTTTGCTTATTACCATAAATTGTTTAATCAAAGTAAATATAAGCTCTAGGCATGTGATTTTTCATTCAATCATTCATGCATATTTGCCTTTGTTGCTAACTTTTGGTTTTTTTCTTTAAAGATTGACTATCATTTTATTATTATAATTTTTCTATTTTTCCCAAATTTCATGCCTTCAGCAACCCACTTGTCTTTTAATTTGCATTGAATTATTGTTGGTTTTGTTGCAATGCAATCTTAAAAAAATATATATACAAATATTTCAATTAAATGTTTGTTAAAATTTATTGACAGTTTTGTACAAGTTTGTTGAAATTATCATTTCAATTGGTTTAACGAGAGTATGACAATACAAAAGGAAAAAATAATATATTTAATGCGCAATCACTGGTGGTGGGTTTTTATATGTTAAATTATATTTATTTGTATAAAGGAAAAAACCTTAAAAAGATTTAAACTGAAAATCAGCGGTAGCATTAACAGATATTGCAATGTAATTATTGGCTTAATGTGGGCTACAAATAAATTTTATACAATTTATGGTATTTTAATAAGTTAAGATAAATTTGCTGAGCATATTTCACTTTTAAAGTGAAAATAGTGTTTAATCTTATATAAAATATTTTTTTTAAGATAGTTTTACAATTTTTATATATATTTTTCTGTTGCCTAAAATTTATCTAACAAATAGTCCATAATTTTTTTTTCATTTAATATATTGTTTTATTTAACTGAATTATATTGTTATTAAAACTCTAGCAATCTCTTATTTTTAATTTGCCATTTAACACTAAATTTTCTTAAGGCAAACAAAAAAACCATAAAACCCATTTCTACCTCAAATTTGTTAATTACAAGTAAATTTGTATATTTTGTGTATTCACTGGCACTTGCAGTCGCTTTTATTCTCTTCGATTTAGCACATTTGTAGTAAGTACACACCCCGGTAACAACAATTTCAACTTTCCTGTCACCAGTTATTTAAATATTTGCCACAAAACAATTGTCATTTAACATTAATTTGTAACGGGCATGCGAGGGAAACACTTTTGAACTTTACAATTCTTTTAAGAGTTAATGCAAATTCAAAAAAAATATATTTATTTTTGGAATATTTGTTTAATTTTTCAACAACTAATTACCATAAACTTTATAAATATATTAAATTGACAAAATTAACAGTTGATATTTTTACAAGAGACACGAGAGATGTATTTTTTGACTTAAATGTTGTTTTGTTTCATTCAAATGTTTTTTCAAAAAGCAGACAGATTGATATTAAGAGTAAAAATATTTTTTATTTTAAATACATCCAGTATTTACTTCAGCTTTGCGATAAGTTGCATGAAAGGAATTTAAGCTAGAAGTTTTTAATTTAAAAAATTCTGTGGCTAAAAGTTAAAAATGAATTTAGCTTATACTAAAATTAAATATGATATAAAAGCTTTGTAGAGCTTATACACCGAAAGAATTTTGCTTCATAAGTCCAATGAAACAATTTTATTAAAATTTTTTTCACAAATCTAATGATAATTTCACAAGTCCAATGAAAATTTCATGAATATTGTGAAAAAATTTTACTGGAATTATTTCGTTGGTATTCAGGTTTCGTAAGAATATTTTATTGGATTTAGGACAACAATGTTTTCTAATTATTAAGAAATCCCTTTATATTTAAGTTATTTCATTCTTTTCATGAAATTATTTTATTGTTTCGATAAAGTTAGAGCACTGCATTAATTACACTGTTAAATACATTTGCTGAAGTTTTCAATAAAATAATTTTGACGAAACTGGTTTCATTAATCCAAAGAAGCGTGACGTTGGTTAAATTTTAATGAATTTTTCATTAGATTAATGTCGAAATTCATAGAATTTATGCCGAAAATTCTTCCAGTGTACTTTGAAAAAATATTTTTATTTTTATACTAATATTTTTGATACTAATATTAATAGTTTAGAAACCAAACTATTATTATTATTCTTATTATTATTATTATCAAAATTAATAGCCTGTTTCACAGTAACGAAATGAAACTTTCGACTGAAAATTTGTATTGAAAATAAACACAAATTTACATATTTTATTGTTGTTTTCAGTATAAATTTTCAGTCGAAAGTTTCGTTTCGTTATTGTGAAACAGGCCATAAATATAATACTTACCGTATGTACGAGGGCGGATCAATAAGTCCGCGACTTTTGAATGAAACAGTTTTTTTTTTGCAAAACCCACAGCCACACTTTTACAATTCTATTTTATATACACAAATGTATGTATACGGAGCCGAATGATGAATAAATATCCCGCGTAGCAGCGTATTTTTTTGTTCCACTAAATATCCATTGCCTGAGTATAAACATACTCAGACTATAAGTGCTAGAGAGAGAGAGGGATATATACAGAGAATCAAAGCGTTTGTTACAAATGTGTCTCTTTATTTTTAGCGGTAACTTTTTTCTTCATAAATGAAGTAGAGACGTTCTCGTATGCTGGAATCGGCTATAGTCCTAGTGTGTGCTACAATTATGATTATATGCAGTTACTAAAGTGAAAACTATTTACTTATATGCTATATTTTTTTGAGTACTCATTTTCATTCTCTGGTACACACTATTATTTTAGCTTGCGATGTCACTAAATTTTATAATGTGCACTAGGCAGTATGTGCATGACCCCGTAAACTTTTGTTTTTCAAGTAATGTGTTCCTTGCATTTTTTTAATTCTTTATTATTGCAGGGCATACTTTTAGGCGACGAGATTTTTTCTCTCATCGCCCGTTGTTCATTTTCAACCGAATAGTTCTATTCAAAAAAACACTTTTAATACCAGGGGGCAAAATCACGGCATTCGATACGACTCGTAATTTAAAAATATTTCCGTATAAACTCTATTAAAATATTTCTAAATTACGAGTCGAATCGAATGCCGTGATTTGCTCCCAGAAATTTCTTCAAGACTGAAAATAGAAGATTTGAGATTGACATAGAATTTTTTCTTATAATTAATCATCAGTTTGTATCTCAATGAAATCAAATTTTAATTATATAGTGTTTTTACGCCTTAAATTAAAACCTGGGCTGTAATTGCGGCATATGATATCGAGTAGGCTAACGTATCGACAAAAAATTTCGACACGTATCGAAAGGATTGATTACTGCATTGCATAGTCTTGGTATCGAAATTTTAAGAAGTTATTGCATTGCTTTTATATTGGTTCGACTAGACAGCTTGTCTTAAATTAAATAAACATGTGGAGTAGAGTGGCCGTTATTTATTTTTTTGTTGATTTCTTTTACTCTCATCCCCCAAATCGGGTTAGTTTTATTTAAAAAAAAATACAAAAAAATTTCATGGCGATAAGTTGTGCTTTAGGGGGTGCGCCCGCCCCTTAAAGTTGACCTTCAAGCCTATTTTCAATAATAAAAAAAACATTTTACAAGAATATGATGTATGGCAATATTTTAGCTCTTCTAGTCTACAACATTAGTCTCAGAGAAAATTTTTTGCTAAAATTAATATTTTAGGAAATAATAAAGAAAATAACCAACAAAATACCAAAAATTATATATACCAAAATTACATTTATATGTAAATTATTTTACTAAGCGTTTACAATAAGAGTGTATATCTATTAAATTATTTCATAAATATATTAAGTATAGTAATAAAAAAACTAAACCAAAAAAAAAAAAAAAACATTGAATATATGGGCTTGAGGGCTAACTTTGAGGCCCGGACGTACCCCCTTAAACACAACTTATCGCTATAAATTTTTTTTGTATTTTTATAGCTATTGCTATTTATGGCGAGATACAGGGGTTAGAAAATAATTTTCGCAACAAAATTAATCGACACTATTACAGTTATAAATTAATTTTTGTTTTGATTTCTTTGTACTTAAAAGCAGCGTACGAAAATAAACGAAACTAATTGTTTGAATTTGTTTTGCTTCGTTCTTTGAAGTGAGTGAAAAAAAAACAAAACAAAAACAATGAGAAACATTGCTGAATTTGATTTTGTATTGTTTTTGTCCTGATCACAAACCAGAGAACACAGCCGATCGATTGTAAGCCGGCTAACAGCCGCCACCGGCCGCAAACAATATATTAATTTAATCGTGCGCCACTAGAAAATATAATAATGGAAAATAAATGGAAACGTTTTAAAATATTTGCGGCGAATTTGACATCATCATATAATATTTTCACAATGTATGGTTAAAAGATAACAGAGACTTTAACGGCAAGTTGTGTATGAAGAACTTGTAGTTAAAGTTCAAGTTAACTCTTAACCATATATTGTGAAAAGGGACGTAATTTTGTTTTATACTATGTTCACACTTATGTTTTTAAACATTTTTAATACATGTTCACACTTATGTTTTTAAAAATTTTTAAGACAAGTTTTCTAAGAACTAAACACACTCGTTCACATTATATTTGAGATGTTTAAGGTTGACGTTTTGTGAATAAATTATTGTGTTTGTAAGAAATTTCGAACTATGCTTTTTGTTTAATTTTTTTAACGTGCCACTATTTAATAACAACACAAAGTTGCCAGAGCTATCAAAAACGCACTGAACATACTTCATTTACGTGTTTATCGATGAGTTTAATTTTAAAACTTGTTAACTGAGATGCTTAACAAAACAAGTCAATGTATGATAAAACATCAAAAAATTATTGTGTTTAAGCTCTTAAAGATGAATAGGACGTTAAACACATAAGTGTAAACATATTATTATATAGCTAAATAGCAATTGCTATAACCGGGTGTCCTAAGACACCTCTCTTCTTTTTTTTACATAAAACTGAACCGATCTGAGGGGTGAGACTAAAAGAAATCAACATAAAAAAATTATCCATACAATTAACGACCACTCTAATGTGGAGTTTCTTTCTACACAGAAAAAATATTCTTGCAATAAGCAACTTTAATTTAAAATAAAATCAACAATCAGTTAATCTTTTTTTGTTTTTTGTTTGCCAGTGGAGGTTTTTCAACATGCGCTCACCTATCGAATGCAAGCTCGACAGATCTATGGCTTTGCTTATTCGATGTCAAATGATCATGGACATTGAAATACGATACTTTTGATTAGATATCTAATGTAATGATGCCAAATTAAAAAATGTGTATCAATTTTGCGCGATATCGCATGAGGCGATTAGACCCCACAATCAGCTGATTCTGCGTTTAATAAATAAAAGTAGTTTAATAAATTCAAGTTCTAACACACAGTTTGTCAAATAAATTTGTTCAAAATAAAATAAATCTCGTGTGAAAATAAGTGTACTCTTACTAATCTCAATTGTGTGTAAAAATTTTTCTTTGTTTTTACTGAAAAACTCACCTTTCAAAATTTTTGGGTTATTTAAACACTTTCCATTAATTTGTTTTTTAAATTTGTAACAATGTTTATTATTTTTTGATACTTTAGTGTCTGTGGCTTGTCAATGTTCATTTAACGCAATTTAAAGTAACTAATTTACTGCAGCATAAAAACTATTTGCTGAGACTTTGTTATAGCATCTAGATATTTGCATTACCGTAGATTATCTGAATAAAGCGAGATTTTGCAAATTTCTGTCTTTTTAAAAACATTGTACACAATATCTTTTTCTCTTATCCGTCACAATTTTTAATAATATAAATGATTTGGTATAATTTTAATTAAATTAAATAAATCTAAGAAAAGCAAAAAACTTTTTAAGACACGTACAAAAAAAGTTCTTTATAGCCTTTGTCTGAGGCAACATTTTATTTGCTGCTTTTGTTTTAATGGAAAGACAATTTCTTTCTTATGAACAATTTAACCAAGAGTACAGAAAACAATCGATTATATAAATGGCTATCTTTGGTTAAGAATCTTACAATTACAGTTTATTTCTTCTAAAGCAAGACAAGACAACCAAATGAAAAATAAAATTATTAAAACAGTTGACTTGTAAACCACCCGCTAACAAAATGGAACGAAAAGAGCTTTCATCTTTCAGGTCTCATTATAACTTAAAATAAAGATAAAATTTACAGAAAGATAGTAAAAAAGCTTAAAGAAACACATACACACATGTTCAGTTATACTTATTTATATATGCCGGCTTAGGACCTGTAACTCACAACCAGCAATGACAAGTTGTTGAATTTTTTTTCCTCAAAGTTTGTTGGTTATACCTACAAAAATGGTAAAAATATAAGATATTAATCAAGAAAGCCCATTACTTTTCTATCATGATTAAGAGACAGGGAAAAAAATAGTTAAGAACACATAAATTTGCAGTTTAAACATTAAATGGAAAACTTAAGTTTGAATATATTTGTTATTAAACTATTAGTTTTTAGTCTCCTTAAGCCTTGTGTGTGGTTAAAAAAGAAAGGAAAAATGAAAAAGCAAACAACAAGTGCATTTTCATACTTAATCGCAATACAGAAACCGGGCCAATGGCAATTACCCACCAACAACAACATTGGTTTGCTTAACAATACAAGTACGAGTATTAGTATGAGTATGAGTACGAGTACGATTTTGTATGATACGACATTTATTTACTTTAGGCTTTATTATTATTTATGGTATTAAAGCGGCTTAAAATCAAAAAACGTCTTACTATTATTTAATTAAAGATTTTTGCAAAATGATAAAATAAAACCGCTGATATGTAAACTGACAACACGAATGAATTAAAACTATTTTATCTCAGACTAGTATTGTTTGTTGCAGTATGTTGCAATATCTAGAGGATTATTAAAGTTCTTAAAAATGTAAAAAAGGCTTAGAAAAAATATAAGACTTTGTCTATGTAAATAGAAAAGGCTTAGAAAAAGTTATGTGAGCAAATAAAGTATTATTTTGGCAAATATTTCAATGTAGTCTGGACTGGCAAAGGCAATAATGCCAATGGTTCTTTTTTATTAATAAACTTTATCATTAGTAACAAACGTGTTTTATACAATTTGCTACCATGCTAAAATGTTGCATAATATAAAAATAGTTCTTGATTTGTTCAAATGTAATTTACTAAATCTCTCGGCCAAGGATATATATGACTTAGGCCACTTTCATAATTAAAAAAAAGTAAAAGTACTATTTGAATAAGGCACTTTTTCACTAAAAGTAAATTTTTATAACAGCTAATTTCTTAATAATAGATACTTCTTGTTAAAAAAAATTATTTTGTCTTAACAAAAGGCACTTTTTGTAAAAAGGTACTTTTTTTAAGAGAGTAACATTTATTCAATGAATGCCTACTACTATTACCAGATGTTACCTTATTTAGGAAAGGGATAGTGATAGAGAAGGAGTAGATCGAGGAAAATTTCATTCTTTTTTATACGTTTTTATTATTGCTCTCTTACAGCGCCTCTGGTGTCAATGAGGCGTATTAAAGTTTGAAGCTATGCTTAGTAGCTTATACATAAAAGGAATTTTGACCTTTTAAATGAATGAAATTTAATGAAACAAATTTCTTATAGAAAACTGTTTATAGAACGGAATTATGTTAATTATTGGGACCTTAAAACTTATTCAAACTCTGAAGATAAAGGAAAATCATGTTATTTTGTAAAATGCAACGCCAAGCATTGAGAAATTTGATATGCTAAAAACTTAAATTACAAAAACGAATTACATATAAAATTTAACAACGCTAAGCATTGCGTTTTACAAAATAAGGTCCTAAATTTTTTTCATATACAATTTGTCAACCCTTGGCGTTGTGTTTTATAAAATTAAGCCCTAATTTTTTAGATCCAAGGACATAAGAATAAAAAAAAGTGTGTCAACTTAAGATTCTGTTGTTAACACAGCCTTTCTTTCTATTTAAATAAAACCAAGTATGTGTGAAATATAATCGACCTTTACTCGTTTGAAAGTTGTATAGTTTGGCTTGAGCGTACTCAAATTTGGTTTACCCACCAGGTTCACCGCTTGTTACATTTTTGAACGGCACATTGTAATTAATAAAAAAAGGAACTAAATTAAATTAAATTCATATTGATTCAACTGGAAATAACTTTGATTTGACGTGATTTTTCTTATTACTTCTTTATCAATATGATGTTGTTTATACTCAAAATATCTTTGATTCAACACGATTTTAGAGATGGTAACTTTGAGCCTTCATTACAAAAACACATGAGCAAATTGAAATGCAATGAATCAAACCAATTCACATATTCCATTTCAATAAAGTTTCGTATATAAGGCATACATCTACATCAACTTACACCACCACAGTGGACCAAAACACAGAAGAACGCTGATGAGGAAGGTTTAGTGGCCTTCGAAAACGGCTGTTCCGTTCAACTATGTGTTGTTGTCAGAATATTTACAACTAACTTTGATGTTATTTATTCATTAATAATTATCACATGTCATTTGGCTTAAAAAGCGTTACGAACATTAGCCTGTTCTATTCATAAGAATATAGAAACGATTTTTCATTTATTTATAAATTATTTTAAATCATAGTCAAACAAATTTAAATTAAACATGTTTTCATATATTTTAATATGCAATTTGTCTGTATGTATAGGGTGTTTTTTATTGAGGTATAGAACTTTAAGTTGGCATCACTTTTTTAACTGGCGGACATTTTGTCAGCTGTCAAGTGATTAATATTTAGTTTGGTTTGCCATTTCATCATGAACAGGTTGACAAAAGAACAACGCTTGCAAATCGTGCAAATTTGCTTTATTCGAGCCAGCCGAATTGGCTTTAAAAAAGCCGAATTGGCTTTATTCGAGCCAGCCGCGGCGGCCACATGCCTGAAATCATATTTAAACATTAATGGCATAAAATTATCCTTCCAATAAAGCCAAATTGATGGACATTAAAACGATTTTCTTGTGTTTTATTTCAATTCGAAGTTCTATACCTCTAAAAAAACACCCTTTATAAGCGATGCAAAATTGACCGATTTGAATTCTCAGTATATATTCAAAGACCGCAGCGGAGTTTTCGAAAGATATTGAGGTTGTTATCGAACGAAATTACAAAATATTTCAATAGAGTTTATATGGAAATACTTTAAAATTACGAATTGCATCGAATGCCGTAATTTGCCTCCAGGTATTAATCAATTTCTTGATTGACAAGTGAGTCAAAATTTGACAATCACACTATAAATAGTTGTCTTGTTACGAAAATTATGGCGACCAAAAAAAAAAGGCAAAGAGCGCGGAAAGTTGCCTGAGTAGATCACACAGTATAGAACTATTTTATCAACTATATCCATCAGTTATAACTGCCAAAGCTTGGAAGTGCTTTCTGGAAAGCCCTTTTCCAAGCCGTATTATTTTTCTCATGTTTTTATAAAAAAATGCAGTTAAAAAAATGTTCTTGCCAAATAATCTTAAAGTTTTTTTTTTAGTTTTTTTAAAATGCCTATGACTTATTAGACCACTTTCCTAATTAAAAAAATACATATCGCGCCGTAATCGCTAAAAATGCTTAAACAATATAATTTTGGTACGCAATAAAAGTGGTAAAACTTTGGAACTGGTTTGGAATTTTTTTGCTGGGATGCGCTATGCATTTGCTTTTAGTGGTAGTATTGAAATATGTTAATTTCACTAGATTACATAAATTTTAACAGTGTTTTTATTTGTTTATTATATTTTAGCAGGGGTAATATTTGGTATTAGGTACGCACTCACTAAATTGTACAAAAATATTGAAATCGCTGTAGGTGGAACTTAAATTGATCATGTTAGATAGATGCCTTAAAGATTACTTATTCATTATTCATTGCGGTCACACGATATATTGCTTAACTCATACTAAATTTATTTAGTAGTTAAATTAAAAAAGTTGTTCATTGGGTCTTTTGATAGACTATAACAAATTAGAAAATTTTTATTAACTTCTTTATAAACTCCATTATTTACTCAACAACTTAAAACTACATTATCTTTTAAACATAAATTATTTATATAAAATAAATTTAGTTCTGTTTCAAACTAAAGCTAATTACTTTATATCGTTAGCCATATCAGAGACAAAATCACTTTTATTGATACATTTTCCTGCTAAAGTCATAAACCACAAAATGCTTGTGGCTTGGGAACTTAAAGCCCATACTCACATATTATAGTCTTATTTATTTAGTAATTTAAATTTTATTTATTTTTGTGCTAAAGCTTTTGATTTATAAATAATGTTAATAGCGCACCTACACACGAAAACATTTCGTTTAAATATGTGCATAATTTTTATGTTGGATTTGTTTTAATTTTTTCGTATGAAAACTCATTTTGGGAAGTGTGAAAATCTACAGAGATGTGGTGGTGTCAGACTTAAAGTCTTTTTTTGTTTTTGTTGTTTATGTATAGTTTTATAATTGGCGCATAATTGATACAAACTTTGCACAAAACATAAATTTTCAGATGTGTGTGTGTGTGTGTGTGTGTGTCGTAGTAGGAAGAATTAACAGTTGGTGGCGGCATAAGTTATAAAGTATGATATATTTGCCATGATTCATAAGTCTACAAATTACTGCTTAGATTTTAGTGTGAAGGGAGGTGGGATTTTTTTTTTTTGTTGCTGTCAAGCATAATTTTTAGTTTTTCAAGTTTCTTGCTGAAGTCTTTTGTTTTCTCATATGACTTGTCAACAATTAAGTCGAAATTTTAAAGACACAAATTAAATTTACATTTTAAACAGAAATAATTTCTTAAGCGGGCTTAAGTTCAGTAACTTCCATTCTTATTGAATGAAATATTTTTATTAATTAATGTGAGTTTCTAGAGAAGAGAAGAAAAATTAAACTAGACTGTATTAGCTGGGGGAAATATTGATATTTTTCTGGGCAGCCCCGCACTTCATCAGCACCCATATCTAGCAGTTCAATTAAATGTCTCATTTACATTTTAAATAAAATAGAATTCAAAGCTTTAGAGCTGATTTTTTATCATTCGGCCTTAAGTTTGAAGACACTGGGAAAATATTATCTGCTTACAATTTCATTAGTCTAATAAATGCTTAAAATGTTTTGCTTATTATTGTTATTTTTAGTTAATAAATAAATTTTATTTTAAAAGTTTTAGCATAATATATATATATTTATTTATTTATTGCAATCTGTAGCAAAAACCATTTCTTTAAAAATTAGAGCACAAGCCAGATCCATATAAATTAATATGTTACACCTGTCAACTTAAACCTAAAAGTGTTATAAAAATGCAAATGAAAAACATATAAGTTGCAAAGAAAACCATTCATTGTTTGCAAGTCTCCTTATGGTAGAAGTAACAATTGGCCGGCAAATAGTTTAAGCTTCAGGTGCTATTTTATGCAAATATATTTTTAGTTGCTTACTACAATACAATAGCATAAAAAGAAACAAAAAAGAATTAAATAAAACTTTCACAAGACGGCCGCCTAAAACTTTTTTGTAACACTTGAAAAATATTGACAAAACAAAATCTGCTAAAACCAAAACTCAAAAATTCAAACAAAAATTTTTACTTCAAGCAATACCATAAAGGCAAATGTGTAGTATTTCCGTTGCAAGGAGAAATAGAAACTGTTGCACCAGCAACAATTGTCGCCAGAACGAACCACCTCAAGCGCATCTAAACTTTTATTTGCCAGTTATTGCTATAGATTCAGCCATGCCATGCAAAAAAAACTAAAAATAAAAAATTATATTAAGCGCAGAGAAACTCAAAAGCGTGTTACTAAGAAATACTATGCAACAAGTGTGATAATAATCAACAACCACGGGCTTAAACACAAAAAAAAATCAACAAACGCAGCAAACTTAAACTAAAACGAATAATAGTAAATCTAAGACGTAATCTGCATGCCACATTGCCAATATTGCTGTTGCAAGCTCAAGCGAGTATCAATGCACTTACAGTGGGCACAATTGTCAAGAAATTAAGCATAATCGTATTATAAAGCTTTTCAAGTAGACAAAAAGCTGTTGTAGCGCAAACTTATTTACATTGTAGTAAAGATGGTTTTCAGTGGTTATGTTAGATGTGTAGTGGCTAGAAATAATTTAAAAAAAGTACCTTGCAAAAGTGCATCGTCTAAATAAGCAACTTCTAAAAAAGTAGCTTTTACAAATGACCTATTCAAGTATTACATAAAAAGTACCTTAAAATGGAAGTGTTTAGAAAAGGTACTTTTAAGAGTACCTTTTACAAAAAGTAATTTTCAGATATAGTACCTCTAGATGAAAGTACTTAATTATCCTAATGTAACATCAGAGCACCCTCCTTCATCGGTATTGTGTACCAAAATCATCGGCAAATTAAAATAACCAATAAAATGGCTAGTAAGCACTGCTTAAAAAAATTTAATACGCAGCATTGACACCAGAGGCGCAATGTGCAAGAAAGCAGAGTTGTAAAAGAATGAACTTGCCCTCAATCTATTTCTTCACCACCTGTCCTCTCTATCACTATTCCCTTCCTAAAGAAGTTAACACCTAGTAATAGTAGTAGGCATAGGCCTAAATGTTACTTCTCTTTTGTAAAAGAGGACCTTTTAAAATAAGTACCTTTTCAAAAAGTACTTTGCAAAATAAGAACCTTTAAAAAATTACATTTTAAAATACGTACATTTGAAAAAAGTACCTTTTAAAAAATGGACCTTTTGGAAAAAGTACTTTTAAAAAATAGTAACTTTAAGAATATATTTTTTTTAAAAACATTTTTAAAAGTACCTTTTAAAAAAGATACCTTTTTAAAAGTACCTTTTAAAAAAGATACCTTTTTAAAAGTACTTTTTAAAAAGGCTCCTCTTAAAAGAGTACACTTAAAAAAATACGGTTGAAAAAAGTATCTTTTAAAAAAGAACCTGTTAAAACAAGTACATTCTGGAAAAAGTACCATTAAAAATAGTACCTTTTAGAAGTGTACCTTTTTAAAAGAAGCACATTTAAAAAAATACCTTTTCAAAAAGTACCTTTTAGAAAAAGTACCTCTAAGAAATAGTACTTTAAAAAATAAAGAACACCTTTTTAAAAACGTATATTTCAAAAAAAGTACGTTTTAGACAAAGTAGTTTTAGAAAAAAATTCCTTTTCTAAAAAGATCTTTTTTAAAAAGTACCTTTTCTAAAAAGATCTTTTTTAAAAAGTACCTTTTCTAAAAAGTACCTTTTAAAACAAGTACTTTTGAAAAAATTAACTTTTATAAAAAGTACCTTTTAAAACAGTACCTTTAAAAAAAAGTACCCTTGAAAAAATTACATTTTAAAAAGTACTCTCTTAAAATCACCTAATAAAATAAAGTACTTTTTAAACAAAGTACCTTTTGAAAAATTACCTTTTATAAGAAGTACCTTACAAAAAGGTACGTTTTAAAAAAAGCACCTTTTAAAAAAGTACCTTTAAAAAAAGTTTCTTTGAAATAGTACTTTTTGAAAAAGTACTTTGAAAAAAAGTTCCTTTTACGAAAGTAATTTTTAGAAAAAGTACCTTTTAAAAGAATTACTTTAAAAGAACGCATTTAAAAAAGTGTTCCTTTTAATATTTACCTTTGAAAAGATAACATTCTCGAAAAATTTCTTTTTGTAAAAGCATCTCTTTGAAAAACATAATTTTAAAAATTTTCTTATCAAAAAATGTTGCTTCTCATAAAAGTATAATTCATCAACGTTCATAAGAGTATCAAGAAAATATTTTTAAGTAAACTACATTAAAAAAGTTTATTGTAAAAAACAGCTTCTGAGAAAGTACCTTCTACAAAAAAATCTTTTTTAAAAGTAACCTCTAATTTGTTTAAGTTTAAAGTCTCTTGGGTTTGCATTCAAAATTAATTCTTTTTGAAGTAGAAGCCACTCACACAAAAGAGTGGCAAAATATCGAAATATACAAAAGTAAATTTTAATATAAAAACAAGACCTTAAGCTTAATAAAGATTAAGATTATTTTAATTAAAAAAGGTTTTAACATTGGAACATTTATTTAAAAAAATATTTTTAAGAAGAATCTTGAAAAGTACCTTAAAAATTAGCTCTCAAAACAAACTGCCTTCTAAGAAATTACATTTTAAATAGAACCTTTAAAAAAGTACCTTTTAAAACAGCGTTTTTAAGAAAGTACTTTTTTGGAAAAAAATCTCTCAAAAAGTACGATTTTGAGATAGCAATTTTTACAAGTCGTTCTTTTAATCTTAAAGCAAGAACTCCCTACAATCAGTTAATTTTTTACTATTAATTTATTCAATCATTTTCACTGTGCAACACATCTTGCTACAGTGCATCGGAATCATCACCAGCATTGTCATTATCTTCAGCCAGCGAGTGAAAATATGATAATATGATAAAACTTAGAGGTGGTCAAGGGAAATATGTATAGAAAATAAGTTAGCTTTAATGGCAGTTGCTTACATTGTTTAACATTCATTTAGAGGATGGAACTGTGAAACTGTAAATCCATTCTACTAGTTTAATTTTTTTGCTCTTACAGATTTATGTTTAAGATAGTTTTTTCTAATTTTTTGTAGGCCATGTTGTTATTTGGTGTAATAGAAATGAATATTTAAATGATTAGAAATTCAAAAAAAGAGAAAATAGAGCCTCAATATATTTTTGGGGGAGTTAAGGCAAAATTATCTATGAATAAGATTTGGCAAAGCGACAGGAGAGTTAAAGTTATAATGATAAATTTGTGGTGAAATTTAAAAAAATTTTGCTTTTTGATTAGGTGACAAAAATAAATTTTCTTAATTATTTCCATTAAAATCATTAAAAACAACTTTCATATATTTTTGTGGGACATAAGACGAAATTGTCCATGAATATGATTTGACGTATGATTCGCTTGTGGTAAAACTTAAAGTGATGTTAATTTTTGACTTTGGGATAAAAGTAATTTTTGTTAAAGTTATATCCATTTAAATCATTATGACATAAGTTAACACAAAATTTTTGTACAGCTCCGAAAAAATGCAATTAAATTGAATAAAAAAAATTTTTAAAAACTTATCTTTAAATAAAGTAAATAACGAGTTCTAAGATGGAATAAAAAGTTAATCTCAAAAGTCAATCATACTTTATTTGTTAACACGACTATCAAAAGGGAATGTTTGACAACCTAAACTATAACAATGTTATGCTTTATATAGTACTCACTAATAGAAAGTGTACTCGTAAGCCAAATTAGCCCTTCATATAGTCATAAATAATTTCTTGAGAGAAAGCACACTTCCCAAATTATACTTTCGCAATGTAGGAAAAAGGCAGAAATACAAGTAGTTATTGTTCTCTTGGCAGGCAAGGTCACATTGTAAATATATGTTTAATATATCAAAGCATTTTATTGTTAAAATGTTTATTTAAAAATAATTTAATTCAACGTCATCACCCTTGATCTTAGAAATATTGCCTTAGTTAAGCTGTAAAAACACTTTAACATTCTCTTTTATCACTTAAAGAAATATGTATTTTTTTTTTTTTTTTTTTTGAAATTCATCATAAATATATTATTATTATTATTATTACTTTGATCTTTGTAGTGCAAATGTTATAAGCCCTTTTTGATAACCCTGTACCTAAAAGGAATCGTGATTTTATTAAATTGTTTCTTACAATTTTCATGCTTGTGTATTAATCAGTTTAAATAGTTTATACTTTTTATTTAGATTAAATTAATTGTAGTGTTTGCAGCAGCATGTGTCTTAAGTCTTTTGTTTTGCTGGAATAATTCTCACACACTCATACATACACACTTGTTCAAGTAGTCAGTAAAAATTTGCTTAAACTGTTATATACTATTTAAATAAAGTTAGTTTAATTATTATTTTTCGAACTGTATTTATTTCTATATTCTTATGAATTGAACAGGCTAATGTTCGTAACGCTTTTTAAGCCAAATTACATGTGATAATTATTAATGAACAAATAACATCAAGTTAGTTGTAAATATTCTGACAACAACACATAGTTGAACGGAACAGCCAGCCGTTTTCGAAGGTCACTAAACCTTCCTCATCAGCGTTCTTCTGTGTTTTTGGCCTTCGAAAACGGCTGGCTGTTCCGTTCAACTATGTGTTGTTGTCAGAATATTTACAACTAACTTGATGTTATTTGTTCATTAATAATTATCACGTGTAATTTGGCTTAAAAAGCGTTACGAACATTAGCCTGTTCAATTCATAAGAATATAGAAAATTCAATTAAAGTTTTATATGAGTTTGGAAAATTTGTGAAAATAAAATAAATATAATTTTGTTATATTTTACTGTGAGGAGTATAATAAATTTAATTCAATAGGAAGATGCACAGAAACATTTTAAGACAGGCTTTAAAAAAAAATATATTTTTGAAACAGATTTGAAGTTTTATTGTTGACTGTTTTTGGTTTAATGAATTGGTAGCAAATTATTTTAATAAAGAAAAAATTAATTTTTAGTTCTATTTAATTTTTACGAATTTCACAGTCTTATGTATAAGAAAAACCTGGCATGAACGCAGCAAAAAAAAAAATAATTCTGCTTTGCAAGCATTAGCAACTGAGGGAAGCAATGTATGGCTTACTTGATAGCAAAATTTTCGAAAAATGCTTCTGAAGCACTAAGGTAAGGCAGGCTCTTTTGTCAGTAACTTTTGCATCTGGTTTTTTCGAACCTAAATGAATTGCTTCTAGCTGGCTTATCTCGAACAAAAAAAAAATGCCTTGTTCATGTGCAACAGCAAGTGATTCTCAACTGGAGCTTTGTGTTGTCCTTATCCTCTTTATACATATACACAAGACTAAGAACTATAAAGAGGATAAGGACAACCCAAAGCTTCAATATTCCGTAGCAATAACTTAAATTAGTTGAAGGTATGTGATAATAGTCTTAAGTTGACCATTGATTTTGTGTTGTGATGTACCAATTTATTTACTTATTTATTATTCATACCTATGTGTGTCGTGTGATCCAGTATTTATGATGATAAATTTAAAAATATATAATCGACAATGATATAAATCGTAAGTTTAAATCTGTGATAATGTATTATGATCCTTAAATTATATTAAATCACTATATTTTTGATGCTAGATATCAATAAATAAAAAACACCCCTGAAGAAGTTTGTAAAAAGCAAACGAAACGTTGGGTAAAACAAAATAAAAATTATGTAATATTTTTTTACATTTGGAAACAAATTGTTAAGGAAGGGTGAAATTTAGAGTTCAACTCACTTGGGTCCAATACAATGATACCTTTGTGGTAAAGAGAGGGTAGTGAGAGAGGGTGAAGGGAAAGGCATATTGATAGAGAAGACAATAGGCGAAGGAAGATATAGAGGAAAGCTTCATTCTATTAGAGCTCTGCTTTTTTTTATAATGCAGTGTTGTAGCGGCCCTGCACGCAAAGAAAAAACATGGTTGAGGTAACCATAATTAAACAGCAACATACTATGATTGAATTATATGGTTGCAGTCAAACCATATTATTGTCAATGCAAAAGCAAAGTTTAAACAATATTATTTTCCGAGTTAATAATAATATTATCTACAAAAACAATTAACTTTGTTATACCTTATCTTATTATTGTAAATAAGACAACACTATTGTTAGATGTGACTGAAATATAATTGAGACTTACCATACCATGTTGTAATATTATAATAATATTGTTAAATATGACCATAGTATTATTTTATGTAATAATAATATTTTGTTTTTTAACCATATATTTATTGGCAAATCTTTTGTTTAAAACAGCTGTGCTATAAATCTGAAATAAAACTAAATTAATATTGTTGAAAGAAAATGTATGTATGTATGTATAGAAATCTATACTTACATATATGTGTATACACGAAATACAGACATATCTGCATAAAGAGATATACATACATACATATGTATGTACATATTATTTTTATTTACCTACCCTTTTGTTTATACTTTTTTATTTAATTATTTAACACCACGCATGCACTACCGATAGCTTACAAACGAAACACTGAACTGACAGGAGATGTTTCTGAAAAAGATTTTTTTAAAAACTTAACATATTATGGTTTTGGATAACATTATATTGTTATTTACATCATATTATTTTTACACAATAATACAAATTATATTGTAGTCATAAATTTTTAACAAAACTATATTGTTAAACTCTAACCATATCGCACTTTCTATGAATATAATAATGTAATTATTAAATTCAAACATTACTCTGTTTATCGTAACGAAATAATTGTTTAAAATAACAATAACTCGTTTTCAACGACCACACATTTGTTTCAGAGAACATAATATTGTTTTCTCAACCATTTTACAACCATATCTTTCCTTTGCGAGTGGTGTCAAATGAGGCGTATTAAATTTTTATTGGTTATTTTACTTCGATAATGATTCCACTACCCAATACTGACGAAAGAGGGCACTCTGATATTAGATTCTTACGATAGACCCTGGTTGTTTTCCGCAGACAAGCTAATCGACAAGAACCAAAGATGTTTGCTAGGTTTCGCAGCATTTAAGTAATTAGAATATCATAAAATCAAATAAAAAAATTTCAGACAATAAAAACCTTTTTAAAATCTGTCTAATGTGAACCGAGTTATGAAGTCGCACTGCCTAAATAAAAAATAGAGACGAATGGATAACCTCCTTTTTTTTTGAAGTCGGTTAAAAAGAATCAGTATTTTATTAAATATATTCTAGTTTCATTTTCTCCTAATTTTTAACTTATTTTAAGCCTTTCAATTGCTTTAACTATATTTATTATATTTTTTGTATTGTTATGTGTTTTAAGTCTTTTGTTTTATTCTGAATAAATTGTATCTCGTTTAATATCTCAACTATTAAATTTAAAACATTTCATTCAATAGTAATTAAAAATATTGAACTTAAGCCCGATTAGCGCTGCAGCCACACTTTCACTAAATCGCTTTCAATCTCATCAGCTCTGACAAAAATTGATAGTCAATTTTATTTTTTAAATGAAGAAACAACTCAAATCTGTAGCTTCAATCAATATGTGCTGTGACCAGCTATTCAAATTGAAAATGAAATTGCCTTTTAAATAGATAGGTGAATTTGAAGGCAATCTAGTTGCAAAAAGATTGATTGTGTTAGTAAAAAAGTGTGAGTGTGTTGAAAGCCAAAAATTGAACGTGTGGCCCCCAAGTAAGAAATAATTCCTGATTATCAAATTTTTTTTTTTTTAAATAAATATATCACCATATACTGCAAATATAACTACAATTGTAATCATACTCGTACTCATCAGAGCTGTTTGATGTAATTCATGTTTTAAATTTTTATTAAAAGCAAGTGACGGCTGCTTGGCTGAGATTATCACATTAAATACTGATTTCTTACAAACAAAAAATCCATATACATTTTCACTGCAGGCCTTTAAAAAAATATGTTTTATAAAATAATACGCATAAGCGTATAAAATTATGCAGCCAATTTAACAAAAAGCTAACACTATCACTTAACGATTTAAGTAGACATTCGCTGGTAATATTGCTGAATACTAAATGTTTTAAAGCGATACTAATTAAATTTTTTTGAATGCCACCAGCAGCTATTGGAGAAAACACTTCGTAAGATAAAGTTATAAATAAAAGGAAAACGAAACACATCTCAAGCTGCAAAAAATATTTAGAAAAAAAAATAACTTTCTTTTATATTTGTTAATTATGATGCAAAAAAAATATGTATTAAAAATATAAAAAACAATTTCAATTGCATTTTAATTCGCTTACAATACATTTTATCTTATTTGTCATAAATCAATATCATAAGTTTTCATAACTCTATCAGTAACAGAGAAACATGTGAAACTGAAAATATTAAGTGCAAAAATAGTTGAAAAATCAAACAATCTACTTTAAACTCGTTAACAGATTATGAATTTTAAAATAGTGGGCAGGCAAAAATTACATAAATATTAAACTTGTGCAAGAGTACACAATAACTTTAATGATACGAGTATTAAAAGCAAATCTCTAACACTGTTTGTATAAATCTCATATATTTTAGCACCCAAATAGAAAATCAAAATGACATCACACTTATGAATTTGACTTACCTGCTGAAGACTGCGTCAGAGCTAAAACTATTAAAATATTACCAATATTTCTGGCATTTCAATGGGTTTTGAAATGCCAGACTTATTAAAAATAAGTCAAACAGTTTTTCAAAGTGTGTTTTAAAATCAAACAAAAACAAATAATACGCTTTTTAAAATTAATTATAGTTTTAAAACTCAAGCCACAAACTCTTTTTCCTTAAAATAAAATAGTTTTCTTAAAATAGTATTAACCAGAGCAAAATGCACTTTAAGATTGATTTCTTTAATGAAGTATATAAAAAAAAGAAAAATTATTCACCGGCCGAACAGTAGCGTTAACAAGGTCTTTACACCACTTAACACCTGGAAACTACATTTAGGGAAAAAAAAAAACAGCAAGCTGCCAGAGAGATAAATCGTTAGATAAGCAGATATCAATAAAAAGTGTTATATAACATTAATAGCACTTTGATAAAAATCATAATAAATATGTTAAACAAATGAAAACAATAGCAATAGCTGCAAGAGCAATAGCGCTTTGGTATGACGTCAACAACAACAACAACAGCAGCATAATAAATAATCAATAAAATTAATTAGTTAATTACGTACACTTTTGATATGCTGCAACATAACAGCTGAAACTGAAATGGAAATGAGTGGAATTTTTTAAACTCCTTCTCCCACACGCAAAGAAAAGATATGGTTGTAAAATGGTTGAGAAAGCAATATTATATTCTCTGTAACAAATGTGTGGTTGTTGAAAACTAGTTATTGTTATTTTAAGCAATAATTTCGTTACGATAAACAGAGTAATCTTTGGATTTAATCATTACATTATTATATTCATAGAAAGTGTGATATGGTTAGAGTTTAACAATATAGTTTTGTTAAAAATTTATGACTACAATATAATTTGTATTATTGTGTAAAAATAATAAGATGTAAATAACAATATAATGTTATCTAAAACCATACTATGTTAAGTTTTAAAAAAAATCTTTTTCAGAAACATCTTATGCCAGTTCAGTGTTTCGTTTGTAAGATATCGGTAGTGCTCGCATGGTGTTAAATAAATAAAAAAAAAAGTATAAACAAAAGGGTAGATAAATAAAAATCATATGTACATACATATGTATGTATGTATATCTCTTTATACAGATATGTCTGTAAATATACATTTCGAAACATACATGCATATGTACATACATTTTCTTTCAACAATATTAATTTATTTTTATTTCGGATTTACAGCACAGCTGTTTTAAACAAAATATTTGCCAATAAATATATGATTAAAAAACAAAATACTATTATTACATAAAATAATACTATGGTCATATTTAACAATATTATTATAATATTATAACATGGTATGGTAAGTCTCAATTATATTTCAGTCACATCTAACAATAGTGTTGTCTTATTTACAATAATAAGATTAGGTATAACAAAGTTAATTGTTTTTGTAGATAATATTATTATTAACGCAGAAAGTAATATTATTTAAACTTTGCTTTTCCATTGACAAAAATATGATTTGACTGCAACCATATAATTCAATCATAGTATGTTGCTGTTTGATTATGGTTACCTCAACCATATTTTTTCTTTGCGTGCACTCATTGTCATAATAAATAGTGTTTTTATATGACTTTGGTGTTTAAATTTTTAGTTTTCGCTCATTTACTTCAATAGTGTCACAACTCCAAAAAAACTCGTTTTGCAGAAAATGCGTTAAAAGTGTTCAATTGACATACAACTCAAAAAATATTCTTCTCTCTCGTGAGGTGGTAGTAAAAGCTATTTGTATGACATTTTTACACAAGATAAAATACAAAATGTCGAATTATTTTGCATTATTAGCTCAAAAAACGCTTTTTTTTTGAGTTATGACACTATTGAAGTAAATGAGCGACATGTTGTTATTCTTTGAGACACATTAAAATGTATTATAGTGCATTTACTTTCGAGATTTCGAGCTAAATCAAGCTGTTTTTTGTTCAGATTTCCCATACAAAACGAAATCTAATTTTTCAGTAGATTTGTAGGAATTCTAATAAAAATCTACGGCCCTATGTATAAGCAAAAATTGGCATGAAGTTAGCATAAGTGACGAATTTGAATTAGGTGTTAACCGGTTCCTCCATACAATTTGACATTCAAAATTGTCGCATTACCTAATTTTGACCCACCCCTAAGTCCTAGCATGATTTTTAATGTGAAGTTTCATGACAAAACTCTTTAAGATCATGTTCAATTTTGCCACTTATGCTAACTTCATGCTAATTTTTGCTTATACATAGGGCCGCTAATGTTTTTTATTTATTCTTTACTATCCCGTACAACAAAAGGTGAGTGAATTAGCTACGGTCTGCTTAAAAAAGTGTGTGAATTAGCTACAATACAGTTGTTTGGTTGTAGTTTTGGAAAGAAATCAGTTGATGGGTTTTGTTTTGGATAAAAAATGTCTTGATAAATGTCAAAAAAAAAAAAAAAAAGCTGGTGTAAACGGTATAAATTTTCATAAAGATTTAAATCAAAATATGCTAGATTTTGTGCTGATGTAAATGCCCTATTAGAAAAATTTAATATAATTAAATTACCTGTTTGGTTCTCATATAGTTTTTTAATTGTTCAAGGAAACCAGTAACTGTATTCTGTAACCCATAAGAAGTTTTTGCTTCGAGAAAAATTTATAAAGTAAATTATTTGTCCTGTTTTTTACAGGACGATTTATAAAAAAACTAAAATAACTTTACAAAATGCATCACCGAGTATTAAATTTATTTCTAACTCATTCTGTGTTTTACGGAATAATAAAAAATTTTTCGCCCAGAAAAGTTTTCGCCAAACTTACAGAATATAGACACAGGTGTCTTTGGAAGATAAAGCGAGGTATTCCCAACAGCAGGGCAGATTCTCTTGCTAAAGCCACCAGCACTCAAGAGACAATTGAGTCTATGTGAGATATTAGATATCAAGAGTTTTGGGGGGTGGAAATAAGATTACACTTTGTGACAAAAACTAGTGAACTCGAAATAGCTGGCACGTGTTACTTTTCTTCTCGTGAGTGCTGTTGAGGACAACAACAATCTGTTTTTGGAATTTTCCCAACACTCTCAAAATCTCGAGTTACGGGTAAAAAGCAGTTTTTCGTACCATATGGACTTATTAACTTCTAACTACGTTGAATATTAACCGATTTTAAACTTAATAATGTATTTAGAAACAAAAGACTTTCATCCTATTTCCTTAAGTCAGACAGGCAATTTTTTTTTTTTAGAAAATTTATATAGAACTCACTTAAAAATATGGGTGCTCTTCATAGAAATTTTCTACTCAAGTCAAACGTTTGATATTTGGAAATAAATGGTTATATCTTTTGATTCAAATACATTTTATTTACAAACATTTTAGACATATGTGGGTATTTTTTTCGGTTTTCCGTAATTTTTCATACCAATTTTGGTATGAAAATATACGATTACTTGGAAGATGATCCTTCTCCTGTCCTACTCTACCAGTGTTTTGAATTACTTCTCACCTTGCTGTCAAAAGAATTTATCCGAAATTTGAAGACCTTTGCTATTATAGCTTTCAAGATATAGTATTATTATTAATTACTTTGAATACAACGTGATCCTTATTCCAGTCCTATTCTCTCAATATTTTAAATTGCTTCGCAACTTGCTCTCAAAAGAGTCCACACCATTAAATTTAATACTCTTGACTCCTACAGCTATCAAAATATAAGATATTTCATTTATATGGCCGTGGCACAGCTTACATACGGGTATGAAAAATATACTGTAACCTTTGTCAGGACCTAGCAAATACACATACGAATTTTCATAAAAAATTGGCCGGACCAGAATATATTTATACAGAAATAAAGTTCGAACAATAATAATTAAACTAACCCAAACCAATAAATACAGTTTTCTTCAAATTCACCGTGTGTTTTACGGAATAACAAAAAATTTTTCGGCTCGAAAAGTTCTCACATTTCTTACGAGAAACGAGGCACAGAGTAGGAATACAAATAATAGGCAACAGTAAATCTTAATCAAAATAAATCAAACCATCATCACCTTTATCAAGAATATATCAAAACTCAATTTTTGGTTTTAGCAGCCAACGAAATTCCCTAAACAGCCAAGCAACACTTTTATAAAGAAAAAAGAAGAGGGGTGTCTTAGGACAGCCGGTAATAGCTATGCTGCTTTATTACATATATAAAACAAATTTCATGTGCAAAATAACAATATAATAAAATTATATTATATTATGATGAAATCAAATTCGCCGCAAAAATTTCAAAAAGTTTTCATTTATTTCCCACTATTTTCTTTTCTAGCGGCGTACGATTAAATTAATGTATTATTTGTGGCCGGTGACGGCTGTTAGCCATCCGATCAGCTGTGTTCTCTGGTTTGTATTCATGTGCAAAAATAAAACAAATTGAGCAAGTGTTCTCATTGTTTTTGTTTTGTTTTTATTTCACTCACTTCAAAGAACGTAACAAAACAAAATAATACAAATTGTTTCGTTTATTTTCGTACGCTGCTTTTAAGTACAAAGAAATCAAAATAAAAATAAATTTATAACTGTAGTAGTGTCGATTATTTTTGTTTCAAAAATCACGTTCTAACTCCTGTATCGCACAATAAATAGCATAGCTATAAAATTCAATATTGGCAGACAAGCAGTGAAATACAACCTACTTGCATTATAAAATCAGTGAGCCATGTCAGACAACGAACTTAACTCAATTAAAATCTTTTTATCTCTTTTAGATCTACTTACATACATACATACATTTATAGAAGGCGAAAAGATAAAAGTTGAAGAAAATCATTAAAAATAAACTTAAACCCAAAAAGGCTTAAATGACGTCTTTAAAACAATTTTTTGCCACATTTTGAGCAGCTATAAAGAAGCAAAGAAAAAATGCACCATACTCGCTTTCGACAAGACAATATGATCTACAAATAAGCTAAAAGTTTAAGCCATATAAAGCTTCAGCTCATGCTTTATGAGCATGTATGGTTTAGTTAAAAATTCAGGCAACAACTATTTGGCAATAGATTTTTTGAATGATTGAAGCTAATATGACGCCTACACTCACCTAAACTTTATGTATACATAAATGAACGTTATCCTGTAAAGCAAAATATATTTACAATAATATTATAAGAAAAAAAAATAAATAAAAAAGTGTTTTGTTGTTTTCTTGTGGCTGCAACAAATAATAGATTTTTTTCTTGACTGTTTTATTAAAAGCCATATAGAAGAAGGAATTTAACATCTACACTAAACATGCATAAGTTTTTTTTTTTTGCATCTCGAGGGTGATCGTAAAATTATCTAAGGGCGAATGCAAATCTAATGCAATTAAAATTATTGAAGGCAAAAAGGACACTTTTAGCTAAATGAAACTATAGTGCTTTACAGTCCTGAAATACACTGCAGCAAAATTATATTTAGAATAAAAGTAATTTTAATCTATAGACTGCAAACATATCGCACAATACAACGTAAGCAGTCACAATTCGAAAAAGCCCAGATGTTCACGAGTGGCAAAAAACGATTGATACTATGCAAATGAGGCAACTATTTAATAGAAAATTTGGGATTAGGATATTTTCTGTTGTTCAAGAAGACTGTGCGCTTGTTAGAAATTTGTTAAGAAATTTTCAGACCACCCTCCTACATTGTAACTACAAGTACAAGTGAAGCATTGCAAGGTGGCAGTGGCGGCAATAAAAACAAGACAACAACTCAAACTAAAAAGGGAATAAAAGCATAATAAAATCCAGCTCGTTAGTGTGGAAATTCTATAAAAAAAAAAAAAAAATCACCAATAATGTTCATGAAACCGATTGATGTTGTCAATGTTTCAAGCATTTATGAGAGCGTGCTTGCCTTATTTAGTTCAGTAATGGGCACATGATTGCAGTTGCCTCAATAACAGTAACATATGCCTTAAATTCTATAGCAAAATTTTTAAAAACATTAGCAGTGACGTGTAGTTACAAGTTATTTAGTAAAACAGCCGCTAAAGCCATCAGATGATGGTAATGGAATTTTTTCTGGTTGTTTTAAAAATGTTGCACCTCATTAAAATATTGTTATTACTTAAGAAAATTGATAATTATTGCAGTGAATTCATAAACAACTTCTTAGAACATCATCAAGATCAAAATCTAAGAAAAATTTAAAAAAATTCCATTTTGTTACCCTTTTTTCCCTCTTCAGGTCCATAGGTAGCAAACGGTTCAAAATTCAAGGAAACGATCAACTACAAAAATTTACCTTAAGTTTTAATAAACAACCTTTTAGAACATATGAACTTCCTAGGAGAGACGCTTAACACCGTTTAGGTAACGCTTAGGCAGCCGCAAAAATTAAAAATTTTCAAACAAATGAAATTAAAAAATTTTCGGGAAATTTTGCACTTTTGCTGCTACCTAAGCACTACCTAAGAAGGTTTAAGAATCATTCCTAGGAAGTTTGTATGTTCTAAAAAGTTGTTTACTATAATCTAAGGTACATTTTTGTAGTAAATTGTTTCCTTGAATTTTCAACGGTTTGCTACCTATGGACCTGAACAGGGGAAACAAGTTAAAAAAAAACGAATTTTTTTTGGGATTTTGATCTTGAAGATGAAGTTTTTTTATTTTAAAGGGTGGTTAAAATTTAAGTTATAATGTTGAATGTGAACCACATGTAAACGTTAACTTGTTTTCTGCATTTCATTTGACATTTCTCAGTTTCAGACTAACTCAATTTGAACCATGGAAAGATACACAATCGAGCAACGCGTTAAAGTTATTCAGGCTTTTTATGAAAATGGGCGTTCAGATCAAAATGCGTATCGCACAAAGAAAAAAACTACCTAATAGAATCAAGAAAATTTTCTCTATGAAACGCTTTTAGGCTAAGCAGAAAGAAGCGAAGATTTTTTGATAGAGATTCCTTATTGTTTTTATGTGATAAATCTTATTAATTTTATCAAGAAGAAAACCACATAAAATCAAGAAGAAATGTTATTATTCACAACTTTTTTTACTCAATTTTCGCTATTTTTGGCACCAAAAAAACAATCCATAGAGAAAAACTTCTTGATTTTAGGTTGCCTTATTGATTTTTTTAAAAAGGGTTTCTTCTTGATTTTATTACGTTCCTATATGATTATGTGTAAAGCATCTTATTGATTTTTTTTAATAAGGAAATCTTCTTGATTTTATGAGGTATCTTGTTATTTCTTACCTATATATACAATTTTTTCATTATCTTTTTCATTTTTGTATAAGAATGTTTGCACAATAATTTCAATGGTTATTCAGGCTGCTTGTTAGCATATTGGTTAGAGTGCTTGTCTATCAGGTAGAAGTTTGCTGGTTCAATACTTGGTGAGTAAGCTAGTTAAGAATATGTATAGCATAATGTGCATGTATGTATGTATAAATAAATAACATCTGCAATATACTACAAACATACATACATATGTATGTATATGGTATAGAATTTAAATAAGTACAGAGAATAAAGAGGCAATTTATTTTATATATTTAGGAGGTCGCCTAATAAAAACAAGAAGAAAACCTAATTGAAAAAATCAATAGGATAACCTAATAAAAACTAGAAGATTTCTACTTGATTTTTTCAAAAATGTTTTCCCTATGAAATTAATAAGATTTCCTTATTGAAAAAAAACCATAGAGATTTCTTATTAATTTTGTTCTATCTTATGAGGTATTTAGTAGGCGCTGTTTTCTCTGTGCATGCACTCGTGATTTTTTCGGAGGCAAATTTTCATCTCAGTGAATTCGCCAATAAGCAGAATTGCCGCATTTGGGCGAATGATAATACAAGAGGGATTGTCGAAACACAAATGCACCCACCAAGAGTAACTGTTTGGTGCGGTTTATCGGGTCGTTTTTTTTCAAAATGAGGCGGGTCAGTTACTGTGAATGGTGTTCGCTATGGTGAGATGATAACGAACTTTTTTTTGTCCGAATTGGAAGATATGGATGTGGACAATATGTGGTTTAAACAGGACAGTGCCACTTGCCACACAACTAACGATATAATGGCTCTTTTGCGCGAAAAATTCAATTGCCGTGCTATTCCACGTCGTGACGAGGTCAATTGGCCACCAAGATCATGTGATTTGACATCGTTGGATTTTTTTCTTTGGGGTTATTTGAAAGAAAAGGTGTACGTCAATAAGCAGGCAACAATTCAAGAGCTAAAGGATGAGATAATTTGGCACATTAACGGCATAGAACCTCAATTATGCCGCAGCCTCATTAAAAATTTGGACCATCGGATGGAGGTGTGTCGTCGCGGCTGCCATTTGGCTGATATTTTGTTCCATACATAATTGAACTATACCATATTATTATAATAAAAATAAATGACAATAATTTCCTAAATAATTTGTATTATATTAAAAATCAACATCGGCCCTTAAAATTTAACCACCCTTTATATGTTGAGAGTTTTTGTTCTTGAGAACAAAAGCTATAACTTTGCTTTAGAGAGTGAAACAAATCTTTGAACGGTTTGCAAGACATGAGCCTGACAAAATGGCAAAATGACACATTGGCCCCAAATCATTGGGGTCCCAATAAAACTGGTAGATACTGGTCTTTTTTTGTTGGTATTTTATCACGTAGTGGTGTCCGTGTATAATTATATTTGTTCGTGTTGCACTGTGGTATTCTACTAACGCTACTGTCAATAAAAATAGTTCGGCTTCGACAAAATTCGAGTTAGAGAAGTTCGAGTTATGGAAGTTAGACTATTAAAACTTTAAATAAATCGCCACATAGACTACCTTTAATTATGTGTAGTGCTTACCATTAAATTAGAAAAAGATACTTAAAAAAAAAATAAAAATATTACAAGATGAATAAACAAATAAGTAAACAATTTGGAAGATTAATATGCAGGCATTTTATTTTCTTGTATTGCAGTTTATTTTCAAAGAAAACTAAAATCAGAAGAAGCAGTATAATTTTTGTAACTTTTGAGTTTGTTGCTTAAATAAAGCATATATTTTAAATTTTTTAAATTTATAAAGCAATGATTTGAAATGCACACACAAATTTATACAAATCTCTAGAAGCTATAATAAGCAGCCAAACTTTCAAGTCCATATAATTTGAGTCACAGTCAGACTTACTCATACCGACACTCTTTATATTTTTTTTGTAATGAAACTTAGCATTTGTACTTGCAAAACTGCAGCCAAACAAAAATCCTACCCAACTATGACCAGTAGATAGACTGCTTTAAACCCACTACTTATTTAATGGTTTTTTCTTTCATCTATTTAGTTTTTGTATACTCTAATAATAAGACATCCACGAGGATGGTGATGATGCAACAACGCATGGTTTAAGGCACAAAAGGCGTTATTTTTTTACGAAAATACAGGCTTCGAGGAAATTTTAGTATTTGGTTTAAAGCATTAAGATTTTTCGACAAGATCTTAAATCACGTTTTAAGAAATTGAATAAAAAAATTTAGCAACTTAGATTTAAAATTGAAAACTTAATAGTTGTTTTATATCTTATGGTTTTATATTATATAATGAATTTAGCATTAATATATAATTATATATAACAACGTTTATATATATTCATATACATTCTTTTAATGGCTAGCTGCTTTAAAACTTAATAACTTTCAATGTAGTTGAAAAAAAACTACAAATTTAATTTTAAAGCAAACAAAAGAGTTAAGACACAAACCTCTTAAAGTAAAGTACTAAAGCAAATAATAATTATTATTAAATGCCACAATTTTTTTTAAGAATCATGTCAATTTTCATTATTTAAAAATTTATAGGGGTCATGCATTAATTTTGCTAGCAACAGCTTAAAAAATTTTATTTGTTTTCGCATCGAGTGGCATTTAAATAATTTATGCAATGCAAGATTTTTTCATTAAATCTTTTATTAAAAGTTTTCTTATCTTTTTCAACCGTTTTTTTTTTTCATTTTATATTTGGGCTGTCACTAAGTTTATGGTATTTGACTCTTGAATTGATATTTTAACAGATTATAAGAAAAAGATTTCAGTTTTTTGCTTTTGTTAAAAAATATCTTCTCAAGATTTTAGTTGTCGTTTCATACCCGCATAACATCAACATTATTTTGTATGTAAACGATATGAAAAATTGTCTCCAAATTTGGGGTGTAAACAAAAAAATATAAAAATAATAAAAAAAGAAAAAAAAAATTTAAAATAAAAAAAAATATGGAAATAAGTGAAAATGTCGGAATAGTTTGTTAGTCGTCTTAAATAAAAAAAAACTTTTTAAAATTTTATTAGCAATATGGTTAACATTTGGTGCTATAGAATAAGGCCGAAGGAAATAACGCCCAATTAAGGAAATGAAACAATTCCTTAAAAAAAAGGTACTTGTTGAAAAAGTTTGTTAAAATATTACTTTTTCTGGTGATACTTTTGTTTTTAAAAAAATAATTTTTTTAAGTTAATTTTAATACAATTTTTTTAACTAATAATTTTTAAAACATTTCTTTTTAACCCCCGACCAAAAAAAAGGGGTCTTATAGGTTTGTAGTGTGTGTCTGTGTATCTGTGTATCTGTGTGTCTGTCCGTGTCCACGTACAGCCCAAACGGCCGGACCGATTTTGATTTAGTTTTTTTGTTTGAAAGGTGACTTGATCAGAAAGGTTCTTAATTATATTTAAAGAAAATCGGTCCAGCCGCTTAGATGATAACACATATTTTCTAGATATATCGGGGGTTTTTAAAATTTTTAATTTTTGTTATTTTTATAATTATATTCTTAGCAATTATTCTAAGCAGTGTGCTTTTATTAAAAAACTGTTGCTTAGCAGAACTGTAAAGAAAATTGTACTCCTTGTCTTCTTTAAAAAAATTCTTTTATGAATTACCTTATCTTTGCTAATGTTAAAGCAGGAACTTCACAAACAATATTATATGCTTTAAAAAAGATTTTTCATTATTATTTTGATGACACCTGCAAACTCGTTCCCGCTGCATATTGAGCTTTCATGTACTCGTAATTTTATCATTCTCTCTATTTGCTTTAAAATATTACAAAACTTTGGTAAATTCATTGAAATAACAACATTATCAACTTTAATCTAGTCATGAAGATTATGCTCATTATCTCAATTATTTGATTGAATCTTATTTTCATGTAAAAATTATAAAAAAAGAAAATGAATGCAGTTTCTAATAGACTTGCCACAAACATCGTTGCCTTAAACACTTAAACAACAGCAAATAACTGGCAGTAGCAACAACTTTAAACATTTTTGTTTTTGTAATATTAACAAGCCGCTGTGGTAGCAAATGCTCAAACACTAAGTCATATTGGTGGGGGGGGGGAAGAAAATGGAATTAAGTGTTAAGGCTTAGTAATGAGGCATGGACACGTTATTGCAACTAAATCTGTGTTGAGGGGATCACTGCACATGGAGAAACTCTTGTACACGTAACTAACAAAAAAAAAACATCCTTTTAATCTTTGGCTGCAACAATTTTCCTTAGACTTGATTTCTTGTTGTGATTCTTTGGTTTGCTATTACAGTAGCTTTGTGGGTCACTATGTTAAGCTGTTGTATAACATTAAAAACTAACAACACTAAGAACAGCAAAACGAAAGCAGAAGCAACAGCAATGAAACAGTAAAAAAGTGAATGAACCGATAACGCAACATCAACATACAAGTGGCCATAGCAAAAGGTTTCTTCGCTTCTTTAGCTTATAGTCAATACCAAGAAATGCTTTTTTTGAAATTGGTTTAAGTAATGCATAAGCAAGCGCACCATTAGCCATTCAAGCAAAAATAAATGGTGAAATTTCTGAACAATTGGAACACAAAAAAATTGTGTTAAGCGATTTTCGCTTTAAAAAAGCAGCTGAATGTTTAGCAAATAAGAGAACATTTCTATGTCATGGTATTGTATCCTGTTTTATTTTGAAGTAGTTGATTTACAAGCGAAATTTCCGTTTTTTTTTATCAATTACTTTTGCATTATTTATATAATAAACACATTTTTAGGAATTTCAAGTATGTTTCCTAAGTCTTTTGTTTATAGATTCCTTAAAATATTTGCTAGAATTATGAACTTTGGTAACATTTGTAATTAAAAGTTGGAAACGATTGCTGAAGTGAGCTGAGGTTTAAAGAGCGTGGCAATCAATGTTGAACCAGTCCCATGATATGATTACACTCATGTTTGAAAGCATAAAATAGAATAGAATATGGTAAAGATCTGGGGCAAATATCAGCATTGTGATACTAAGTGAATCTTTTATGCCATAGATTCGAAAATAAATCAAGGTTTATGTATGTTATACTTTCAAAATTAAGAGCGAAACTCCCCTAGTCACAAAATACAAGGTGATAACCTACCTATTTTGATTGAATTAATAACCTGGTTTCGGTTTTTTTGCTGGATAAATAAACACCACATGATGATACAAATATTCTATAGTTTTTCCAACTTGAATCCATAATATAAGTCTAGTGTATCATCTTGGTATTTATGCTCCATCTGGAATAGATTCCATCTTTTGCTGCAATTGAGTCATAATTCAAAAAAAAAACTTGTTTTGCAGAAAACGAATTTGAAGTCTTAAATCTACTATAAGCCTTATGGAAAAATAAACTTTTATTCTTCTTTCAAAAGATACTTATATAAAATTATTAATTCTGCATTAGTAATTTTTGTTTCAACACTCTATTGCAGCAAGAGCAAAATGCCGGAACTCTTTTTGGTCTTTAGTCAATGAAAAATCTATATAGTTATTCTACTTAGATGATTATCACTATTTTTTTCTGTATTCTGTTAAAAATTTATTCATCAAGTGAATATAAATTTTGGTAGCCACTTTGTGATGATCGTGGAATTTTTATTTTATTAAATATACAAATATCTGTGAACATTGGTTTGGTATTTTGAAATCTAAGGCAATCAAATTAAAGTAATATTAAATTGATCTCTGACCCAACTTTGTATTATATATTCATCTTACTAATAGTATAAAATAATGCCCATACAACTTAAAATGTTTTCAGATTACGAAACTCGGTGCTATATATATATCTCGTTTTATTGTGTTATTATCAGAGCAATCAAAAAGTATTATTAACAAATTATGTATTTAAGCCACAATTTTTAATTCTAGTAATTTCACCACAATGTTATGATTTACAAACTTTTTTAACCAGCAAAAAGTTTCCAATTCAACTAAAGAATTTGGTATCAAATAAAAATCTTCCAGGTTTTTTTTTAGGAATAGAAAAATATTCAATTCTATGATATTATTTGCCTTATTCAGCTGTGAATAACAGTCCTTCAAAAACAGAAGAGCTTAAAGTCATTCATAATCTATATTATAGTTTACTTATAGTTTAGTCATCTGGTTCTCTTTCTTTCCCTCTCTCATTCTATTCAGCACAATATTTTCATTTATATATGAAAAATAAATCTAAGCGGCTGCATTATTTTACAAAACTTTTAGCGCGACTCATTTATTGTTAAACTTGAAACATCAGTAAATACAAAATATTTGTGTAGTAGACTATATATATTCACCAGTTGCTTAATCATACAAAAGACTTCAGTTAAAACGCCACAATAATACTCGCATATCCCATCCATCAAGTCATCTATTCATTCCTTTATACAAACAGACATGCTCAACTAACTTAGAGATCGTTAAAGTGACAGACATCTAGATTCTAGATACTTTGGCACGCATAAAGGTTTCCATATTTTTGAACTCCTCAGATACATTTGTGTTTCTTTTTTGCTAAAGTTTAGCTTATACTCAAGTAAAATATGTTGGCACTTTGTTTTCATGGTGAATGGTATTAATATTTCTCTTTTATTATTTTCTTAGATTTTGTACTCAACATTACAGATGTCAATCTACAATCTTAACCATCTGATGCGTGTATTCGTGTCATAATAACTTCATTTGGTAGCTCTAATGCTTAAAGTAAAGTTAATATATACCACTTGTCTAGTAAAACAAACCAAAAAGCGAGATAGATTTTTAAGCAGACAGACTAAACAGACAGTTAACCATGTTGCTTAGCTTTTTTTTTTGCCTTAAATCGTTATATGAATGTGTCATAAAAACTGTTTTTTTCTTGTATTAAGTAAGTTGTATTTATTATATGTTAAGCTTAGTTTATATATAACGTTTATATATGAAGTTTATATATGTTTCTAATTATAAATATTATTTTTGAAATTAATCTCCCCAAAAGAGGAATTATTTTCTTATCATTCTAAAATGATTGGAGGGACATAAAAAATATATCTAAGGTTTGCTATATATTTTTCATTTTGAGTTTATAATGTCAAATTATTTTATCTTAAATGCTTTTCAAAAAGCTCTAAGATTATTTTGAAAACAACGCAACTTTTAGCTTTTTTTTAAATGAGCTTCAAAAATATCTTATTTAGTTTCTACTGAAAAAATGAGATTGTTCGACATGCGCTATTAATCACGAAAACCATAAATATATATAAACTTAAACTAAAAATAATTTCAGTAAAGTGCGACTTTGACTTGCGCACGAATGGTTCCGTACGTTCGATTTTCAGTATTTTTTCAATAACAATTTTTTTGCGTTTTTGGCGTTTGTTCAGTTTAAACGATTTTTTTTTAGTTTTGTCGTTTTTTTCTGGTTTTGGCGATTTTTTTCAGTTTTTGGCGCTTTTTTTCATGTTGACAATTTTTTAATTTTTGCCTTTATTTGCATTTTGGTGATTTTTTCGGTTTTTCGCGATTTGTTTTAGTTTTAAATTTTTTTTTAATAATATGGCATTTTTTTTCGTTTTGGCGATTTTTTTGGTTTTTGGCGTTTTTTTTCGGCTTGGCGATTTTATAACTTTGGAATTTTTTAGTTTTAGCGATTTTGAAAATTTTAAGAGTTTTGCTCTTACGGTTTCCAAGATACAGCAAGTTGTCAAAATTACATAGTCTAAGTTACATTAACTGGTAGAACACCCTTTAATTTAGATTTTTTAAAATTTAAGTGTTAATTGTTGCAGTCTGTATAAAAATACACTAACTTTACAAATTTCTATTGTATATACATACATTAGAGTGGGTAAATTTTTTTCTCGACCGAGCGGTTGTCAAAATCGCAATCTACATCAAATTCTAAGAAGGCTTGCCCAAGAAACCAAGGGTCTAAAATCAAAATCGCGCTTCCCATTTTTAACCAGAAACTTTTGTTTTCGTATACGAAATTTTTTTTTAATATGCCTAAATTGTATTGAATATTGAATACTTAAAGAAAAGCTTCTCGTTAAAAATGGGAAGCTCGATTTTGATTTTAGACCCATGGTTCCTTGGGCAAACCTTCTTAGAATTCATCGTATATTACGATAGTCCGTACAAATTGACCCACTCTAATATACATACATGTATATTACATGGGATTTTAGCATTTTTCATTGCTCGTTTTGGAACACCCTTTAAGTTTTACCTTTCATTATTTGTTGTTGTAGCGGCCAAAGTTTTACACACTCTTTCCAAATTTTAAGTCCGTAGCTCTTAAGGTTTTCTAGAAAATAGCCTGTGACGGACAGACAGACGGGCAGCGTAGCGAAAATAATACGTTTCCTTTTCACCTTTGGTGTACGGAACCCCAAAAAAATAATAAAAAATTTTACATACATACATGTTATTTTCTTATCTGTTCAAAACGGTAAAAAGTGACTTGCTCGATTGTGTTTTAAAAAACAAAAGACTTAGGACACAAACTTGAATTGTGCTTCTAAACAAAATTCGTTCACTTTTTGTATCACCTTATTTATATTTTATTTTAAATAAAAACAAACATTAAAAACCCTTTTGACAATCTACAATTAAAAGTTAACAAGAACTTTATCGGCAAGTTAAAGTTCATGTTAAGGGCCAATTTCACCAAATTATTTAAGTATCAATTCATATTTAAATGTCATTTTTCCATACAAAAATTAATGAAAATTGATATTTAAATATGAATTGATATTTAAATAAGGCTGGTGAAATTGGCCCTTAATCGTACATTGTTAAAACCAGCGATGCCAACTTGGTGCTTTTGGCACTATTTTTAGTGCTTTTTGAAGAGTCAAAATGCCAAATTTTGAGCGTTAGTGCCAAACTAAGAAAAATAACTAAGTAGTGCTTTTAAGAAATTTGTGTATTTCTTAAAATTATTTTAATGATAATAATTTGGTATATTTATATTTTCAGTGTAGAGCATACCTTTCTCGTCTGATATATTTCATTTAAGATGATACTATTGGCGAAATAGAGAATAGCTTAGAAAATATTAAACATTGTTAAACTTTGGATCTTCACTCGTTTTTCACGTAAGTGCTTTTTTACGCTTTTTAAATCTCAAAATTACGCTTTTATGTGCTCTTTTTAAATTTTGATGTGCTTTAAGAACCAAAAAAGTTGGCATCAATGGCTAAAACCTCATCGTGAAGCTACTTTTTCTACATATCGTATAGTAGTAACACATGTACATGTAGAAAATCAAATTTTTAGCCGTGCAATGCCTCTGGAAATCTGTCTACTTCAGCTACATATGTCACATTTGGAATTTGGAACTCAAATACTCGAATATATTTTTGAGAACAACATTTGTGAATAACTTGACTTCTATCAAGCACACAAATTCCAACTCAAACTTGTGTGTTTACTGGGATTGCAATCGATTGTTATGTAGAATTTGTTTATACTTCAAGAATTTAATTGTTTTAATCGTGATATATTACACTTATGAGTTCTCATCGCTCAATTATTTTCTTTCATTCACACACACATACACACATTATCTGTGCAATTTTTCTCTTTGCACCTCTTGTATTAGCAACCATTACTAATATTTAAATATATATTTCCATCTCGTTTTCTCTTACAGCTTTTGAGAATGAATGGTGTATGCTAAAATTATTAGACACTCCTTCAAATCTGCTCTCTGTGTTCATTCATTAGTTTTTATATCTTTTTATCATGTAATGTTGGTGTTTTTAGTTTTTTGTTTTGTTATTGAATATGATTTTAAATTAGTGTTAGCTTGAATAGGTTGTGTATTAATTAAATTAATTTTTTATCAGAGATATTAAACTAATTACAAATATTTTGCTTAATTCATTTCTTGTTTTGTTTTATAGCTGTGCTATACTTGCTATTACGAATGCCGCAGGAAGTGTCCATCATGTTGCCCTAGACGACATTCAGCATTCGGTGTCCATTAAAAATTATGTAAAGAAAACGGCGGCAAACAGTTTGCTTAAGAGCTTAATGAGGTCGCGGCTAAGAATTGGTCTTGGATGACATTCATCTTCGGGCCCTGGTTTTCCGGGTTACTTAACTGAGCTTAGCTTAACTTTTGTACAACATTCTCACTGATACAAAACTTTGGGTTAGATCGAATGAATGATGTTTTATATTAACAAAATTAAAACAATTATAAATTTTAACAGAAAATATGAGCAGTGGAAAATTTTTTTAACAAAAGTTTTATGCCCTCCGAACAATTATATATTACCTTACAATTTGATATTATTGGTTTAGAATGTAGGTGATTTCTTTTTAAAATTTTGATATTATTCTGAGCCGCACTTCGATTAATAGATAGATCTCTTATTGGAGTAATACGGCAGTTGTATATGGTAATAGGACTTTTCTTTCGTATATATTTTAATATTTAGATTTTTGTTTGAATCTCAAAAAAAAAAACTTATAATAATTTCTTAGTATAAAAAGGTAAAAAAATAGAGCAAAATAATTTAAAAGAATGAATCAAGAATTCTTCATTGAAATTGTATGAGAAATTACTTTTTATGATCAATTGTTGCTGGTGCAAAGGTAACAAAGTGCCAGGAGTGTTTGTATCAAAAGTAGTTGTTTAAAATAAAAAATCATCATCACGGCAGGAAATTCAATAAAAACGAGATTCCATTTAATAATCTGCTAAAGTAATTTGCAAACATTCCTCAGAAGTTTGAACAGGGCATCAAACCAGAAACATCACTTAAAGTCTTGCACAAGCTGCAAGTCAATGAATGGACTGTTTGAAGTTGTTTAGTAAGTTGTTGCTTTCAAACATAACCCAACAAACAGAAACGTCAAGCGTTTTAAATTTAATGCTGCTTGTTGAGAAAATTTTGAGTTAGTGAGAGGGAGAGAGAAAAACAGAGAAGCCTTTAAGAATTCAAAAGAATATTTTGGGTATTAAGAAGACCCATTAGGCTGGACTTACAAGCAGGGTTGTCAGATTTTTTCTGACCTATCTCGCCAAATTGATTTTAAAAATCGCCAAATGTCGCCAAAATTAATTTTATGTAGTTTTTCTTAATAAATATTTGATAATAAATTTGATTTTATATATAACTTTTTTTAATATAAATTTTTATAAAATAATCTTATAGAAATTTAGCAGAAAATCGCCAAAAGTAGAAATAAAGTCGCCAAAAATAATTTTTTGCAATTTTTCTCGTCCAAATTCAAAATGAATCAATTAATATAATTAATATAAGAAAAGGCATCAAAATCATTTGGTAGGATTTATTTTTTTTAACTACTTCCACAAACTAATTTTGCTGAATTAAAAAAATTTTGAATTTCAATTTTGTTAAAAATGGCCACAAAAATCGCCAAAACATTTATTAATCGCCAGAAAAATCGCCATGTCGCCAAACCAAAAATTTGGACGCCAAACAAGTTGAAAAATCGCCACGTTTGGCGAGAAATCGCCATATCTGACAGCCCTGCTTACAAGCAGCAATTTTGTTTGAGTAACTTTTGAGTTTGTGGGCGAGAGAAAAGAGATTAAGAAAGAAGCTTTGATGTTTTTTTTTATTTCACTCAACAAAAGTTCCTATGTGTGTGTCTAACAGCCTTTCAAGCAAAGGTTTGATTTAAATTAATATGCACATGCAATTATGAAAAACATTAAAGAAGTAGTATTGTTACAATAAAATATGAAATTTGTATCTAAATTCTACTATCAAATCTTTAGTTAATATTACGAGTAAATAGAGTCTCTAAAGTTTCTAGTTTTGTATTCCAAAAATTGCCAAGCACACTTCACAAGTCCAAAGCGGTATCTCATATTTTTACCGAATTAATAAATAAATAAAGTCTGGCAAAAGTTGTGAAAAAATATTTACTTCAATATCTTAACTTTATTTAATGCATGTCAAAATTAATATGAAATTAAGAAATTGTTGCTGCTAAGCAATACTTTAGTAGACTTTAACCAAAATTCAAAGCTTCCTTTGATCTAAAAATTTAATAGAAAAACAATATGGGCAACACATGCTGAATACTATTAGTTATTGTTCTTGAAACAGTTTCTTAGTTTACTGTGATTGTAGTTATGTAATTCTTAAATTATTTATACAGGGTTTGCTTATAAGCAGTGGAGTCTTTTAAACTTTTTTGGATTGTGGTAGAAGTCTACTAATGTATTGCTTAGCATTCACGAAATTCATCTTGATGTGCTAAACCAAAAACAAAAAAATTCTTTGGTTGTGATAAAATGTTTAACAATAATATTCCATACTTTTGCATGAAAACAGTGTTAGGTTAGGTTAGGTTAGCAGGCTGCTGGCAAGGAAGGGTGAAATTTTAGAATCCAGCTTACTTGGGTCCAATACCTGTTAATTGAAGAGAATATAGTGAGAGAGGGTGATAGGGAAATGATAGTGATAGAGAAGAGAGGTGGTGAAGGAACAGATAGAAGATAGAGGAAGGCTTCATTCTTTTACAACTCTGCTCTTTGCACATTTTTGATAATGCAGTGTTGCAGCGCCATCTGGTGTCAAATGAGGCGTATTAAATTTTGAAGCTGTGCCTAGTAGCCATTTTATTGATTATTTTACTTCGCCAATTATTCTGCTACACAACGAAGGAGGGCGCTCTGATGTACATCAGGATTATTATCTGATGAAGTCGGTATAGTTCTTAGTGACTAGTGCCTTATGCCTGCATCACTAGAACTTTTCCCACAATAACTGATACAAAGGAAACTAATGCACATCAGAACAATGCGTGGTGTTGTTATTTTTAATGACTGTCGGAGACCGGGCTCGAACCCAGGCTACAGGTTTTTTGTAGTCAACGTGCTAACTACTTCAGCCAACGCCAGCAGTGTACAGTAACAGCAAAAATTATTTAGTTTTACAATTTGAAAATAATAATTAATAAAAACAAAATTATGCTTCTAAAATTGGCAGCAAAGCATGTTATTAAATAATGTGATATATGATAATATATCTGAAATGATTCTGGTTTTGAAATCAGACACAAATGTTTGCTGGGATATTTATTATTGTTTGGTGTTAGTTGTGGCGATGTATGAGTATGAAAACATTTTTACCTGTGGCTGAAATGTAGCTTTGCTTATGCGGCCTTTCAGTCTGAACTCCGTTACCGACAATAGAAGGAACAAACACTGAAGGTGCACGCATACTCAAACAATAGGAAAATGAAGATAAATTTACTTACGAAAATCTACAAGTTTGTGTGTTATTTAGTTGAACTATACTATTGAATTAAAGGAAATGTAAAAATTATACGACAAAGGTTATTAGAAATTTTGTGGAAAAAACTCATTTTAAATATCATAAAAATAAATATAAAAGGCATTAATAAAAATTAATTTAATTTTACCGGAGCTGGAACGGAGATTTAAGTGTAATAAATATAAAGTACAGAATTTTAAGTTTAAGTAAACCAAGGAAGTATTAATCAAAACTAAGTGGTGCTAGATAAATAAGTGAAGATTCGTAATTGTCACATTAAATAAAATAATTTTGTTTTAAAAAATGGTTATAGAAGAAATTTTGTATAGAAATTGTTTTGTTAAACTTTTGTCAGCCAAAACTATTTCTGTTAAACTAGGCTTCAAATTTTTAACAATTTGAGAATCTTTAAAAAAATTCAAGCTGTTTAGTATAAAACTTATTTATGTAAAAAATAATTTAAGGAAAAATATTTTTAAATATGTTAGGTTTTGGAAATTTTTTAATGTAGATTACAAATGAAAATAAAAAGAACAAAATTTAGAAATATTTTCTTTAAATTATTGTATTAAGTTTCCTTATTCATATTAAGTTTTAAAATTTTTTGTTGGAATAATTATATAAATGGGAGTGATTGTAGACCTTAGAAATTAAAAAAAATATTTTACTAAAATATTAGCGAATGTGTTTAAAATTTTGAAAAAGAAAATATTTTCACTGGGCTCAAGAAATGTGTTGCAAGCAGTCTTATTACACTTAAATGATAGTTGTAAAGATAGGGAATTATCGAATTTTTAACTTTGCTTTTTATGTCCTAAAGATAGATTTAAAAAAAAATTGTTTGTTTCTCAATTTTATATAATTAAAACTGCATGGCACGAATTCTAAGGAAATTTAATAATTAGATGTAGAGTATTTTTTTTTTAGAAAAATCTTTCAAAAAAGTAACAGGCGTGGGAAGAAAGTTACTGAAAATAAAATAAAACTAAAACTAAAAAAATTAAGAAGAGAATCGTTATAGAAAGAACCTTAAATAATGTTTATCTTGAAATGAATAAGAGTAGTTATAGTCAGATCTTTATTTTTGTTAAAACTCATTTTATTATTTGAAGATTGTTAAAAATTTACTATTGTGGAATATTTCCCAATTTTTCTAGGAACTTTGGTGAAACCATCTGAAGCGTCGTTGTCTCATGACTAGTCTATGGGAATGTGCTTCAGTGTTCTAAAGAAATGTTCAATGTTAAGGTTTGTTAATAAACCAAATTGCTCGATATGGAGTGAATCCAATCTCCAACAGATCATACAGACTCCATTAAATCTGGAAAAATACACCCTTTCATACGTTTTACATTGCTGGTGATATATTTGGACTTCATATCGTCAAAAATAAGGCCAGCGAAACTGCTAAGGTTAATGAAGATCATTATGACACCATGATCAATGATTTTTTATTTGAACATAAGGATGAAATTAATTAGCGCTAAATGTGATTTCAACAGGATGGCACTATGTGCCATGTGGCGATCACAATCATTATTATTATTGAAATAAAAATTTTTGTTTATTTTGAGAAATGATCTTGGGACTTACTGCCAGCTTATAGAAGACATTTAAAAATTGTCGTCTGTAAATACTCAAAAAAGAGGTCCAAAATTCTATAGCCGGAATGCGATATTCATACCGTAGTGCCATGTACTTCTTCTGCTTTGATGTTTCAACTTAATATTTAAATAGTTATATCGATATCATTGGAGGAAACTACTCGAAACCTTGGATAACCAGCAGCAACTTCAAAATGTCAATACGTGGATTTTATTGAATGCATTTAACTTAAATCATAATAAAACAAGGAAATATGTATATTTTTAAAGAAAGAAAATTTTATGAAATTAATGTTTAAATATGATTTCTGCCATGTGGGCGCCACGGCTAGCGCGTAGACGGCTCAATCTGGAACACCAATTTTCAACAACTCTTTGCAGCAGGACACAACCCCAGTTGCTGAGAATGGTTACGAATTGATTGATTATGATCATCTTCAATGCTTCTCACGGGATGCACATTATCAGTAACAGTAAATATGGTCCGAAAACGATCTATTGTTCTTCGAATTAGCCACTCTTAAGGTCGATTATGTAAGCCATAAAATTAAAGAATGCACAATGAGTTTAACGAATAGAACAATTATTTTTATTAAAAATTTCAGGACCTCTTGTATGCTGATTAAAAAAAACTTATGAAACATTATTTAATTTAATTCATACGGTTTTGCTAGGCCAGCAAAATGTAGTGCAGATAAAGACAACAAAAACTAATATTATAAAAAAAAGCTATTGGATTCTATTAAACCTAAAATTGCTTTCATTTAAACGCATTTCTGTGCCATTATTTTATAGTTTTATGCAGCAAAATGTTTTTTGCTTACCTTGCAAAAAAAAGGTCTATTAGGTCACTATTGTCACGTTTTTTGTGTTGTTTTCTTTTTTTTTTTGTAAAATAAACAGATAAGCAACCACTAGTAATACAAACTGGAACCAATAAACTTTGGCATTTTTTCAATGAAACATTTTCTTTTTTTACTTTTTGGCTATAAATTGCATATCGAAGCTGCACATACACTTTTTGTTTGTTATTTGGTTGTGATAACTATTTATAATTTTTCTTCTTAGACAAAATTGAATTGTAAATGTAGGGTTAGTTTAGTTTACAGACGACTTGCACTTTTTAAAGTTAAATTCAAAGAATTCCTTTAAAACATACATATATACAAAAAAATTACTTATGGCCTGTTTCACAATAACTGAATGAAACTGTCGACAGAAAATTTATATTGAAAACAAAAACAAAATTTCATAGTTTTGAAGAAACTTTCTTCTCTAAAATTTAAGTACAATCATAAAATATTTCTTCCTCTTTTTCACTTTTTAAAACTGCCTGCATTAGCTTGAACCAGTTATACAAAATTACAATGTTAACAACATCTTATCATTAACATCATTTTTATTTCCAGCAGAAATTCGCAACATTTATGTTATGAGCATAAACAGTTTTATTACGTGAACAATAATAACAACAACAGTAGCGAACAAGAAACAACAGTTTTAATAGCAACAACCAACCATAAAATTTAACAGTAACAGTAACAACTATAATAACAGCAGAAATAATAGAAACAGTATTATTACGGATAATAAAAGTAGTCACAACAGTAGCAAAATTTTGCAGACAACGAATGCAAATGGTGAATATGCAAATGCCAAACAACTAACGGACCAATGGCATTATCTCAGTAATAGGGGTAAAATAATGAACTCAACTGAGCAGATATTATGGTAGATATACATATGTATATCGAGAGGCTTTTGTAGTAGCACAGCTCACAGAATTAAATAGTTGACTGTTCAACTTCTGCAGAAATAGGCACAATGTATTAATCAGTTTTTCCACTAATATCCTACCATAAAGCAACTTTTCAGAAGACATATAAAAAGCAAGTGTCATAAGTATATATCGCTCATTTAGTCAAAGAACGTCATAACTTAAAAATTTTTTTAATAATAATAGTAAAAAAAATTTCATAAAAATATCTCGTTTACTCAACATTTGGGAGAAAAATAAAATTTTCTTTTCCCATTAAGTGGTGTGTAAGTTGAAAACTTTAAACTCGTTTACTTGAAAACTAGTTTTTTTTTTTGAGATATGACATTCTATGAGTAAATGAGCGGTATATCAAAACTGTTTTTTTTTGGTAAATTTGATAGTGGTCTCCACATTTTATAAATTTTTTTCATTTCAACTCTAAAACTGAGCTGCTGTGTCAGTGAATGTACCGAAAATATCTGTGGTGAAATTTATCTAGTTTAACTAAACTGTAAGTCTTTGATCTCATTAATTTTTAGTAAAAAAAATTATTTTCAAAATAAAACTTTTTCCTTTTTTTTTTAGCAAATTTTGACGATAAAATTGAATTTACATTATTACAATGTGACAGTAGCTAAAGAAACAACCTCAATTCAGGAAACTTCTAAGATGAAAAAAGATGCACTCGTGTCATAACCGCCAAAAAAGCTTAAGCGACATAATTTTCAAACTTAATTTTTTGACCAAAATCGATTATTTGCGATCGTAAATAGTCGATTTTCGTCAAAAAAAACGAAGTCTAAAAAATGTGTCGCTTAAGCTATTTTAGTGGTTATGGCTTGCGCTATTGATGATGATAACTCCAAATATTTCAAAAGTATTTCGGCAGAGAATATTTGAAAGCTTTATGATGTTTTGCAAGCCGTAAATAGCTAAATTTTAAGTAATTTTGACTTGCGACTCTCATATACACTAATAATGACCGTAATTTCTACGAATTTGACTTATAAAATTTAATTTATATAAAAGTACACTAATAGAAATAATGGGCATTTGAAATGTATTTGTTATAGAGATACCGAATTAAAAAATAATTTTTTAAGGTCTTATATTTGTTGTTTAATATTTTTTTCATAAAAGATAAGTACTTTAAAGAGATTTTGTGTGACCACTGTGTTATATTAAGGCTATTTCAATACAATTCTGTTCTATAAGTGTTTAAACATTTTTAGCTTATTTTCTCTCCACTTAAAATAGAAGTTACAAAACAAAAGAAAAACTAATTTTGTATATAAATATGAACTCACTTTGCTTGAGATTTTTTTTTAATTGAATATTTTAATTTAAAAACGCATCTTGTTGCCTTATTCTAAGCAGAATAATTTTAAAACTTTATATCAGAGTAATGCATTAATGTATTTCTTTAATAAAATAATAATAATAATAAATAAGTCATGAAAATATTTTCACTAGACTATTGTGTCCTTGTTTTTTCCTACTCAGTAAAAAAAAAGTTAAAATATAAAAGTTAGTTTAAGCAAAACTTGTGTCCTAAATCCTAATCATTTGTGCTTAGTTTAGTATTTAAAAGAAACAATTGAAGTAATTTACTCTTTTGCTGCTATTTGTAATTTTATTTGTTTTCCCTCATTTTAAGCAAAAAAAATTTAGTTTTAATTTCAAAGATTAACGGCCTGTGCCACGATGTCACCAGAAATCATTCGATCGAATAGTTATATTGAAAACAACAACAAAATTTCTAATGCTATTGTTGTTTGCAATACAAGTTGTATTATCGAACGATTTCTGGAGACATCGTGGGACAGGCCATAAAATAAAATACTTAATTTTTAACCAAATCGTAGAATTCTAGATTCAAGAATTCAATTTTATTTTAGTGTAGAACTATTTGTATGATTAAAATCAGCCAGTCGTTTTAAGGATTCATAAGAATAGTTATGAGTGTTTGCTGTTAATTTGTGTGTTTAAAAAAAAAAATAAATTATGAAAATATGCAAAATAGTCTTAGTAAAGTTTGTGTCTTAAGTCTTTTGTTTTGTTAATGCTCAGTGTACAAATTATTTAAATGAAGCGCTATATTAACAAAAATATTTGAGGTATAAAAATACATTTTGGAAATATCAACTTAAAGTAGTCTTAACAAACGTGGGTGCCTACTTTAGAATTTTGATATAATAATTTTTTTAGAATATAACTTTTCTCAACATTGCTTGGTAAAGCTACTTTAAGTTTTTTTTAATAATGCTGATTGACTTTATTATTCAGATATAAAAAAAATTTTTTAGAAGTTGTTTTGTCTGCATTGTAAACTGATTGAGACGCTTGCACTATTATTTAACCTAAGTTAATATAAATGAGAGTGTAATGTAATTAAATAAGTAAAATATCATAAAGTCAAATGAAAAAAATTGGGCGTGTCCCTGCCCACTTTTTTTACAACAATATTATTAATTGGCAGCTATACTCTCTTGGACGAAAAATGAATTTTTACAATCGGTGTAATATGTACAGTGTTATGAAGTAACAATATATGAAAAAAATACAGATGCTTTAAAAATAAAAGAATGCATTATCTAATTATTTATTTTGTACAAAAATTAAGTTTAAGTTCCCAATAAAAAATTACACATTACCATCAGAACGACTTGCCATATAATGACTTACTTTTATGATTACCAAATTTCATTACTCGCTTACAGATCACATTACCTAAAATTTAAAAATATTATGTACAAGTTGCTAAATGAGGAGAATTATTTTTTTAGATTAAATAGATTACATGAACTAGGTGCCAAATAAAAAAAGTAAATACTTCTCAAGAATCGATTATTTTAGTCAAATGCCTTGTTAAAATCATTAAGTTGGTAATCCAGTAAGGAACAGCTTCCACCAAAAATGCTTAATTCCAAACCCGATTACATTTTTTGAAATTTTTTGCTGGGTTGTTAACACTTAACTCTCTCTTATAAATCTTACATTTCTTAAGGCTCAATCAGACGTGGCTATGGTTATAGCCATAGAAAACAGCCGTTCGAACCAAACTTTCATATTAAACTCGCGAAATAAAAAGCATGCTGAGTATTGCACGATTCCTTAAATCATTATCGAATAATTCTTTTAAAACTCTCCCAATGGTTCATATTAGATTAACGTTGAGGAGCCTCATACGATTCTCAATATTTTTCAAAAATTTCCATCTTGTAAGGTATCTGGAGTCCAACAGCTTACTCAACGACCGGCAGTATGGATTTCGTAGAGGCCGCTCTACGGGAGACCTACTTGCCCTCCTCTCGGAGAAATGATGTAATTCAATCCACCATTTTGGCGAAAGTAAGGTGGTGGCTCTAGATATCTCCAAGGCGTTTGATAGAGTGTGGCATGGTGCACTTTTGTCAAAATGTATTGCCCTTGGTGTCGGTGATAACTTTTCTCGATTCTGTTCTTTCACCAACTCTATTCCTAATCTTTCTAAATGACTTTTTTTGTAAAACTTTCAACCCTATTTATTTTTTTCGCGGACGACAGCAGCATTTGCCATTCTTTCTCATTCATCAATATACCTAGCCTTCCGCAGGTTGAGGCTATGCGGCAAACAATGAATGAGACATTAAACTACGATTTAGAAAAAATTTCTGAATGGGGTCATGCGAATAGGGTCGATTTTAACGCCCGTAAGACCCAATGCTGTACGATTAGTCACAGACGCATAACCATTAATGCTGCTGCCTCTGTAACTATGGGTGGTATAAGTATTAAGGAATCAGAAGCTCTTGATGTTCTTGGCATGAAAATTCAGTGTGATGTTCGTTGGACTGAACACATTTTTCAGGTCTCAAAAGAAGCATTCAAGTGCCTAGGATTTTTAAAACGGTGCAAGCAATACTTCACTCCATCTGATCCGAAGATGGAATACAACTCTCATTTATGGGCCGGCGCTTCAAAGTCTATTTTGGGGTTGCTCGACGACGTACAAGAGAGGGCGAAGAAGCTCATTGGTGACAGTAGGGTATCCAACTCTATTGACTCATTGGAGCATTGGAGCATCGACGCAATGTGGGGTGCATTTCCTTGTTCTATCGCTACTGCAATGGAATGTGTTCTAATGAAATTAGGGAACTTGTTCCTGAAACCCGTACATTTTTACGCACAACACGAGCTTCATTCAGGGCACATCCTTTTGTGGTCGATTGGCCAATAAATCGCACTACGCATTACAGAGAAAATTCCTTTTTTAGCCGTACTATTCGTATGTGGAATAATCTACCTGCGGAAGTGTTTCCTGTCACTTTCAAAGTGGGAGGGTTTAAATCGAATGAGTGCTGGTCCTACCTAAAAACAAAAAAAAAAAAAAAGAAAGAGTTGTAAGATAATCCTTAGATAAATTTTAAATTATTGCATCTACGACTAATAAAAGCGCCTTCTACAGCTCTTGTATAAGAATTGTCTAAAGGTAACAGTTTTTCCGGCGCGAAGCATCTACCACGATTAAAATATGAGCTTGTCTGCGATTGAAAACACTCTGCATACGATTCACAAAAGACTCTTCTGTGATTGAAAAGGATAGCTGGAAACGGACCTGCTCAATGCGAATGATTGAAATCCATTGTGAATAACTAAAGTTACATGTCTTTATTATGATTAAAATTTTAAAAATATTTTTTTTTTATTACATTAATATTACTTTAGTGGCGTGATTATGGCAATAGAGCCTTTTATGTTATTTTACAATTAAAATGTAAATAAATTTTATACCTTAGACGCATTTACTGCAAAACGAATTATTTTTAAGCTGTGAGGATCATCACTTTGATCACATCGATAATAATTTCACTGGCGTTCGTTTGCAATACCATAATGAAATCGAAAAATTTAATTAATTTAGTTAATTTTTGTCTTTTTATTAAATATTCCTTACTAACTACAAAAACGTATGAGCCTTACTTGATTAATGATATTTTAAAAACCTTAAAAAATTATTGCACTTTATCATCAGGTATTAATGAAAAATAGTTACTTAATTTCGTATGTTGGAGTAAAATATTGACTGCAACGAATGGCACGTGCTGTATGCATCACTTTTAGTTTATTTATTTATTTTTTTTTATATTTTTTAATATTTTACTTTAGCAGATTTCAAATTGAAATAAAATAAAGAAACTCACACTTTCGACAGATTCAATAATTTATGACAATTTAAATGCCTTAAGGAATTTGTGCTTTAAAATATTTTACCCTGAAGATTTTAATAGTCTGTTATCTGTTTAGTTTTATGTGTCTGTCCTGTTTAACTGGTCATTGGCCACCTCTCAGCTCTCTTCCAAAGATATTATACACTTTTGCGCTTAAAGCTTAATGATGATCATAAATGTGTGTATTTAATTTACACCTGAGAGACGCATTGAAAATATTCGTATCGTGTTCATTTTGTGCATTCTTTGAAGAAATGTTTTCAGGTATGCACGGTCTTAACTTAAGTGGCCAGCAGCTTGAAAGAGTAAAAACGTGGTGGTAATTTGCATTAATTAAAAATATATGTAAGAAAGCTTTTTATACTTAAACATAAACCGTCACCTATCCTCAAAATTATCCATATGGGTTTGTTTTTTCATAGACTAGTTCACTGAATGCATGTCTAATGAACTCAAGTGGTATTTGCAAGCAGTTTTTTGACTGTGTGCCTGTTTTTATGTGACATAAATGTGTCTTACAGACCATTTAATTATTTTTAGTTTTTCTATATAAAAAACAGGATGTTTGTATGTATGTAATGTATGGACTCCAAAATGCCTGGGCCGATTCTGATGAAATTTTTAGGGAATATTCAGAATATTCAGGCAGGTAACACTGTGATTCTGTGAGTCTGATTTTTAATTTCATATAATATATATTTTTTTTTGCTTTTTTTAAAGGCCGTAAATTTTGTTAAAAGCTCAATTTAAATCGTGTGGTAATGCAACACTAATGTTTGCTTAGGGCCAGCAATGCGGACTGGGTCAGCTGTTTTCTATATTTTTTAACATTTCTTGAATTGATTCCTTATTTGATCTGCCTGAATGTTGTTTGTATAGTCTTAATACCCCTGACATTGACATTCATACTTTTTCTCGCTGTGAATTTTTATTTTTTATTTTTATTTGTCTTAAAGCATCATATTAAATTATGTGTTATATTAATGAACCTTTAACCACTTTTTTCTTCCTTACAATAAAAAAATTAAAAAACAAAATTAAAAAAAAAAAATTAAAAAAGAGGTATACAAATTTGAAACTCTCCATTAAGCCAACATTGCACAGTAGGGCAAACAAACCAAATATTTGGTTATATGGAAACGTCATATATTTTTTAGGAAATTATTATTTTTAACACCCGACCAAAAAATAGGTGTTATAAGTTTCTAGTGTGTGTCTGTTTATCTGTGTATCTATGTGTCTGTCCGTGTCCACGTACAGACGAAATGGCTAGACTGATTTTAATTTAGTTTTTCTTTTGTTTGAAAGGTGACTTGATCGAGAGGGTTCTTAGCTATGTTTGAAGAAAATCAGTCTAGCCGTTTAAAAGATATCATTCATATCTTTTGTGGATATATCGGGGGTTTTTAAAATTTTTAATATTTGTTATTTATATATTCATTCATTGTGCTAAGCTTTAAAGGAAAAAATTATTATTAAATTTATTACAGACATTTTCCCCCCTAATTAACTAAATTATGGCGCCAAGGTGAGTTTTGTATAAAAACAAAGCCAACAACATGTTAACAACTTTTAAAATGTTTGTTTTTTTTTTCTCATAAAACTTATCACCAAAAAAAAATTCCATGAATTTATTGCTTTTGCTTTTGCCCCTCTGTGCAATGATAAAAATGTGCAACAAAAATATCCTCATAAATTAGCATTGATATTTTAAGTTTTTGTAAGTTTTTTTTTCAATGTCATGTACGAAAATCATTTTGTCTTATTGTTTTGCATGTTTCAAAAACATTTGTTTCATAAGCTAATTTTTTATTTTTTTTGAAGTTATTAAACAAACAATTTCTGTCTTGGAATTGGAGGAGTTTTGTGCGGTTTTCATTTTCATTTAAAAAATGAAAGTTTTGCATTTCTTAAAGTCAGATTACGTGTTCGTTTTATGTTTTGCCATGTAATTAACAATTTTTTTTTATCATGTGTCATTCACATAAATTAAATTCTGGCTTAAACAACAAGTTAATGTTCATTTGGAAATTAAGTTTGGATTTTTAAGGTCTATAAATTTTAAGAGATTTTAAGAAGCTTATTTTAATTTATAAAAAATTAAAAATATGTATTACAAGTTAAAGATTATATAATGATTTTTTTTCAAAACAAATAATTGAATTAACCGCCTGTTTCCACAACACAGACGATCGACCTGAGCAGAAAATTTATATGAAAAGTGGTAATTTTTTAAGTGATTTGTAAACAAATTATCTAGACGAGTAGCCTGCCTGCTTTGTAGAAACTGGGGTAAATCTTCTTTCTTCTTCAACGGATGCTCTATGATAGATTTATACTTTTTAATTTTGTTCTATATCGCTTTCCTCGAGTTCAAGTCCAAAGTGTTCCAATAAAAGGTTTAATTTTGAATAGACCGCCATTTGAACAGTTATCATGGCTTAATGACATCACGCGATATGTTATGTGGAAACATTTTAAAATTTTTATAGATACGAAATACTGTAATTTGCCCCCTCCTTGGGGAAATCTGTAGTTTTTGTTGGGGATACGATCCAGAGGTCTGCAAAATTATTTCATTTCTTCTTTCAAATGTATACTTAAATTTTTTTTATTTGCTGTATGTATGTATTTCTGTTTTTGCTTTTGCCTCTAACAATATACATATTTCTCAATTGCCAAATATTTAGTGCCTCGAAAACATTTGTTCTGCAATTTAAGAAATGTTTTCGAAATGTTAATTTCATGTTATCCAATGTTTTTACTTCTTTTTATACGCTCTCTGACATCTTATTGTAGTTGTAGTTTGTCTTTAACACGTGTTTGTAAATAACACACTTATGCCAAAGCTCTAAATAAAACACACACATACACACACACACACTCACACACATATATTCATACAACAAACAGAAAACAACAAACAATGTTGTTTTCAAATATGGTTTGTAGTAAATTAAGCCATAAAGCAACGTAAAAGGGAACATTGCAAACGGTACAAAGTTGAGTATGGGAGAAAAAACAAAAATAAAGTGTAAACAGCACTAAAAGGAACAATACAAATAAAAAACAAACAACACTTGGCAAAACATGTGCGAGCAAATGCAATTTAGACATAATCATAAACAAAAGACTTAAGTAACAAGCGCTAGTGTGCTTTAGTTTTCAATCCGCCGTTTTTGTGTTTGATGCGAATGTTGTAACTAATTTCGCTTGTTTGATTGTTTGTATGCTCTTATTTTTTCTTTTTTCTTTTAATTTAATAGCTTGTGTATTTAAAACAGCCAGCCAAAAGGGATTACTTTTGCCAACATGTTTAATTTGTTTTAGTTACATCGTTTAAGTTGCAAATAAGACTTTACACTTAAATGAGTCAAGTTTTTTTAAGGATTATTTTTTTCTAAGATGCATTTAAGTCGTTTGTGTTTTGTGTAGAAACAAAATTAAAAGTAATTTATTTATTTAATTCTGCTCAACAGGATCTTAAAACAACTTGGTGTTATGTAAGGCTCAAGGCTCAGTTAGTCGACTGTAATGAAATGTAACTGCAACGCACAGAGGGGTATTTGAGATAAAAAGCTGGCCAAAAAGACAAAAACGAATTTAAAGGAATCTTAACAGCTAAGTACGCAGTGCGATACACAACAAAATTTTACATCATATTGTAAATTTTGAAGATTTTAAGCTGTGATTTGTAGATCTGAGACACTGCTAGGGTCAGGAAAGTAAAGAAAATTACTTGAGTTTTTAATGGTTTTTTTTCGGTTTTAACATGTTTATGTATATGATAATATGAAGGTATTACTTTAATTTTTTTTGCTGAAAGTTTTTATCAAAAGCTATAGTATTGAAACAAAAAAATTATCTGGAATATTAATTTTGGAACAATTTGTTTAAAAATAAAAAGAGGAAAAAATTATACACCTTTTTTGCAAACAAAAAACAAGAAGAACGTTTTTAAAAGCGAAGGTGGTTGGTTACATTTAGAATTAAGTTTTATACCTCAGTAAAATATGAAGTGACTCATAAAAAAGGTTGCGACAATTTGGCCCAATTTTTTGTGATTTTTTGTAAATTTCACCTTTTTTCTGTTTTTGCTCATCTTGCATGGAAAAGTATGGGTAAGAAACCTTTTTGTCAGCCTTGAAATATTTTGCTTTGAAGGAGAGATAGTTCTTCCTGCCCGTAAAAGCTCAAAAGCTTAATATTTATGATATAAAGGCATAAGTAGTACATTTGTTTAATATTTTTGCAAATAAAATTTTTTTCATTCCCCACAAAAGGAAGTAGGGATGAAAATGGCATCTTGCCGTCTTCTGGATCCAAGTTTAGGGGTTTGAACTTTTGCGATGTCAAAAGTTGCATTAGTTAAATAAAAGTATAAAAAAGTTTAAAAAAAATTTACGGCCTGGCCCACGATGTCGCGAGAAATCGTCCGATCGACAACTTGTATTGCAAACAACAAAAAATTTTCTAAAGTTATTGTTGTTGGCAATACAAGTTGTCGATCGAACGATTTCTAGTGACATCGTGGGCCAGGCCGTTAATTTTTCAGAGGTGGTATTAGTTCCTTTGAGGGGAACTTTTTTCTCTTTTTCCGATTTTTCTTGTTCTAGCCTACAACTATAAGACATATTTCTGCCCAGCTTCATTGATTTAGGGACACTCTATAGCTTTTCACAAGCAATCTAAAAAAAAACAATATTGGCCAGCTTTTTGGCTGAAATGCTCCTCTGTGCAACGTTGTGAAACAGCTGATCGATATTGTTATGTGAAAAGTAAAGAAAATGGTTATAGAGATGTAAGCGGAATGTAAGAATCTGTACATTAATTTTCACATAATAATATCGATCAGCTTTTTTCTACCGTTGCAGTTACATTCCATTACAGTCGGCTAACTGAGGCCTTACAATATAATTAAATTTTTCTCCGTTAACGTAAATAAGGAACAGATTTATTTAAAACAGCATGTGAACTACTCATTTATTAAAAATGCATTGAAATTGATTATTGAGGGGCTTAGCTGGATCCTATGCGCATTTCACTGTTGCTACCGCAGATTCGCGGAATAGTCACCTTGTCGTGGTGCGGATGCTTACGGTTGCAACAGGCCATGCTGGCTTTAAATTACTCCCTAGAAGGTCCAACCATGCCAAGTGGGCTGGCGGGGAGCAACTAACCAAGAACTACTACCCCTTAATCCAAGGTGTAATGCGACTCGCGTTTATTGGATGAGTTGCATCCGGGGGTAATTAGGCTGTATTATAGTGGAGCCTTCCCGATACCTGTCCGCCTCGGGAAGTAACTGTGGACCCCTCATATTAGACAGGGCTATGGTATGAGGGTACTCAAGATCTTGATACTCGTGGAAATTTGACGAAAAAGCATAAATAAAAATAAAATAATAATTAGGGAGAATATCACCGCTATGGAACTCGCCCATCAAGTGGAGCAAGACTACCTAGATGGACCGAGTACCAGCAAGGGTCACAGGAGCTCACCTCCACGACCTATTAACAAACAAAATGCTGGATGCACGGGCTCACCTCCACGTCCAGTTGTTGGAAGCATGGGAGCTCACCAACTCCAATCAAGGAAGGGCTTGCCCTGCCAGTAACGCTGACAACTGCACAGGGGGGAGAGGCATCGCCCTACCTGAAAAGGGCCAACCTAGATGGTTGGATGATCCTCTCAGGAAGGGTCTCAATAGAGCAGGCCTAAGGTGGTACTTACGCTTTTTGGCACAGGGACTATCACCTAAAGATGCTAGAGGTAAAGTTTTGGAGAGGAAAAGTACTCCAGCCCAAACTAGACCGAGTAAAAGTGATAGGAAGACCATTACAGTTCCAGAAAATTGCAACAAACACAGGAGAACAGTTGGAAACAATATGTCAACATCCGCGTATGTTGGAGTAGGCACTAAGGCGTCTAGTTATGCCAACGTGGTCGAAGGGTTGATGGTAGCAATTCTCCCTGAGGCGTTCCCACAGGCCTCATTAGCAAGTGAGGAAGTAACTCAACTTGAGGAAGCCATAGTGGATGAGCTGCTAGTGGGGGAGAGGCCAAACCTCATTTCATTTAAACAAGTGAGAAGTTTAACAAATAATAAAATTGAAACAAGAACTTAATAATCAATATGTTTTTTATTTTCTTACTTTAGCAATGCTACATTGATTGGATTTTTTTCCAGCTCGAATTGTAGTTGTAAGAAGCGTGTAAAGAAAATAAATGAAAAAAACCAACAACAGCTATTCAAGAATAGAGTGTTGCTACACAAGTATTCTTGACCGGGTGAAGTCAAGTTACTATTTTTTATTAAAAATATTTTCTATAAGAAATACATTTTACTGAATAAATAAAATAATACTTTGATATTATTAGTGCGTTAACAAATGTTAAACTTAAATTGTAACCATTCCCGCCCCAAAAAGAAACACTTATCATTTATTTTTGTTTTAAAGCCAATTAAGATGCTATTTGTTTTTAAAGCTAATTTGTAATTTTATTATAATAAAACTGAAACTATCTATTTTATTTTATTTTTTTTATTTTTTTTTCAAACCAAAATAGCACATTTTCAAAATACATATTTTCAGAAGACAAACACTAAGCCCAGCTTGATATTCCTGAGACATAACTTCCACTGACACTCTTGGGGGTTATAAATTTGTTAAGAATGTTGCTTATGTTTTGTTTGTATATTTTTGGTTTTTCTTTTTATAATGGCGCGACAAATAAACATTAGTCATTAGTTTTGATTTGTTTCTTTTTTTTTTGGTATAAGTTTGTTTTTTGTATTTTATGGTTATTTGTCTCTTCAAAAAAACGTAGCATTATATTCACGGTATGAAGCCTCTTAAATATCACAGTATAAAAGAAAAAAAACCTAAAAAAATATACATCATAAGTATATAAAAACTAAAAGTGTTTCGCAATTAATTTAGTGATTTGTCAAACAAAGTTTTCAAAGGCATTTGTTAAAAATATATATATATCATGCAAACATTTTGTATATATGCATGAAAAAAGAAACGTATTTTAAATTATAAAAACAAATTTATTTAAATCCTTTTAATCCCACACACAGTCATCGGGCACACACACACACACATACACACTTACACATTATAATGAGACAGTGTAATAAATAAAGCTTTAAAATTAGCAAAAATATTAAGTCTTTATATAAAATTAGATGCAAAAGACAAATAAGGCCAACAAGAAATATGTGAGATTCGCTACATTCAGCAATAACGACTGTTGAAAGCCCTTCTTTTGATATACATAAAATTTAATTTTTCATTTGAAAATTATATTGTGCAGTTATAGCATTCTTATAATAAGGATTTATTAAAAAAAGGTTACATAACACAAGTCTACTTTATGCCGCTAAAACTGTTTTTAGAGTATTGAAGATCAGTAGCCATGATTCGATTCGGAGGACTATATTTTGCTATGGAATTGCTTATGTTTTTTCCCTTTAATGCTAACATTACAGAGTCAGTGGTCCTTAGTAAGACAACAACAAAATTTAGATTGAGTTTGTTATAGTTGTATTTGCTAATAGGAGTAATTTTTTATGCGTGAAAACACATGAAAAATATGTTTCGGATAGAGTTCTTGTTCAAACAAAGTTTTCTTATACACATACAGACATTTTGATAATTTTTTTATATCAGTTTCAAAAGTAAAGTTTAATAAAACACTCATTAAGCTATGCTTTCGATGAAAATTTTATTTCATTATAATGTTTGGATACTGCGCTTAAGTACGAAATGGTATGTCTTTTTAGTAACGGCCTCTAGATTGATTGCAGCAATCGATAATTTTGAGGTAGTTTTTGACCACTTTTTCCACATTTAGGACGGTATCTTGGCAAAAGTTTGATAAATGTTAGTTTTCAAATGCTCTAACGCTAAGGAATTTTGAGGTTAGACAAGATCTTTGGCGTAGCTCCACAAAAGAGTCTAACAGCGTCAAATCTTTTGATATTGATGATAAATTAATGTTGAAAAAATGTGAAATTACGCGTTCTTTTTTTATGTAATAGAACTTAGAGCGGTCACCTGCCGTGGCCCCTGGTACCGCTTTGTTGAAACCACATATTAGCCAGATCTTAATCTTCATTTGCAGGAAAAAAAAATGGTTATAATACTGTCGTAGTGCTGTAATATTACGATAACGGTTATTCGGACTATCCGCCATAGTTTCACTAAATGAAGCGATATTTTTCAAAGCGCGCACAATACAATCATGCGCAAGCAGGTCTAATTGCATCTGCACCTCTTCTAGTCCTTTAAAAATTCCTTATAATCTTGGAAGTTCCTGGTCCTGTAGGTAAGTTATGACTACCAAGATCATCCCGTAGTGCTTGAAAAGTGATTACCACTATTGAACCACCACTTTCTTAGTAATATTTAAATATTTTTAGCACGTTTTTGAGTTGTTGAACGATCCATATTTGTAAATGGTAAGCCAAATTAATGACACTTCAAATGACAGATATTTAACAGCCTAAAGTCTTGCCTTACCAATAAATGGATAGCCTGATATAAAAAAAGTTTATTTTTGTCTGCAACAAATGGATAAAATCTGCTTAGAATAGAGTGAAACCTCTCATAAGTGGACACTCACCATCGTGGTATTTTTGTAAAAGGTCTCCGCTTATGAGAGAGGTACACAGTTTTTGATATTTTATTGAGCTAAAAAAATAAAAATATTTTTAAAGCAGACTGCTTCAACTTAGTTTGGTACAATCTCAGCTGTTGGGATTCAAAATAACTTTCAATATTTTTTATTTGTTAGAATACAATAAATCGTCTCTAGCGAATTGCTTCAAAGGCGCATTTTGTATAAGATATGTAACAAACTCGTTTATAGTTCCATTTTTTTTAATTCATAAAAAGTTTTTTTCTGCGCCACCTTGTGACACGAGCTAAGCAAACGAATTCTTCACATAAACAACAATTTTTTTGCAATTCTCAATGCATGAGTATGTACATATTCTTCAACTGGGGAGTCACTAATATCATTCATATTAATACGGATATGAACATTGGCGTAGCTATAAATTTTTTCTAGCGAGGGCATTATGACTGGTGATTTTCATGAGTATTATTAAAATAAATAATTACATGCAATTTTTAATAATTCTAGTGGAGGGGCAATAGCAATTCTTGGGGGAGTTGAATAACAGATGAACTACTATTTAAGTACAACTCTTGTTGTCGTGTTTTAACCCTTCTGCCCGCTTATGAGAAATATTATATTGTTTAAAATTTTGTGCTTGCGTTGGGTTATTAGAGTGTCCTATTATGTATGGAAAAATTAATGAATATGTTCCATCTACATAGCTTGTCCGTTTATTAGAGGCGTTTGACTATGGGAGATGTCCGTTACGAGAGGTTTTACTGAGTTCTTGAGTAAAAATTACTGCTTCACTCTAGCAGATCTGTGATTAAAAGTTGAGATTGAAAGACGCCTAGGCTAGACATAGTTTTTGTTTGGGATGCCAGATTAAGAGTTCGCTTAAATGTCGCAAATATTACAGATGAGCATTACAATCAAATATTTTATTTATTTATTAATTTCATTCACAGAATTTAATTTTTAGAGATTATTACAATACAATACGATACAATGTATATGATTGCTTGCTTTGCTATATTGTCAAATTTAGTGCTTGGTGAATGTATAAAAGTAAATAAATGAGATATGCAATAAAATAATATTGTGTGATATACATAAATATAATTTTAACTAAATTCAATATATTTTAAATAAAATTAATATTACCGAATAGGTCAGGAACAGGTAATAATGCAACACACCTCCAGTTGGGTCCATAGCGATACTGAATAAGTAAAAAAAAGAAGGGAGGTGTGAAGCATGTTCTAACTATCACTACTATCAAGATTGTATAGTAAACATTTAAAGTCAACTTGACCGCAATATACATACATCCAATGGCATTGAAATTATTTTTGCACTGGACATTTGACACTCATGCAAATGCATTCGACAGACTACAACGTAAATATGTATTTTGTACAACTGCTATTTGACACTCACCAATCTGATCGAAGGCCGCAGCATAACGCATTTGAATGAATCATAATTAATAACCACATGTGTTTATATATATAAATATAAACAATACAAAATCTATGTTTTCCAAATTTCTTATGAGACACACGCCGCACGCCTACCGTGGGAAACTAAAAGGAACAATTTGCTTATTAAGCATATACCTTTTCTTTTCTCTCTTATGTTAAGATAGGTTAAGCTTTATTCTCATAACTAGTATATAAGACAATGTATTTTTATTTTAAAATTAATTATTAAACAACATTCCTAGAGCTCCTAGCTGAGCTCAGGAAATAATCTTTATTTTGAAAATAAATAAATAAAAATAAGTTTGATAAAAACAAACCTCTATAAAAAATTAAACATCATTACTTTTATTACAGGTGTCTTAGTACACCCGGTTAGAGATATGCTGCTTAGCTATAGTAAACAAATTTCTTGCGTTAAATAACAATGCTATAAAATTATAATATATGATGATGACAAATTTGCCGCAAATATTTCAAAATGTTTCAAATTAGTTGCCAGTATTTTAGTTTCTAAATTAATATATCGCTTGTGGTCATATGCAGAAACAATACAAAAACAAGGTGAGCAAGCGTTCCCGAAACAAAACGAAATCAAACATTTTGTTACGTTTATTTTCGGACTCTGGTTTTAAATACAAAGAAATCAAAACAAAAATAAATTTATAACCGTAATAGTGTCGATTATTTTTGTTACGAAAATCACCTCTTAGCTACTGTGTCGTGACAAAAAGCGCATAGCTTTAATAATAATTTGGGATAATTAGTGCATTAGCATCGTGATTATTTACTTAAACGATGCCATAACAATGAGTAAACATCATCCGATCAGCCTGAAAATTTCCTACATCAATTTTGGCATCAAATCGCATATTTTCATTGCTGCATTCAAAATTCCAAAAAATTAAAAACCCTATATAAGCTGCGCCAGGTCTAATGTATATGCATGCACACTTTTTGTTCTAACTGCCAATATATTTGAAAGGTCAATTCTTGTAATTGAATAACTCTTAATATTTGTTTTTATTCATAAAAAAAAAATATACAAACATATGTATGCATATAACAAAATGTATTCAAACTCAATCAAATATCAGTGTTATAACCTTTTTCCATTAAATGGTTTCAGATAAGTTTAATATAAAAATCATCAAACTCAGGGACATTCAAATATTTTTTTTCATTTATGTCTAAAAGCGTTTTATATTTTTTGTTCTGTTCTTAACAATCTTCAACTAAAGAAACTTAATATACAAGTACGTACGTATGCTCAGCCATAAGGGTTCAATGTAATGTCAGCAATTTAGTGATTAAATCGCTACTGTATGCAACAAGCAAACAATACAACAACGACCGAGTACGAGTAGCAATAGAATACTTTTGTTTCTTAAGACTGACAGCACTTTATTGAATGTTGTTTTGGAAACTAGAGAAACCTTAGATCCTGAACTCTATTTGATTTTAAGTTTAAACATGTGAGTGGCTATAATGCAAATGTTTTGAAATTGAATGCTAAAAGATTTTTTGTTTTAACAAATTTTCACATATAAAATTTTTTATTTTAAATTACTAGTTTTGTTGGCAGTAATTTAACACCCTTAAGTTTAAATTATATAGAAGTGTTAACTGCAATTTTGTGGTTAAAAAGCCCTTGAAATAGTTGTTAGCATTTTTTTTGTTAACACATAATTATATGCCGAAGATGTGGGGCAAAATAATCAACTACAAAATTTTTTTTTTGTACAAATTAAATTTAAATTAAAAATAAAAACATTTAAATAGAAACAATTTGCAATGAATTAAGTTCATAATAAGCATTTTCAAAATAAAAATTATAGTAAACTAAAAGTTAATGAATTAGCATAGTATAGCACCAACAAACTTACAGTACTATGGAGAGAATTTTTAGGGGCTGGTTACATATTACGTACGGCTCCTAGGAGAGTGGGTTTAGTTTTTGATGCAGTAAGCCTAATTTTGTAAATTCCATACTTTTTAAATTAGTTGAGCATCAATTATTACATCAATTAACTGCGGACTACTGTATGATACAATTTTAGTTGTTTGTGTAAATTTTCTACAGACTTCCTTTTGTTCTTTCGGTATCAACATATTTATATCTTGTTGATGAAAAAATTATCTTCGTTTTGCATTCAAAAACATTAACGGCGAATGTTTTCATTGTAGCTAATGTGTCACACTAATTGAATCCATGTTAAAAATTATTTCTAAATTTTTTACTTAACATTTCGTTACCAACACATCGAATGTTACTAGAAAAACTTAATGTCAATAGTTTGTCTTTAAATAAAACGTTAACCCTTCGCTTGGAGATAATTTGTTTTTTAATTTTTTATTTTTTGCTTTACTTACAAACTTTGTCGTCGCTAGTGTATTCTATGATATTTTTGGTGAAGTGCATTATATTTGTTATAATATAATTTTTTACTTTTATGATTATGCAACTCACGACAATGACAATTCACGGCAGGACCTTTTGTTTGAACTATGATTGAAAAGACACCAACCAAAAACTTAATTCAATATTGTTCGTTTAACAAGCGTAACATGTTCCAGTCACTCGTTCACCGGCATCAATGCGTCTTTTTTAAGGTTTACAATTATATTTAAATATTATATTCATTTTGTTTATTGCTTAAGAATTAGTCACACAGATTTTTTCTCTGTTCGTTTTTACGATTATCTGTAAATAAAAATTATTTCATATGAAATGCTTTGATTTCCAAATAAGTTGTTCTTCAATATATTATACTAAAAGTATGAATTTAAGTGTTTGGCTAAAAAAAAATTGTCGCACTTTCAGAAAAAAGTCTGCAAAGACTATATTTCACACTGCAACTACCGCTCTATACCAGCACTACAGACTTGTACTAAAACTCGTGTCTCAAATAAACCCCTCCACCGGTTTATACTAAGGAAACAGTCTTGCTATAAGAGCCGAGCTAGTATCGTATGCAGCACTTATTGTGTTATACTACGACAGTTGTCATAATTAAGAATACAGTCTTATACTAAGACTACCGATTTATACTAAATACTACCTCTTATACTAAGACTGCCATCTTATACTAAGACTACCGTCTTATACTAGGACTACCGTCTTATATCAATACTACCTTCTTTTACTAAGAGCACCGTCTTATACTAGGAAAACCGTCTTATATTAAGACTACCGTCTTTTACTAAGACTACCGTCTTTTACTAAGATGACCGTCTTATACTAAGAGTACCTTATTGTAGTAAGACTGCTGTCTTTTACTAAGACTACTGTCTTTCACTAAGGCTACCGTCTTTTACTAAGACTACCGCCTTTTACTCAGACTACCGCCTTTTACTCAGACTACCGTGTTTTACTAAGACTACCATCTTGTAGTAAGACTACTACTGTCTTGTACTATAACTACCGTTTTATACAAAGACTACCATCTTCTACTAAGACTAAGGTCTTATACCAAAACTACTGTCTTATATTAAGACCACTGTCTCATACTAAGACTACTGTCGTATACTAAGCCTACTTATATTATACTGAAACTGTTTTCTTATAATAAGACTATTGTCGTATACTAAGACTATCATCTCATACTAAGACTACCACCGTCTTAGACTAAGTCTATCATCTTATACTAAGACTATCATCTTATTGTTTTGCAATATCGTCAATACTTTCCATAATCTATCACAAAATCGTGCAGTTGACAGCACTAAGCAACATGGACTCTTTTTCTTCTTCATGTATCAGTTTCTTTTACATTAACGAAAGTCTAGTCATGTTGAAATTTCTTATTTCAATATGGAAAAATATTAATTTACAGTATTAATTTTATTTATTTTTAAGTATCTCAATATACATTTTCTATTATATTGAAAACTATTGAATTAATGTTACGCGTTCTTATTTTTAAGTTGCTGCTTTTCATGAGTGTACGTATCGTTAGCTGATATTGAAAATTAATTAACTACACTTTTTGAATTTTATGGGAGAGAGAAAAAACTAAATACATTTTAATTTTTACTACATATTAATTAATTTAAAATGCTATTTTGAACATATTTGTTAGTTATATACATAGCTTACGCATTTCAGCTGACCATATATTATAAGTAAACTCAAAGCAGAAAATATGATAGTATACCCCGTTCAATTACCCATCGGTTAAATACCTTTATCGCTTATTTACCCCAAATATTTAATCCCAGTTTTTTTACACTCATTTACTGAGCTTACATCTGGCATTTTATATGTGCCATGTGCCCAAAAAAAACGTAACCACTAATTAGTAATGAAAAACTGTTTGATTCAGATATGTATTTATTGTGGTTACGTTGTTTTGGGCACATGGCACACATGAAATGCCAGATGTAAACTCAGCCTAAGACACTTAAATCGTCTTTCTTTCTAGAACATTGGTTATTAAAATTTTTCTTATTTTATGATTTTGGGGCTTCCATTCCATTTCATTTTATGAATTTTTCCCAGTATTCACCATACGGCCATTAGTTTTAAAAAATTTAATTTTTTAACATAAATTACATCTAAAAAAATATACACTCATACATACATCCTGTATGTTCTGCAATATCGTCATTACTTTCCATACCTCAATAATCTATCACAAAATCGTGCAGTTGGCACCACTAAGCAACATGGACTCTTTTTCTTCTTCATTTATCAGTTTCTTTTAAGTATTTCAAACAGTGCGTGGACGTTCGTAAGTAAATTAATTAAAATTAAATATTTAATAGTTAAAAGTGGTTTTTTGATTGAAATTTTTGCATTAAAATATAGTGCAATAATATTTTTATTTGTGCGTGATAAAATATTTTAAGAAGGTTCAATATTAATTATTAATTTTATGTTTTAAAAAAAGTGTTTTATTAATATCATCATCTTAGTCTCAATTAATTGATATGTACATACATATGTATGTATGTATGTAACTTCGTCGCGTTCGGTCGGTCGTATAGTGTTTGTATATACATATGTATGTATGTATGTAAGTATGTATGTAATCATGCTTGTTTATCTTTTTATCAACGTAACAAGTGAGTGCAATCAAAAATTACAAGAGAACAAGGAGAACAAGTGATAGAATATTAATAAATGTAAGTATGAGAGACATATTTGTTACATACAATACAGCGTTGCCAAATGTGCAGATTTATCTGTTTTTCGCTGTTTTTTAAGCTATTGAGCAGAGTTGCAGTGTTTTGTTTAAAAAATCAGTTTTTCTTTAAAATAATCTCTTTTTATTTTTTTGATTTTGATTTCTTACTTTTCAGTACATTTTGACATTCAAATAAATATTTTAAACCATCACTAACTAATTGTTTGCCGTACACATAGTGTCCACAGCTATTGAATTTATATGATAATGAATGTCAAATTGATATCTGGATGAAAATTCATCATGTATAGACTAAATCTATGAGTATTATATCAGCGTTATGATATAATCATCAGAGCTCACGGACTGATAAATTGATCTTGATATCAAATGTCATTTTATGTGTTACTGTGCATTTACCCCCTTATGCAAAAACGATCGTTAAACTTAAAGTTGGTTTAACAAACGAATTTTGTATGACAAAACTGGTTTTAAAGCATGCCTTAACTTTAACAATCTTTTTTGCATAAGGGCATTAACGTTTATTTGTTATACTAAGAGTACCGTCTTGTAGTAAGACTACTGTCTTGTACTATGACTACCGTTTAATATAAAGACTTACTATCTTCCACTAAAACTAAGGTCTTATACCAAAACCACTGTCTTATATTAAGACCACCGTCTTATACTAAGACTACCATCTTATATTATACTTAAACTGTTTTCTTATAATAAGACTATCGCCGCATAGTAAGATTATCATCTTATACTAAGACTACTTACTGTCTTATCCTAAGACTGAAGACTGATATGTTGTTAGTATTAGCAGCCAGGTATGACTAAAGTGCTGAAATTCCATTTTTCATTGAAACAAGTTATTTCTCAACAAAATTTTTAAATACATACTTACTCCTTCACAACTTTGCTCAACTGAGCTAATTTCACCATATAAAATGCGAGCACGCTGGTACCATCAGCAAAATATCAATTTCTATTTGAAATCGCTACAGCAATAATCTAACCGCTGGCGCAAACACTTGATTGCGCATGCTTGTATGCTGTTGAGGTGTATGGGTCCCTTAAGTTTTATACTTTAACTTAAGTTTTACACTAAGGGCAGTGTCTTATACAGAGATTATGGTTGTATATAAATATCATATTTATTTGATCTCTTACCACTATCTGCAAAATAATAAGGTTTTACTAGTACTTCTGTCTTATACGGGCTTAGACTGCCTTTTGGTAACACTTTATTTTTATTTTCTTACATTAAGACTACTGTGTAGTGCAGAGACTAAAGTCTTATACTGAGACTACTATTTTATGCTGAAAGTACCACCTTATACAAAGACTGTCATTTTATGCCAAGCCCTTAAGCTACTAACGCCTAAAATCAAAGATTTAGTTCTCCCTGATTTTAACAAGTCCTTGTGAGCAATTAAATTACTTTTAAATAATTCTTTTTAAACAGCACTACATGTCGCTTACTAATGTTTTGTTGTGAGGGTATTTTTAATTTAATGCAGAATAAAATAAAGTCGAATGCAATTTTTTTTTTGTTATGAAACTTAAATCAAGAAGCATTTAGTGGCAACTATAACAAATCAGTTATTGCCATAGTAGAATTTTTGTTGTATTAAGTCACGTGCATTTATGAGAACTAGAATAATATAAATTAAGTTGTGTATAGTGAAGGGTATATATTGTCTTAAAGCCAACTTAAATGTCACATTAGTTCAACATTATTGCAAAGTCGTGTCAATTTATTAAAAGCATTTATTTATTTTTCTCTCTTTCTAGAACGACAAAAAAGTTAGAAAAAAGTATAACTATTGCTTTTTAATGTATGGATTTTTCTTTTTTTTTCGTGTTCCCTCATTTATTTTATATAAAAACTATGTTACAAATAATGAAAAAGCTATTTACTTTCAAATGGTTTTAAAATTTTCTACATTAAATATATGTATATATATAGAAGAGCTAAACAATTTCAAGTCATAAAAATGCTACTTGCACTTTTGAAAATCTAAGAAATAAAAGTACCCGGTGAAATGTTCTCAAAAGCAATTACATGGCAACAGGTTTCTTAATGTGTTGTAACTTAAAGCGCAAACAATTTTAAATATCGGAAAGTTTGTCACAGCAATTTTTCCTCTAACTGTTACTAAGCTTTTTGTTTGATACGATAATGGAAAATCAGAAAAGTAGTAGTTTGAGAGCTTATGACGAATGTACCAAAGTGCTACACTCAAGTTCACTACATTAAAAAGAAGAGCTTCTAATGCTAAAGGGTCCCATACACTACAACAGCATGCATGCGCAATCAACTGTTTGTGCCAGCGATTTGGTCGTGTATGGGCATTTTGTGTGGTTGTACGTTTTGCTGTAGCGATGTCAAATAGAGTTTGGTATTTTGGTGATGGTACCAGCTTGTTGGTGTAGTATATGGTGAAATTAGCTCAGTTGAGCAAAGTTGCCAAGGAATAAATATGAGTTTAAAAATATAATTTGTTGAAACATAATTTGGTTCAATGGAAAATTGAATTTGAGCACTTCAGTTATACATGGCTGCTAATATTAATAACAAAATAAATAATAATTGCAACAAAAACTATGTCACTATTCATAGCTACCCTTCCTGAATTTTTGTTAAGAAGAGAATATTGCACCAGTTTGCTGGTATATTATGTATTTTGAGCATAATTGTTCAATCGCTTAATTGGGCGTGCATGATGTTGTAGGGTATGGGTCGCTTAAGACTACCTACTGTCTCATACTAAGACTATACTAGAACTACTGTATTATACTAAAACTAGTGTCTTATACTAAAACTAGTGTCTTATACTAAGAGTACTTTATTATACTAAAACTACAGGCTCGATAAGCTGTTTCCTACGTTGCAGTTAGATTACATTACAGTCACTTAACTCAGCCTTTAGTATAAAACAAAAGCCCTTCTTTAAGATATATGTATATCGTAGTACAAGATAGTAGTCTTAGTACAAGCCAGTAGTTTTAGTATAATAAAGTATTCTTAATATAAGACACTAGTTTTAGTATAAGACAGAAGTCTTGGTATAGTCTTAGTATGATACATTAAGTAGTGTTAAGTGGCCCATACCCTACAACAGCACTTTTTGTTTTAATTTTTAATTGAAGTAGTGAAAATAAGTCAACGAAATGAGCGAATATGTCATTGAAAACCTTTTTCAAATACATTAATTCTGTACAACTCAATTATTTCCTTAAGCTGATGTTTGAAAAAATTAAAGGATGAAATAAAGACGGAAAAGAGATCAATGCCAAATAAAAACTTGTTGCTTAAGCAGAGGCTTAGGCCAGGTTTACATCGGTGTGCCAAATGTCACACAAGCGTAAAAAAAGCGTAACCACTAATTACGAATGCCAAACTGTTTTATTCAGACATGTATTTATTAAGTTAAATAGTTCCATACATAGCTAATAGACAATTCTATAGAATCCAACATGATTGGAAACGGTTAAAATCAATAAATACATGTCTGAATCAAACAGTTTTTTATTAGTAATTAGTTGGTTACGCTATTTTGGGCAAATGACACACAAGAAATGCCAGATGTAAACTCAGCCTTAGAAGCAATTAAGTAAAGGAGAAGGAAAAAAAGTTATAATATATGCCAAAAGCAAAGGAAAAAGTTTGAGCTTCAGCTAGATGCAGGGAAAGTGCCTATTAAATGGGGGGTCAAGAGACAATCTACTGTACGCTAAATCACTTTTTGATTCCTATTCTTTAACATTAAAACAACAAAAACAAGCAATTTAAAATTTTTTTTCTTGTATTTGGTAAAAAAACTGCATTTAGCCCCAATTGCTACCAAGGAATTGGTCAGAATAACTGAATCCATTTTGTAATATAGCATATAGCATAGTTGATAACTAATAATATTTTATTATCTTTTATGGATTTGATTATTTTATATTTAAATTATCTATAATACTTTCCCTTATTTAAAATTACTTGGTAGTGTATTAAAATATATATATGTATATATAAATGTCTTAGATAGGGTTTTTCTTTTCCCGGACTTTTTCCTTTCACGAAAAAGTTGTAATGATTTTTTAATTTTCCGGGAATTCCAGTATATAACGATAAAAAATATTCATTAGCTTAAATCATTAAAAATAAATAAATACTAATTCATGAGATCTATCAAATAATAATGTTTGTTTAAACATTAACAAATTATATAATTTCAGATCATTATAAAATAAAAATTCATACACACATATCGTTAGCTGAAATTCAAAATTAATTAACTACTATTAGTGATAACCTCTATAGAAAATGGAAAAACATAAAATGAGTAGTGATACTTATAAATGTATTTACCAAAGGTAAATCAATAATTGTATACACAATAATTTCTCATATTCCATTTCATGAAAATTTAAGTTAAATATCTGATGTTAATAATAATCTCTACCCCAGTAGATAAAAATGGGTGCTGTTGAAGTGCGTGAGTGCCCAGCTAATAAAGTCTAGTTTAATTTTTCTTCTCTTCTTGAGAAACTCACATTAATCAATAAAAATATTTCATTCCATAAAAATTGAAATTACTGAACTTAAGCCTGATTAAGAAATTATTTCTGATTAAAATTCACTACAGTTCAATTAAATCTAAAAATGTCTCACTTAATTAACTACACTTTTTCAATTTTATGTGAGAGTGAAAAAAACTAAATAAAAATATTCAAGTGACTGAAGTAATGTTTTTTCATTTTCATTTTTACTTTATTTAAAATTCTATTTTGAAGATATTGTTAGTATGTAAATAGCTTACTCATTTCAGCTGACCATATATTATAAGTAAACTCAAAGCAGTAAATATGACAGTATACCCCGTTCAATTACCCATCGGTTAAATACCTTTATCGCTTATTTACCCCAAATATTGAATCCCAGTTTTTTTACACTCATTTACTGAGCTTACATCTGGCATTTTATATGTGCCATGTGCCCAAAAAAAAAACGTAACCACTAATTAGTAATGAAAAACTGTTTGATTCAGATATGTATTTATTGTGGTTACGTTGTTTTGGGCACATGGCACACATGAAATGCCAGATGTAAACTCAGCCCAAGACACTTAAATCGTCTTTCTTTCTAGAACATTGGTTATTAAAATTTTTCTTATTTTATGATTTTGGGGCTTCCATTCCATTTCATTTTATGAATTTTTCCCAGTATTCACCATACGGCCATTAGCTTTAAAAAATTTAATTTTTTACATAAATTACATCTAAAAAAATATACACTCATAAATACATCCTGTATGTTCTGCAATATCGTCATTACTTTCCATACCTCAATAATCTATCACAAAATCGTGCAGTTGGCAGCACTAAGCAACATGGACTCTTTTTCTTCTTCATTTATCAGTTTCTTTTAAGTATTTCAAACAGTGCGTGGACGTTCGTAAGTAAATTAATTAAAATTAAATATTTAATAGTTAAAAGTGGTTTTTTGATTGAAATTTTTGCGTTAAAATATAGTGCAATAATATTTTTATTTGTGCGTGGTAAAATATTTTAAGAAGGTTCCATATTAATTATTAATTTTATGCTTTAAAAAAAGTGTTTTATTAATTTCATCATCTTAGCTTCAATAAATTGATATGTACATATGTATGTATGTATGTAACCTCGTCGCGTTCCGTCGGTCTTGCAATATGTGCATGTACATATGTATGTATGTATGAAAGTATGTATGTAAGCATGCTTGTTTATCTTTTTATCAACGCACAGTGGCGTGAATTAAAAAAAAAGTGGTAAAAAGTCCGCAACTTTTGAACTAGTTAACCGATTTCGATAAAACCAACTGTTTTGGAAAGTAGAAGTGTTGAAATTTTTAGAAAGCATATTTTGAGGCACCCTGTTGTAAGACAGGGTAGCTCCAAACAGCCTCAAAGTGGGAAAGTGCGGGTATCGGAATTCTTTCGGAGCTTGTAACTTTTGTAAATAGGGACCGATTTCAATAATTTTTTCAGCGGGACAATCTACGTTAAGAAATAAAAATAAAACATGCTAAGAGTACCATTTTATCTCTTTAAGTTTCCAAGTTATTTGACTTGAAAAATTTATTTTTTAATTTTTGGCCCTGACTTTTTTTATTCGTTAGTACATAACTTCTTTATTACTTGGCAAAAATCAGTATCTTTTATTGTTTTTGAAAGAAAACTTCATTACAATTCATATAAAAAAAAAATTTTTTTATATCTCAAAAATTGAAGCAAGGAATAATTTTGCAATTTGGATTTTTAAAAATTATGAAAAAATTTGGTATATTTTGTGAAAAAAGTATTCTTAATTTTTTTGGAATATTTTAAAAAATTATTAAGTATTTGATAAACACTTTGATTGTTTCTGAGAAAGGAGACATTGAGAAAGGCTGTGAAATAAATTTTGGAGATTGTTGCTGGTGCACCCTACATTCAGCATTGGTCGAAAACTAGCAATTTTTTTAAAAAAAAACCGATTTTCGGATGTGGCAAAAAAATTGCACGGTCGTTTTTGTAAATTTTTTGGTTTTTTATTATAAATAAATTTGTTATAAGTAACCTGTAAGAAACTCTTGACATCCTACACATAAATGTAGGCAGGAGAGGAGATTTTCTAAAAATTCTAAAATTTTTCTAACACAATTTTTCCCAATAAGAAAAAAGTATTATAAAATTATAAATTGGGAATCATTTTAATTTTTATCAATAGTATACATTTAGCTTTGCAAACTTAAAAAAAATTATTCTCCTACCTTCAATACTTTTTGAAATATTCGAAATCCAATTTTGATTAAAAATTTTAATTTTCTAAATTTTTTATTTTTGTCTAAATTATTGATCTTATTTTCTTTACTGCAAATGTTTCTTAATTTTTTCTATGTTATTACAATAGTAGATACAATTGTCTATTCAACGGTATATAATATGTATTCCTTTGCCATTATATCAGTCTTAAAATGTATACACAAATATAACACCTCAGGTAACAATTTACGTGTTTTATCTGTTACTCAAACAAACCCACATTTTTTATGAACTCTTGAAGCTGTTATTAAATACTTTCTTTACTTAAATACAATAAAATATAAGAATTTATATACACACAGTATATTTATATACCCACAAGGACAAAGGTAGCTGCGCGCACATCTCCAATATGGGTGTGGTTTTACCTGATATTTGTATCGGTTTTTTATTCGTAGCTTGTAAAATAGCTATTTATTTAAGCTGCGATGCATTTAATGTCATTATTTCAGTTATAGCTATCATGGAAATAACAATTAAAAATAAATCGCTCTGCAAATTAATGTGGGAAAACCTCACTGATGGTAGTACTCGGTTGGACAAGGTAGACCAAATGATGTACATAATATCTACTACATATGGTTTATCTGTAAACACCGATTTATCGAAAAAACTTGAAAATTTTTTTAAATTATATGAAAAGAAGATACGTGAATGCAATAAATCAATTTCTAAATTTCAGAATAAAAATCAGGATTGGTTAGATATGGGACTATCTACGGAAATATACCCAAAGAAGTTTGGTCGGCCAAATAAAGATTACGATAACGTTCAACGCAGGAGCAAAAGGATTAAACAAGAAGACTTGATAAATACGTATTCGGAAAATGAAATCAAAGATTCATTCAAATTGATTTTAGCGAAGACTCAACTTAAAGAAGCAGGCAAAATCGTAGATGTGCTACCAGTTGCGTCTCCAAAAAGATTAAGACGGATGGTGGAAAGCATTCCAACGCCAAAATATAGTAAACATTTTACGGTGGAAGATGGACTAGCACTCATTCTTAATTTGGGCCTTTCAAGAAATAAATACGATATCTTAAGGAAGGTGCTTAAAGAAAAAAGTGGGCCTTTGCCATCAAGTACATTGTTGTTAAAAAGAAAATCGGAAATTTTGCCACATCCGATAACAGTGGATAGCCGAAGTGCAGTCATTAGTTTGTCAGACCTTCTTCATAATACAGCATCAAGACTCATCGCTACTTTTGACGAAAGACACTTACATAGATACATGTAATAATTCTGAACTAACACTAATATACAAATGGGGATGTGATGGATCATCTGGATTTTCAGAATATAGACAGCCCAGTGAATACGATAATGACTTTTCCAAAGTTTTAATGGCATCGTTAGTACCATTAAGGCTTCGACTACATAATGAAATGCCTTCAACAAGTAAAAATGCATTTAAAGATGTGTGGGTAAATACTACTCCAGGCTCAAAGTTTTTATGCCGACCAATACGTTTTGAATACATCAAGGAAAACAAAGAAACAACTCAAAATCTGGTTGATGGTATAAAACATGAAATTTCTAATATGGAACCCATTGACGTTCATATATTAGGACGAGTAATAACAGTATCTTTTAGACCTTATTTAACAATGATAGATGGAAAAGTTGCAAATGCAATAACCGATACAAAATCTTATTTGATTTGTAATATATGCGGAAAGAAAAATTCCGATTTTAAGGACATTGAGAATTATACTCCAACTAATGAAGATGCCCTTAAGCTTGGAATATCACCACTTCATGCTCGGATTCGATTCATGGAGTACATTTTACACCTATCTTACGACAATAAATATCGCAGTGTACCAGAACTTCAGAACGTTCCAGTTGCGAATAATTCTGCTTTAAAACAGATACGGTTGGAAGAAAAGAAAAGAATTCAAGATGAGTTTATGAAACGTGGCTTAATCATTGACAAACCTTTATATGGCTATGGAAACTCCAATAATGGCAACACTGCCAGGCGATTTTTTGATGACCCTGAAACCACATCTTCTATAACTGGTATTAGCTTTAATCTCATAAGACGTTTCAAAATAATACTGGCCGTCATAAATAGCAAAAAGTTAATTAATAAGGACAAATTTGAAAAATATGCAAAAGACACCCTGATTCTAATAAATGAATTATATCCATGGAAATCAATAACTCCAACAGTACATAAAGTGCTAGCACATACAAAAGAAATAATAGAAAACAACATTCTTCCTCTGGGGGAACTAACCGAAGAAGCACAGGAAGCTAGAAATAGAGATGTTAAGCAATATCGACTTTTCAATACACGTAAATGCTCTAGAGTTGCTCAAAATAATGATTTAATGCATCATTTGCTATTGTCTTCAGATCCAGTCCTACAAGGCATAAGAATGAAATGGTTGCCAAAAATAAGTATTGAAATCGAGAAGGACGATCCCGAAGCAGAGGAAATTAATAGCTTGCTAGGCCATGATGTCTCAGATTATTTTAAAGCAAATTCTTGAAGTAAAACCCAAATATAAATTAAAAACAACATATGTATGTATCCATGCACTTAGATATGAGTAATAAAGAAAATGAAACTGAACTTATTAAATATATTTTTAATACAATTATCAGAATCAAAACGAGAAATTTAGTTGTAAGTTTTCATAGATATGTACATTGTACATATATATCTTGATACATGAGTATTTATATTCACGCAAACAAATATCTGATATCATGGCAAAAAGTCTCTGGAATTCTCTGTCAAATTATATTCAAAACTTAGGCAATTTAGATGCGTTTAAAAAGGCGCTACATAAAAAAATGTTCGTAATTTAATGTTCTAATGTTAAATTAACTACTAATTTTTTTAAATAAATAAATAACTCAATCTATTTGTCCTTGTAGGTATATAAATATACTTCAAGAGTTCATAAAAAATGTGGGTTTGTTTGAGTAACAGATAAAACACGTAAATTGTTACCTGAGGTGTTATATTTGTGTATACATTTTAAGACTGATATAATGGCAAAGGAATACATATTATATACCGTTGAATAGACAATTGTATCTACTATTGTAATAACATAGAAAAAATTAAGAAACATTTGCAGTAAAGAAAATAAGATCAATAATTTAGACAAAAATAAAAAATGTAGAAAATTAAAATTTTTAATCAAAATTGGATTTCGAATATTTCAAAAAGTATTGAAGGTAGGAGAATAATTTTTTTTAAGTTTGCAAAGCTAAATGTATACTATTGATAAAAATTAAAATGATTCCCAATTTATAATTTTATAATACTTTTTTCTTATTGGGAAAAATTGTGTTAGAAAAATTTTAGAATTTTTAGAAAATCTCCTCTCCTGCCTGCATTTATGTGTAGGATGTCAAGAGTTTCTTACAGGTTACTTATAACAAATTTATTTATAATAAAAAACCAAAAAATTTACAAAAACGACCGTGCAATTTTTTTGCCACATCCGAAAATCGGTTTTTTTGAAAAAAAATTGCTAGTTTTCGACCAATGCTGAATGTAGGGTGCACCAACAACAATCTCCAAAATTTATTTCACAGCCTTTCTCAATGTCTCCTTTCTCAGAAACAATCAAAGTGTTTATCAAATACTTAATAATTTTTTAAAATATTCCAAAAAAATTAAGAATACTTTTTTCACAAAATATACCAAATTTTTTCATAATTTTTAAAAATCCAAATTGCAAAATTATTCCTTGCTTCAATTTTTGAGATATAAAAAAATTTTTTTTTTTATATGAATTGTAATGAAGTTTTCTTTCAAAAACAATAAAAGATACTGATTTTTGCCAAGTAATAAAGAAGTTATGTACTAACGAATAAAAAAAGTCAGGGCCAAAAATTAAAAAATAAATTTTTCAAGTCAAATAACTTGGAAACTTAAAGAGATAAAATGGTACTCTTAGCATGTTTTATTTTTATTTCTTAACGTAGATTGTCCCGCTGAAAAAATTATTGAAATCGGTCCCTATTTACAAAAGTTACAAGCTCCGAAAGAATTCCGATACCCGCACTTTCCCACTTTGAGGCTGTTTGGAGCTACCCTGTCTTACAACAGGGTGCCTCAAAATATGCTTTCTAAAAATTTCAACACTTCTACTTTCCAAAACAGTTGGTTTTATCGAAATCGGTTAACTAGTTCAAAAGTTGCGGACTTTTTACCACTTTTTTTTTAATTCACGCCACTGTGCAACGTAACAAGTGAGTGCAATCAAAAATTACAAGAGAACAAGGAGAACAAGTGATAGAATATTAATAAATGTAAGTATGAGAGACATATTTGTTACATACAATATAGCGTTGCCAAATGTGGAGATTTATCTGTTTTTCGCAGTTTTTTAAGCTATTGAGCAGAGATGCAGTTTTTGTTTGAAAAATTAATTTTTCCTTAAAATTATCACTTTTTAGTTTTTTTGATTTTGATTTCTTACTTTTCAGTACATTTTTACACTCAAATAAATATGTATTTCAAACCATCACTAACTAATTGTTTACCGTACACATAGTGTCCACAGCTGATGAATTTATATGATAATGAATGTCAAATTGATATCTCGATGAAAATTAATCATGTATAGACTCAATGTATTAATATTATATCAGCGTTATAATATGTATAATCATCATCAAATGTCATTTTATTTGTTACTGTGTACTAAACGTTTATTTATTAAACAATTTTAGTTTAAAAATGGCTGTAAAACAATTACTTGTGATAAAAAAAAATTGAACAACACGCAAATTAGATATTTTTGGCAAGTACTTTTCAAATATTTGTGTGATTGATCATGATATAAAATAATTAACGTCTACCCCTTTATGGTGATATTAATGAAAAAGTGACTGTTGCTCTGCCGGTGTGATATTACGATTTGTGATATAAAATCATCAGGTGTGCACACTATGTTATACACGATCATAACATACACGTCAAGTGCAATTTATATGGAAAATAGTACGAGTATTGTGTGTAGAATGTAAAAAATATTCAAAATTTTTTTGTTTTTCATACAAGTTTCAATAATAATGAATGCAAAGACAACGTCTGAGTTTCTATGTATTTCTTCGTTGAAGAAGATAAATGTTTTAAGGTTTGGATACTTTCTTTTTGTGTTCTATATACTCGTACATATGTATGTACATAATTTTTACTTGGCAAGAAGTTTTCTACAATTAAGTTTTTAGTGATTACACTACTTTTTTGTAGTATTAATCACATAATTCTAAATAATTATTTTATTTACAATATTTTTTTTTAAAGAAAATGAAATTCGAAAACGTATTCTATAACAAAACGGTGTCTCAAGAAAAGCGATACTTAAGATTTTATAACTGTGAGCTAATATGCCCAAATTAAGTAATTTGCGGATTGATTTCCCATAAAAAAATTATTTAAAAAAGGAAAGTTGGTGTTTGCGTTTTTCTTTCGCCGAAATAATTCTCTGTTATTATTAGTACAGAGTAACTTTGTTCCAAATTGTTATTAAACAAAAGTTTTGTTTCTTTTATGTTATAAAAAAAAAATCGAATACAAAAACACTTACAACACATAATGGAAACACTTCGAGATAATTTTCTTAAATCAACTTGATTTGCTCATAATGGAAACGTACCATTAGGTAAAATAAGTTACTTAACGCAGCATTTTCCGGGATACCATTGTATAGGCAGTTTACGTTATGCTTTTTTTATAAGTTTTATTAAGAAATGTAATGCTGTTGGAATTTTTGGCAATTTTTGTCATCATTTCATAAAATAAAATTTTACTCTCATTCTCATAAATCTGCCATAAAAAAATCCCAAGAACTACCACACAAATCTCCCGGGATTTATTTCCCGGAAAATGTGCGGGAGTTCCCAGGTTTTTTTCAACAAGAAATTACGTATGCAAACCCTGGTCTTAAGTCTTATAGATTTTTTTTCCATGTAATTTAATTCATTTTCAATACTTAAAGATCGTGACAAATTTAACCTAATGTCTGAAAATTATACACAAAAATAACTAAAACTTATATAAAAGCATAAAAAGCCATATTATAAATAAAAGTAACACAACAAAAAATTTGTTTGACCAAGCAACTTAAAATTAATCATATCGTATGATTACGAGTATTGCAGGAAAATGTTAAGCACATTTTGTAATTCAAAATACATTTGTACACTTTTTGGTGTTGCTACATACCATATAAAGTTATTTAAAAATTTATTTGTTGGTATGGATGTAACACTGCTGTTCTACCTTTAACAGTTGTGGCATTCAATAAGGTGAGTCAATAAACACCATTAGAGTATTGAAAATTTTAGTCAGTTGTTAGTTCAGTTTCTTAAGAAGCAGCGATTATAATGTGGTAACAACAACTTTAAGCAGAATTATTGGTTTCAAATTATATTTAAAAAAAGGTTTAATTTACCGCTTATTTTAAAGTTTTTTTTTTCGTCTAGTTGCAGTTAATATGAATCTCTTTAAAAGTTTTGGCTTTACAATTTTATGTATGTTTTTTTTTTGTATTTTTCTTCAAACAAAGTATTGGGCACAAGTAGTAATTGTTGACAGTTGAATGCACGTTGCATGTCAAATTTTGACAAAAAGATAAATGGTTCTGGTTTCAAATGAAAAATTGTCAGGGTTTGTATTAGAACGACTCAAGCCTTTACTGTAACAGAGCCGACACAGAGAGAGAGAGACACATTTACCATAATATTTAGCATTAAGTATATGTATGACCTTTTCATAGTCCGAAATAAATATCAAATTACAAAAATCTTAACATAAACATAATTCTTTTGTAGTTTCTTGTTTCCTTCGAAATGAAACCGTAAATATTAAATGTGTTTTAAAATTTTTGTTTCGCAAGAAAATAAATAAGAGCGAGTTAATTTTTACATATCTGAAGCATGCTAAGACATGCGAGGGTAGCCAAAATATTTGCCATTATAATTTTTGTTAACAGAAGCATTTTGGAAATGGGCCTCATTCTAAATAAAAAAAATCAATATGCTATTAAGATTTAGTTTTTCATAATTAATCTTAATTTGCACTACGCAAGTTTTATTGTTAAGCTGATTAGTTTGTTGGAGAGAGAGAGACGTGGGGAACAGAAACGTCTCTTTACCCCTCGTCTATCTTTCCTAAAAAAACTAATCAGCTTAGCAATACGACTTGCTTAGTGTAAATTGGGACTTTTTGGGTTTTAAGACTTAGATAATATAGCAGAATTCAAAATAAATCTATAAAGAAGTAGTTAACAAATTTATTTACGAGGCCTGTGCTCACTTTATGATTTTTTTTAGTGAAATCAGTTCCATAAGATTTTCTGTTATTTGTCAAAAAGAGGCGTGAAGAATATTCTACAAAATTGTTTCAAACACTGGTATCACGCTAATGTTAATATACTTAAGCTCTGTCTTCTAAAGCTGCTTTTAGAAATTTTATGAAGTTTGATAAAAAAAATTTTTTAATGTAAATTTTGGTATATGTATGTATGCATATAATTCAAATTTTATTTCAAAGTTGTTTCTCTTTTCTTTAGTAGTTTTATAGAAACTGCTGAATTTTGTTAAACTGTACTAAATACTTCCCAAATAACCCTCGTTTTAACACAATAGTTGTATCTTTTTCAAACACATTTTAAATGTTTGATAGATATCTTCGAAAAACCGCGAACAACCACCACCTTATGTAAAAATAATTAAAAAAAATATACATGGCGCATGCGCCAATGGCTTATTCTACTAACCGGCATATATTTGTTATTTTTGGCTCCTTAGAGATTTTTAAGAAAAAGACACAAAAAAGCAAAAATAAACACAGCAAATGTGTTGCAATTAAATTTGTTACTTTTTTCCTGCATGTTACAACTGAACCCGTCTCATGTGTACTTTTTTTTTAAGTACGTTTATATTAGCACAAAATGTGTTTTAAATGTTCAATTTGCTTGTAAGGCTTGTGTGCTCATAGAAAAAGGTTTAAGCTTAAAGCAGAGTTTCCGAAAAGTGAGGCCAGGGAACGCTTGAACGGTTTTTATACTCGTATATGAAACTAGGCTCATTCAAATAAAAACTATTCGTATTGTTCTAAAAAAAAAAAAACTCATAGGTATTCGAGCTATTGCTACGTTTTGAAATTCGCGCATAAGGCTGAGCTTACATCTGGCATTTCATGTGTGGTATGTGACCAAAAAAGCGTAACCACTAATTACTAATGAAAAACCGTTTGATTCAGGCAGGTATTTATTAACTTAAATAGTTTCATACATAACTAATAGACAATACTATAGAATTCTATATGATTGGAAACATTTTAAATCAATAAATCCAATAAAAATTTTAAAACATTATTAAGATATTAAAAAATTTTTGACTAATGTTTTCTATATAATATTTGATTAAATTAACGCTTAAAATTGTTCAGTGGGTCTATACTGGCATAGTACGCCCAATTCTCATGTATGGGCTCATCATGTGATGGCCGTCCTTGGAGAAAAATACATATCTTGATATGTTAGACAAGGTTCGAAGAGTTGTATCTTTTTATATATCCAGTGCTCTTTGCACTACTCCTACGGATGCATTGGAGATGCAACTACACCGTGTTCCTTCCTCCATCCCTCCCTCCCCTGCTCTACTACATGAACGTCTTTACAAAACCTGAATACCATCTACAGAATTCCAGAAGAATGGTACTCCAGGCAGAAAAACAAGTGTTGATTTTTATACGGATGGCTCCAAGACACAAGAAGGTGTCGGATTAGAAGTATTTTTAGGGACATTATATTTTCGTATTACAAAGCAATTTCCGGATCACTACAGTGTCTACCAGGCAGAGATCCTTGCTGTAAGGGAAGTTGTATATTCACTCTTATTCTAATTGTCGACATTGACGTCACTTTAACACAATACCAAAAAATTGGGGCTTGTTTACTCGCTCTCGAGACAAATTTTGTGCTACTGGCAATCTATTTCCATTTAAACCTGCCAACAGGAGTCAGTTGTTTTCGCCAACGGATACACAAGCTTTAATTTTTTGGTGTTGTGTTAAAGTGACGTCGATGTCGACAATTAGAATAAGGGTGATTGTTTGAAAGTGAATATCACTGTGACGACTTTAATTAGCAGATACACTGATAATCGAGCAACTATTATGGCCATTGACTTCCTGCTTATAAAAACAACAACAGCCATTGAATACCGATCAGTTCTTAACAAGATAAAGGGTTTCAGGGGAACTCTGGTTCTAATGAACTTACTAGAACTAGAACAATCTTACAGATTCCACCGGAATTGGAATGTGTGTGTTTAATCCTACTCTCTTGCAAAATCAGCTGAAGCGCAAAAGAGAAGATGAAACAAATAGAAGGTGGGTAATAGGGGCTTCCGAATTTTGATATTGAATAACATGCTGAATTTACATCTATTGGTTGTCGTTTATTTAGTCTGTCCTGCTAAACTATCACGAAGGGAAATAGCGTTGAATAGCACGTTCAAATAATAAAATCATTTTATAAAAGTGGTTGCTATGTTCGAATAACTTTCCGCGCACTTCATCAGGTCATATTAGATCAGATCAGATCGCCTTAATTATCTCACCAAGAGAGCTTTTGCCAGTGCGGTAGATAAGTTTGGGTACACTGTTGTTAATAAATGATTTGCCAACACAAATTCATTAAATCAGTCAATATTTTGTATGAATGCGGACCTACAAATAATTTAGTAAATTCTTATAATAATTTTGTAAACTACAAAATTTAAGAGAGTTCGATAGAGCGCTAAATATCCATGATAATTTACTTGTTTTGTCCAGAATTATATGATATTAATACCAACGACACGGATTTTTGCACAACAGTACAACGTCCAAATATCTTCTGCTCGAGTAAATTGAGGGTTTGGTCATCTCACATGAAAGGGATAGGAAATGGCTTTTCTTAGGCTTTTTTTTGCAAATTTTTTTTAAGTCGAAGGCTTAAGTAATAAAAAAAGAGCCCCTACATTATATTGTGGAAAGAAAAGTACTTTTTTATGGAAAATTGCTTAAAATCAAGAGTCCACTAAGCTCTGGCTTGCAAATTTTCTTTGAGCCAAGCAGTTGTTTTTACTGAAAATCATAGAACATAAAAATCATTTCTTTCTTAGAAGTAATTTTTCAAAAAAAAAAAAATAAAGAACCGGTTCGCCATGATTTTACTTACCTTAAAAACTCTATACATACATGCATAAATTGTTATCTTTCAAACTGAATATTCAGAAATTTCTTAAATAGTGTGGGAAACTTGATGAAATATATAATAGTTACTGTAAAACTTACTAATATGCCTGAGAGTAGTAAGTTTAAAATAACCTTTGTTTAGACAATTGACCACAACACTAATATTAAAAAATACTAAAACATAAGCTTCTGAATCAATGTAAATAGTTATTACTGGTTGCGGCTTATGCTTGTCTAGATGAATTTTTTCAGCTGGGAAAATATATCAGCAGACTTCAGCCCAAAAAACATTGAAAGAGCTTAAAAGGCGCTTATGTTAATAAAAAAAATATCAATAAATTATTGAAAATCATGCAGCATCAATATAATTTATATAAACAACAAATCTTAACTTATTTTCAATATTTCTTCGACTTAATGGCGAATAGATATGGCCGCTAAGTAAGCACTTCTTCTCATTATAAAAAAAATTAAAAAAAAATATTGCTAAGCAAGGCTTTAAAAAATCTAGCCAAACTACTTTAAACTTTTAATTATAATGATCTAATTTGAAAATTGCCAAAACAAAATCATTTCAACCACTTACATATAATATATGTAAGTGCATGTTCATGCTTGTTAACCAAACAAAAGACTTAAGAAGCATACTCGCAGACATCTTAAGACAAACTAAATTTTATAAGATATTTTGCTACTTTTCTCTGTGAAATATTTTTCTCAGGCCACAAAATAAATAACTGTTAAAAATAACATTCATTACAACAAAAAAAGAAAAAAAAATAAAAAAGGCAAAAAAGCGAATAACGAAAAAGTTTTCTCTAAGGAAATTGTCAACAATTTGTACACCAATTATGGCAAATTGTGTTAAAACATAAACGCCGACGGATTAGATAAAATGTTTATAGAAAAACATTGCATACAATCAACCAACTACACGAACACACAATGAGAAAAAAAATATTGTTGCAAAAAAAAAAAAATCATGCAATATACAATATATAAAACATATATATTGCATGCACGAAAGAACATCTGCAACATGTTACCATAAAAACAATAATATATAAAAAAAACCTTAAGAAAATAATAAAAACAATGTCTGTAACATGTCATATAAAAGTCTAAAGGAGCATAGCAACGCCACAATTTTTTAACATGATAAAAAGAACAAAATAAAAGAAAAAAAAAACAAAAGCAAAAGGTGGATTGTCCGCCCGTTTTTTATCCATACCAAATGCTTAAATCACCTTTTGCATAATATTAACTTGGCCTAGTGAAAAGCAGCTACAAAAAAAAAAAGAAATAACGCATACTTACTAAGATGGAACACTATTCCATACAATATTTGTGCCAATACAGCATATATTTAAAGATGTTCTACTATTTTACATGTATTTGTTTGTTCATGTAAAACAAATTGTGACGGTCATTTATACCGACAAGCAGACGATTAACAGTGGCTCACATTAAAGTGTTTTTCGTATGGCTTGGAATACTTAAAATAATATTATATATAGAACAGTTACGTTCAAGCCATATGCACCATGAGCGAGCTTTTATAAAAGAGCTTCGTACTTTTACCATGACAAAAGCCTAACAGCCAATCAGATCCCGGCGACATCAATGTTTGCTGCTTAATTTGCAAAGAAACAAGAACAGATTGTAAGAGCTTTTAAAGTTCTTGAATTTGTTTTTTTTTTTGTTATAGAGAAGTAACACTCAGGCAAGGGAAAGGGATAGTGATAGAGAAGACAGGTGGTGAAGGAAGAGATAGAGGAAAGCTTCATTATTTTACAACTCTACTTTTTGCACGTTTTTAATAATGTTGCAGCGCCTCTGGTGTCAATGAGGCGTATTACCTTTTTGATTTGAAGCCATTTTTTTTTGGCTATTTTACTTTGCCGATAATTCTGCTACGCAATAGCGCCAAAAGAGGGCGCTCTGATGTTGCATTAGGATTAGTATCTGCTGAAGTTGATATACGAGGGCGGTTCGGAAACTTCTTAGCCTAGCACATAAACGCGGTATAAACAGAAAAAAGTTAAGTGTTTTGGAAACTTCCATCTCTGTTATGAACACATGTTAAGTTTTGTTTCGATCTGGCAACTCCTTCATATAGAAACAGGTGTTCACAAAACACGCATCCGCGATTTTTTAACAATGGAAAAATTAGAAATGCGTGGTGTCATTAAATATTTACATAAAAAAGGTTTATCGGGACAAGAAATTCATAATGATATGGTAAATGTGTTAGGTGAATGTGTTCCTTCATATGCAACAGTAAAAAATTGGGTTGCTGAATTTAAACGTGGTCGTACAAGCATTCAAGATGAACCACGTAGTGGACGTCCAAAAACAGCAACAACAACAGAAATTGTAGCCAAAGTGCATGATATGGTATTAAATGATCGACGAATAAAAGTGCGTGGAATAGCTAATATCAAGGGCATTTCAAATGATCGAGTCCATTTAATTTTGCATGAAGAACTACAGATGAAAAAGCTTTCTGCAAGATGGGTGCCGCATTTGTTAACAGTCGACCAAAAACGCATAAGAATGAACATTTCTCAAGCTTGTTTGGATCGTTTTAAGCGAAATAAAATGGATTTTAAGCGTCGTTTCATAACTGTTGATAAGACATGGATCCATCACTATAGTCCAGAGACAAAAGAACAATCCAAACAATGGACTGAAGCTGGAGGAAGTACCCCAAAGAAGGCAAAAACAATTCAATCGGGTGGTAAGGTTATGGCAACGGTTTTGGGACTTCAAAGGTATTTTATTGATTGACTATCTGCAAAAGGGTAAAATAATAAATTCAGAGTACTATTGCAACCTTTTGGATCAATTAAATGTACAAATTCGAGAAAAACGTCCTGGCTTATAACACAAAAAAATAAATTTTCATCAAGTCAACGCCCCAGCGCACTAGAGTGTTTTAACAATGGCTAAAATCAACGAATTAAAGTACGAGTTGCTTGACCACCCACCTTATTCTCCTGATTTGGCTCCCAGTGAGTTTACCTGTTCCCAAATCTAAAAAAATTCCTTGCAGGCAAGCGTTTTAACCTCAAATGAAGATGCAATTACAGTTGTAAGCCACTATTTTGAAGACCTTGAGGAAAACTATTTTAATCAAGGGATAGGATTGCTAGAAAAGCGTTGGACTAAGTGTATTGAAGTTTCATGAGATTATATTGAAAAATAAAAATATTTTTGAAAAACTAACTATTCTCTTTCATTGATAGGCTAAGAAGTTTCCGAACCGCCCTCGTAGTTCAGTGACCAGTGACTATGCCTTCATGCACATCAGAAAAATGCGTGGTGTTGTTATTTAAGGACTGTTGGATTCCGCGTTGAACCTAGGACCTGCGGTTTTGTAGTCAACGTGTTAATTACTTCAGACCACGCAAAGTAAGATCAAAGTTGGCTGTTGTATTGTTGTTATGGCTGTTGTGTTCTCGTTGGTGTGAAAGCACAAAAGGTCTTTTGTAAAAGTTTGCACATTGTGCAAAATTTCAATGAGAGAATTAAAAAGCAAAAATAGTCGAAAACGGGTTGTTTATATACTTTTAATTCGCTAGTTATTCAAAGACTTAACACTTTTCGATTAAATTTGATTTAATATTTTCCTGTTTAATTAGTTCTTTGGCCGTTTTTTCGAGAAATAAAAATTTTCTTCCTCCATCCCACTGTTTATAAGATAATGAAGCAAATTAAACTAGGCCCCAAACTGCTCATGAAAAAAAAAAAATAAAAGCAATAAATATAATGCATCTTTACACAAAACAAGTGGTTCATATAAATTGTTCATATTTACAGACATGTTCGCTGGGAGCCTCCCAGCAGTATGGTTGGTTGGCTAAGTGGACAAGATGGTTAGTTGGCTGTTTGTCACGTCGGCCAAGAGATTTGTTTTTTATTACAGCAGCAATACTTAAGATCAGCCAGCGACAAGCATGGCGACATTTTTGTCAATAGCATTTTTTATTTGCTGGTTATTTTCTCTGAAGACAAACTTTTTTTTTTGCAACGTGCATCAGCGGCACTTTCATGTTGTGACAAATAAGCATGAAGTGCTAACTGCTTTCTAACTAAACCAGCTCAAAGCAACCAAAAAGAAAAATAAATAAAAAAATGGCACATTGTACAGCAGCCGAAAAAAGCAGCCAAACAATCACAACTTCTACTAATTACACTATGGGGAGTTCCATTCATATACATATAAAACTTTTTCAAGCTCTCTTAAGCTTAAAAGCCACAAATGCTTAACAATATGCACACTCTCATACAAACAATTTCATGCTGAAATAAATTTTAAGCGGTCTTGAGTACCCGTACTTGGCCTAACGCTAACTGCCAACAACAAAGACGGAAGGCATACAGCAACACAACCAAAAAACACGGTAGCTTAAGATCTTTTCGACAAAAAACTAATAAATAAAACAAAATGTAAAGCAACTAATTCAAGATGGATTAAACGTTAGTTTGCTTTTAAAGTCACTCACAACATTACGCAGCCAGCAAATGGCTGATCTAGCTTTCGGCCAGTTTCAGGAGTTTTAACTAGATCACCTGTGGACATTTTACAAGTGTGGTGGACGTTTGGCCAGTACCTCAAACTCATTCACTTTGCTTGTTCTTTTTAGTGGACACGAACAAACAAAAAAAGTAAGAGCAAATCCATCCACACCAGCACTGACTGTTTAAATAGTTGGTTTAGTTAGTTTTTCTGCTTGGGCAGTTGAATGACTGACTTATTACGTACGTGTATGTGGCTTTTGCTAAGAAGTTTGCTGCACTTACTCGCAGTAAAGTGAACGTCAGTGGTAATGTTTATGCAACCACCGGCAAAGGACAGACAAAAGCTGCCATGTATACTCAGCACGCTGGTTGTATGCGTGTGTGTATGTATGTATGTATGTATGTGTGTTAGTGTAGTCACTTTTTAAATGTAGTATAAAAGTGTCGGTATTTGTCAAAATGTCAATTGCAGCGACATTTTCACTTGATCAACAAGCGAAAAGTAGCAACCTCATACATTTTAGTTTTGATACCACTGCAAAGTACAAGTAGTAGTAACTGTTCTTGCTGAAGCAGTTGTCGCAGTAGTTGACATGGCAGGCAGCAGTAGCAGATAATACTTAGAGTTTAGATACCCTACTCTCCTCGGCTAAGTTTTTAATGTTTTTTATATGCGAGCTTGTATAAGAAATATCTTAGACGATTTTATTTGATTTATTTTTTATTGTACAAATGCATGATGAGGAAAACTTAAAACTTAAATCCTATTGTATATAAAAATACCGAAGTACTTATGGCTCTAATCATGCATTCGATTTTCAATCTTTGCTGGCTATAGCACATCGAAAATCGATTATTCAATTCATATTATGAACATCGAATATTTCGTTGAGCAAAGAACTTTCTATCAAACAGAATTTAGCTTTGAAGTATTTTAGTATAAAAAATTATTATAAACGATTGTTATTATTTTAGGGTAAGTTTGTTACAAATTTTAAAAATTAAATTGAGTGATTTTCATAATAAGGTCATTCTTTGTCGAGCGCTCGTCATAATACCAAATCAAAATTCGTTCGATCAGTACTTTCGACTACCATCGAAGATCGAAAATTGCTCATAATAAGGGCATAACTCCATAGCCATAACCAAACCAAAATTCAATTGATTTCTATGGTGAGAGTGAGAGTGAGAGAGACTCGCCATAACTCTCACCATAGAAACCAATTGAATTTTGGTTTGGTTATGGCTATGGCGTTATGTCTATGTCACGTCTAATTTAAGCTTAAAGCAGCTACACATATACTAGTATTTGCATTTCAGATAAACAGCCTTGAAAGCTCTTAAATTTGTTCTTGTTTCTTTGCAAAGTAAGATCAAGCATTGGTGTCTGCTGTGTTGTTGTTATGGATGTTGTACTCTCGTCGGTGTGAGAGCACAAAAAGCTCTTTACAAAAGCTTTCACATTGTGCATATGGCTTGGACATAGCTGGTATGAAGATATAAAGTTTTTTTAGAGCTTTTTAAAGAGATTTTTTGTTAATGTTTATTGATGAGCTTTTTAAGCATAAATGATATAGACGCTTAAGCACGTCCAACAACAAACAAATATTTTTCATCTTTAATCAGCTTCGTTCAAACAAACATACACTGATATTTGCATTTGAGGTAAACAGCTTTGAAAGCTCTTATATTTGTTCTTGTTTCTTTGCAAAGTAAGAGCAAGCATTGTTGTCTGGTGTGTTGTTGTTTTAACTGTTGTACTTTCGTCTGTGTGAAAGCACAAAAGCTCTTTTGCACATTGTGAACATGGCTTGGACGTAGCTGTTTTCCATCCAAGTATAGAAAATATTATAAAAATGAGAACAACATATCGCTCATTTACTCCAACAACGTCATAGCTCAAAAGAACTAGTTTGCCAGAAAAAGAGTTTAACAGTTTTAAATTTACCCACAACTTAATGGAAAAAGACAATTTTATTTTTCTCCCAAGAGCTGAGTAAACAAGATATTTGTATAAAATTTTTACTTAATGTGAACAACGATATGAGGATTAATTCTGCAATCAGTACCACAAAAATTAAAATTGTTGAGTTATGAGCGTTATGTAAATACTGTAATATTTTTATAAACTTGACCTGGCTAAAAGCTCCTTTTTTTTAAAGCTTTTTCAAAGGTTTTCAAAGAGCTTGAAAGGTACAACGAAAACCAACTTGGGGTAATGTTGCGTTTCCATATAAGTGTTTTGGAGCAAAAAGCTTTTTTTTGCGCAACACAAATGCTTTGCTACATGTTTTCCCGTAACTTATTCCTGTCAGTAAACCATCTCAAGCAAGTTGCAACTTCGGGAAAAAGCCGCAATAAACTCATAAAAGATGGCAACAATAGAAAATATTCAATTCTGTAAGCAATTGCTCAAACCACATTAGTTGTATTTAAAAGCTGTTTATATGTAATTGAATGAAAAACTGACTTGATAATAAAATCTAATTAATTTTGAAAATTCATGTGCCCAAAACTTAAAAGACATAATGGAAATACTTCGAAATGTTTTAAAAAAAATTACATAAAAATAAAAAAATAAGTTCTTAAAAGATTTAGGAAATAAAGCTTATCAGAAAAACTTTTTCGAATAATTCTCTAATCGGCGTCAGTTAACCTTGGTTAGAACATTTTTAAAACTTAGCATTTGAAAGCTTAAAAAAAGCTTTTACTAAAAAAATATTTATTGAAAAAATGTTGTTTATTAAAATATATCCCAGAGCTGGAACTTAAATAGATTTTGATATTAATATGTATTTGAGATTTTCTTATCTTAGACAATTCTACATAAAAAGGGATTGTAGTAAAGGGTGTTTTTTAGTCCTGATAGAACTTTACATTTTTAAAAACTCAGCACAAAATTTAACGAGACATTATTAGATTTAATTGAACTATAGTGAATTTTTAATCAGAAATAATTTCTTAATCAGGCTTGAGTTCAGTAATTTCAATTCTTATGAATGAAATATTTGTATTAATTAATGTGAGTATCTAAAGAATAGAAGAAAAATTAAACTAGACACTATTAGCTGGGGGAAATACCGATATTTTTCTGTGCAGCCACGCACTTCATCAGCACCCATGTCTATCTACACGAAGTTATATGTATGTACCGATGGTGCATCGAATAAGTAAAAATAATTAATGTGATGATCGTAAAAGATAAGTAAGAATAGTTAAACATACATAGGTAGAGTGATATAACTTCGTGCTAACCTAAATAGAAAATGGAAAAACAGAAAATGAATAGTGATACTTACAAATGTGTTTGCCAAAGGCAAATCAATAATTGTATACACAATCAATTCTCATATTCCACTTTCATAGATTTTCAGGTTAAATAGCTGATGTTAATAATAATCTCTACCCCAGTAGATAGACATGGGTGCTGATGAAGTGCGTGGCTGCACAGAAAAATATCGGTATTTCCCCCAGCTAATAGTGTCTAGTTTAATTTTTCTTCTATTCTTTAGATACTCAAATTAATTAATAAAAATATTTCATTCATAAGAATTGAAATTACTGAACTCAAGCCTGATTAAGAAATTATTTCTGATCACAAAATTTAACTTTAATGCAAAACATTTTTTTATTCAAAATATTAATTCATGCCATTAATATTTGAACATGATTTCAGGCGTATTCTGGACGTCAAAGTTTAGTGTAATATTTTCTAGCATTTCTGGCCATATGTCACGAATAACAGGAGCATTATTACTCTCTAAGGCAGCTACGTCCAATCCATATGCACAATGTGCAAACTTTTATAAAGAACTTTTGTGCTTTCACACAGACGAGAGTACAACATCCACAACAACAACACAGCAGACAGCAGTGGTTGCTCTTACTTTGCAAACAAACACGAACAAATTTAAGAGCTTTCAAAGCTGTTTACCTGAAATGTAAACATCAGTGTAGTGTGTTTGGACGTAGCTGACTTCACGTGGTCCCACATTTAACAATCGAGAGGTGCCACCGTGGAGGGCTATTGGCGAGTCCATTTTTCCACATGTATTTATTGCCAAATTTTGATTTTAATAAGTCATATCCGCTGTTCTGTTTTAACTACAAGTCGCCCAGCTCAATATCATACGTATTGTCAAACAAAAAAAAATATGTATCATGATGCGGTAATGAACTCTATTGAACGTAACGCTCGACTCGGCTTCTTTTTTAAGGAAATAAGGTCCAATGATATCATTAGCTTGTAAAACTCCACAAGCGTTGAATTTCTCTGGATGTAATGGAACGTGTAGGGTCTATTCTGGTTCTACTAGCTATGTGGCAAGTTTATTTATTACCAAAACTGTTAAGCCAAAAATAATACTCATCGCTGAAATAATTTTTTTTCTTGGTCATATTTTTCTTTAACTCCAATTTTTCAAGCAGATTCTAAATCTGTTTTTTTTTTGCTTTAGTTGAATTCTACTTTCAGAAATTTTCATTTCTCATTTGAGCCGATATTATAAATATCAATGCCGTAGGTTATATTTATTTACTTGTTGTTGTTGCTTTTGTTGTCTTTAAAGCAAAAGCTACTAAGTTTAAAACTGATCCAGCTACCACAACCAAACACTACTCTGCCACAACTTCTGGCGCAAAACAGTTTGTAAATTTGATTGACGCTTCGATAACACACTGTCTTGATATTGATACTGAACGTAAAGTAAGTGTTCGTATAATATTTTTTTTAACGATGACGACGCTTTTCATTCGCTTAATCGTAAAGTGTCAATAGTCAATCGGTTAAGATTTCTCAACTGTCAAATTAAAAAATAATATTTTAACGTACATATGCTGGTAAATGATGTTTTTTCTTGTCTGCCATACATAGTAGCTGCTATTAAATTATTGTTATTTTTTAACAGTTTTAATGCTGTTCCAATAATTTTATTTGAGAACAATTTAATTTATTTTAATTTTAAGTTTAAGTTTTTTTCTTCATGGATTGAGTAGCAATGGAAGCAATGAGTTATAACAAACTGTACATGTGTAATAATATGTGTGTTTATACGAATATTAAAAAGGCAATTGAACGATTTTATGGTAACTATTTGAATTTTAAATTATTTTTATTAATAATTCAAAGATTCTGTTACAGTGTGGTCAAATAAAATAACAAAAATGACAATGTTGAGCAAAAAAAAATATAATTACTGTAAAACCGGACTTTTTAGTACGAGTACTATAAAAAAAATCCATCAATCTAATGAGAATTGAAAAAACTGTCATTATATTGACGGATTTTATAATTTATTTCATAAATAGATTGCTTTCATATTTTTATAAATGTTGTGTATAATACAAGTATATATTTTGGGGCCACATAATTGAAGCTCTTTTTTTGTAAATTTTTTTTAAGCTTTCTTTCACTTCTGCACAGGCAAAATATTACTTTGACAAATTTTCACTATACCACAAGGTAACTTTATATATAGCTTAAGAAGGAAAAAATTTAGTAAAATACGACTTTCACTCGTTTACAAAGAGGGATCTGTATGGGCACTACAACATATGTATGTGCCCTTATTTGTGAAAGTAGTCTAAGTCATATTTTTCTTTGGTGGATATACTTAGTAGATTATTTAAGAAATTTATTATTCGACATATTGTCATAAGCAAATCCTAATCTAAAATTTATTTGCTGGTGGTTCAGCGATGTCTATATGCATTTCATTGTTGCTGTAAAGGTGTAGAAAAATAGAATAGATTCATATCGAATATAAATTATTTGCTGGGTTTTGTATAAGTTTCTAAGCCTACTATGCTTATTTTTCTTTTGTGATTTTCAAAAATATTATTATTTGTGAATTCTCAAATAGTTTTTGAAAGTCTGTACATAAGATAAGAGGTTTGTGACTGTTCAAAATGTGTGGTTGAAATCTACTGACGATTTGTTACAGCAACAATGAAATGCATATAGACATCGCTGAACCACCAGCAAATAAATTTTAGCTTAGTAGATTATATTTGAACAAATTAAAAAAATATTTTTGTATAGTGTGCGACATTTATCTCAGAGTTGTACTAATCTTAAATAATATGATTTTTAGCCCCCGACCAAAAAATCGATGTTATAAGTTTGTAGTGTCTCTCTGTGTATATGTGTGTCTGTCCGAGTCTACGCACAGTCCCAACGGGTGGACCGATTTTGATTTAGTTTTTTTTTTTTGAAAGGTGATTTAATCGAGAGGGTTCCTAGCTATGCTTGACAAAAATCGGGCCAGCCATTTAGAAGATATCACATCTTTTCTAGATATATCGGGGGTTTTAAAAATTTTTAATTTTTGTTTTGTTTCATATTTATTAAATATTTATTAAAGTTTTTAAAAATTTATTTATTATTTCGAAACAATAATGCCTATAGATTATACCACTTTCACTTTCTCAAGACGTAAGTGTACAAACCTTTTGTATGACATTTTTACACAATATTAAATATGCTCTAACGAGTTTTTCTGAATTTTTAGCTTCAAAACGGCATTGTTTGAGTTATGACTGTTTTGCAATAAAGGAGCGATATGTAATACAAGTACTATACGAAGTTTATCCTATATAATCGAATATTTTACCTGAAGTAGAAATTTAAATTTTTTTTTAGCTTAAGCGCATTTTTTTCGTTTTGTGCGATTTTTTCGGTTGTTTTTAGTTTTAGCGATTTTTTTTAGTTTTGGTGCTTTTTTTTCTTTTGGGTGATTTTTTTCTTTTGGCCATTTTTTTCGGTTTTCACCAATTTTTTAGTTTTTTTAGGCGATTTTTTACTTTTGGTGATTTTTTTTTGCATTTAAGGGGTTTATTTTAAATCTGGTGATATATTTCATTTAAGCGCTTATTTTTATTTTGGAGATTGTTTTGCGGCAGTTATTTAATTTTGTTATTTTTTTGGTTTTTGGCGTTTTTGAAATTTTCAAGAGTTTGCTTCTTACAGTTTTCAAGATCACGGTGTAAAAAATTACATAATCAGAATAACATTAGCTGATAGAATACCCTTTAATATTGATTTTAAATTTTTTTGTTTATTGATGTAGTGTGCATAAAAATACACTAACTTTGAAATTTTCAAGTGTCTATATAAAACTGCCTGTATATTGCATTAGGATTTTAACATGTTTCGTTGCTCGCTTTTGAGCACCCTTTATATTATACATGGCATACATTTTTTATTGTAGCTTTCAAAGTTCTATACATTCTGTAAAAATTTCAGGTCAGTCGCCATTACTGTTCTCGAGAAAACAACCTGTGGCAGACAGACGGACAGATGGACATCGTAGCGAAAACAATAGTTGCTTTTCAAATTTGGTGTACGGAACCCTAAAAAGGAAAATAATTGAACGAGGAACAAAGCTACTTTGCGAATATATCAAAGTCTGTATTCACCCTCAATATTTTTTGACTGCTGTTTATCAAACTGAAGACTTTGCAAAATTAGCTTTACGTGTGCGCAAGGTGATAATTTTTCGACATTCCCTAAATGACTTTTAGGGCCATAATGACGTGCCATATCTGCCAAAAAAAGCTTATGCGTCAAAATTTTCCAACATAATTTTTTGACCAATCGTGAATAATCCATTTTCGCCAAAAAAACAAAGTGCATAAAATTTGTCCATTTAGATTTTTTGGCGGTTATGGCTCGATATAATTTTATAGAAGTTTTAACGAAGCTTTATAAATTTGCAAGAATAGTGTTCCAATTCATGCGGTCACCGGTTTATGAAATTTGTAATTTTTTTTTTTGGAAATTATTTAATGATTTCGGAAACAAAGAAGTATATTTCTTGCTACACTTTACTTGTTATCAAGGCAATAACTTTTTGCATATGTTTGCATAAAAATAATATATTACAAGCTATACAACCCACACGTAAAACCTAAATATTAAATTTTAGATAATACAGTGCATTGTTTTACATTCGATCAATCAATCAATATCAATAGCATAAACTTGAACTGAATGTGTTTTCCTTACCAGGCACCATGCGGATTTTCTATTGAATATAATTTTTAAATGAAATAAAAGCAACCATTATCAAATAAATGCATGACTAAATCAATGAATCAATTAATAACAATAACAGAAAAAATTTTAACAACAACAACAAGCATTAAGAAAAACAATGCTGTGGGGCTTTTTGTACAACACGAACGCTGCTACACTTTAGATCTTATGATCTATATTTAATATACAAGAATTAATGAAGAAAAAATGTTATAACAAACATTTCATTGCAGGCATTTAAAAGGTCCTCCAACCAAAACTCTCAGTACTCACAAACGTGTTCGTGTCTTAAGTCTTTTGTTTTGGTCTTTAATATTATTTACAATGAATGCCCTGTTACCATTCATATTATGATAACTTTGTTTCTGTCCGTTTGTTTGTTTGTTTACTTTAATTTTGTTATTGTTTCGTTAATAATCATATAAAATTTGCATTTTAATTGACAACAAATTATAAATAAACAAAACCTTTAAGAAAATGCCGTAAACTATTGATTGCAATCATGAATTGAAACGTTTGAGTTAAAAAATATTTTTTTTTTATTATTGTATTTCTAATAAAATTCTGCATATTCATTATGTGTTATTGTCTGCTGGAACTAATAATTATTAGTTATAAATAAATATGCATATATATATAAATAAAGTTAAATAGCAATTAACTTATTTATTTTAAATTCATAATTCACGGCCATCTTATGACGTTTCAATTTTAATAATTTTTTTTTTTGTAATTTTATTAGAACCTGAAACAGAATTCTACAAATATAAATTGTGTTGTGTTCCGTTTTCCTTATGAATCAGTTTTTTTTTTTGGTTGCTGTTAAACATTTGTTGCATGTCGTGGTAAAGTAGCAATCTTGTAAAAAAAACTATAATAAAATGTGATTTTTTTTTTCTTATTTATTTCAAGAAAGAAAAATATGTTCAACACTTTTGTTGTTTATTGTGGCATTTAATGATAGATTTATGAGTTATAATTCAGCTAAGTAATATTTTGTTATTACTATTTCTTTAAGGGTTTTTTTTTTGTTAAGAAAAAGTGCCAATTTATGATTTCTTTATACATTTAAGTGCATATGTATTTTAATATAAAAGAAAAAAAAATGCTTTAAACTAAATGAAATTAAAATAGGAATTGTTAATACATAAGCAATATTTTAAAGGGTGTTAGTTAGTTGTGAGATTCAAAAATGCTACAATGCAATGCACAGCATGAAGTTTTAGTTTCATTGTCATGTTCAATTAGTTGCGAAATATTAAAAAGTCTTTTGTATTAGAAAATATAATAATTTTAAGAACCTGCTGGGATAAACAATGAAGAGCTATTTTAATGTACGAGTATTTAAAAAGCTTAAGTTGTACGTTGTCGTAGTTTAAATTAAAAAAAAATATTGATTAAGAAATTAAATTGTTCAGTCTTTTTAATATTAAGTAGTTTCATGTGTAGATTTTTTTCTATCTATTTAAAAAAAGAAATAAGTGCAAGGCTTTTGTTTAATTTTTTATTTATTTAAATTTTTTAAAAGAAAATTAGACAATGATTTTTACAAATTGTTGAGAATTAAATATAGGACGATGGATCAATAAGTCCGTGATTTTTCGAACTTCCCTCGTAGTTATATGAAATGCAACATTTTTCCCATCAAGTACCAAATGTTAATAGAGTACTGTCACTGATGACACTGGTCATTTATTTTGCGTTTAAAAGCTGTTCAAAATATACAACATCGTTTATTTTTCTAAAAATGGAAAAAAGTAAATTTCGGTTGCTCATTAAACATTATTTTTTTTGCGAAATAAAAACTGTCAATCAAACGAAGAAAAAACTCGATGAACACTATGGAGACTCTGCACCATCGATTTCGTTACTGATTTTCGTTGTGGTCGCAAAAGTAAAAAGAACACTGAACGTTCTGTACGGCCAATTGAGGTCAGTGCACCCGAAAATTTCAACAAAATCCACAATATGTTGTTGGCCGATTGAAGAGTAAAAGTGCGTGAGATTTTTAATGCCATAGGCATTTCATATGGTAGTGTGGTTTCGAATTTGAATGATCAGCTGGGTTTAAGAAAGTTGTCTGCAATTCCAATGAGTTTTTGAGATGTTTTGTAACTGTGGATAAAACATGGATCCATTACTGTACTTTAAAGACCAAGCAGCAGTCTAACCAATGGGTTTCTCCGGGTGAACCTGCTCCAAAAAGCCAAGGTAAGTTTGTCGGCCAATAAAGTGATGTCAACAGTTTTTTGGAATGCACGCGGGATAATCCACACCAATTACTTTCAAAAGGGAAAAAAAATAAAAGGCAAATATTATGCCAGCTTATTAGACCGATTTAAAAAGAAAACGACCCCATATGTCCAAGAAAAAGTTATTTTTCATCAAAATAATACACGAATGCGCATGGCAAAACTCTATGCATTGGGCTATGAATTGGTACCACATCCGCTGTATACTCCGGATTGAGCCCCTTATGACTTCTTCCTATTTCCAAACCTAAATAAATGGCTCGGTGGAATTATTAATGAAATTATTGACCAAACAAATGCCTTTTTTAAGGACCTCGAAAAATCCTATTTTTAGGATTGGATTGAACTAAAAGTATTGAGTTAAAAGGAAATTATGCTGAAAAATTAATTTTCGCCTAGCAAAAAAAAAAAAAAAAAACTGTGTTCATTAAAAAAATCACGGACTTATTGATCTGTCCTCGTATATAAAGGAATAACAAATGCTGGACGATATGTAGTTATAGTAATGCAAATTTTTAACTTTTTTTAAATACTTCAGTTGAAGTACTGATGTGCCAAGTTGTTGAAATGAAAATACTGAGGAAGGCAATAGTGTTATTTATTCACCAATCAATAGTAGCGCTCAAACAGAAAGTGAAAAGCAAAGGCTAAGGATTATGATATTTAACTCTTTTAAGCAATTTTACAGAATACGGATTAATTTTTAGTACAGAAGAAAAAGTCGATAATACAGCTAAGCAGTCACATCATAGAAAGTCAAAAACTTTAATTTTGAGTACTCATAATGTACCGATACTCACACGAATATGAGTATCATAGCACATACGGATTAAGAAGTATGCTTACACATAGGCCATGCATATATATACATATATAACGATCAACACAAATAAGTTCGCATATCCATAGGTGCTAGTTCGATCAAACAAATATGCTCTAGATATTTGTACCAATACTTATGTGCATAAGTACGAGTAACTAACTGCCTTAAATTTAAGTGCATTATTTTTTTGGTTGAATTTTTTTCAATGGTTAAGCCGTTCTTCCACTAATTCGGCTTTAAGCTATGATTTATTTAAAACTGAGCAAGTTTCCACACCCTCAGTCCAATTTCTCACGTAAATATTTAATAGGGCTTCAACAACTACAAACTAGTGTTTCTGGCAATACTTAGTTATCAACAAATCTTTAAAAACCCGAATATGTTCCAAGTCATGGCTATATTGATTAGATATGCTTAAATATGCTAGGGTATAAAGGATAATAAATATCGATACATACCGGTATGAAATATAGTGCACAGGGGTATCTTAGAACTACACTATAAAGCATTAAATTTTAAAAATCGTCCCCATGAGAAATCAGAGAAATTAAACTGAGCAAAGAAGTCAATAAAGCCAGGACATATCATTGTGAATATGAAGTAAAATAACTGAGATACTTTTTAAGCATCTTAGCAAGAAGTGTTTTTTCTTAAATAAAGTTCTTACATATGCCCCTAAGGTAGCAAACAAGAAAAACTTAAAAAGCGTATCATTAAAAACATTATTTAATAAGATGACGCAAAACTTGAGGAAACCTTTCAATTACTAGCCGAAACTTAAAGCAGAGCTTTTAAAAAAACTCTACTACAAATGAGTTGTTGTTGCAAGTGTTGTAAGCACACCGTTTTTTTTATCAAACATGTGGAATTATCTCTGCCGACAATAAAACGGACCTTAAGACGACTGCTATGGTGATAGATAGAGTCATAGGTGCAACAAACAACTTTGCTCTCAAAAGCAAAGCGGCATTATATAGGTTCTCGTCGTTCCTACAAGGAGCATAGCGGCATTAGTGGACAACAATTACTTCAAATTAATAAAGTCTCAGTGCAAATTAAAGACATCATCAAGAAACTACTGCCACTATAATTTCGAAAACAAAGCTAACAACTATGTTAAGAATAACAATTCGCCTGGAACTTTTTCATAATTTCTTGTTCCCTTATTTCAACAAATCACTGAAATCTTTCAGTTAAAATAAAATAATGGAAAACAGGAAGCTGAGTTTGAAAACTCAAAACTCCCACACAATTTGTAAGCTTTCTCCCTATTTGTTTAGGATATGATAGCATTATTCTCAGGAAATATTAAATCTCTGGGAATCACTTCCTATGGAATATATATATAATTTTATTGAACAATTTATATCGCTATATAAGCTTCTGCCATGAAGCTCTTTTTCTGAGTGGTAAAGATTTTGGGCTATCGGTGTTATCGATCTATATTTCTTGAATATAGATGTAGGCCTTGTATAGCTACAAGTTATTAACAACATGTAGTTTCAACATATATATATATATATATATATATATATATATATATATATATATCCTGGTACTATGGGTTCCCTACATAAGTGGTTTGAGGGCTACCGAGATATTGCAACCACAGTGGCCCCCAAAACCAACATGAGCCATATCGTTGGTAAAATTTAGCCTGATTTATATGCCAGAGTTTTAGAAAACTAGACATGCCGGAATGCCTGCAATTCAATGGAACCACGAAGGAAATTTGCACCATATTATATATGATACATAAAGCCATAAAAAAAATGTGATGACATTTCACACACACTTTACTATATTATATTTTTGATATTACTTCTCTTAGTCATAGTGTGGCTTTTATTGCAGATGTGGTGGCACACACAGCTTAAGATTGAGATTACGTTCACTATAAAATAAGTTTAAATAAATTTGCTTTGTGATCAGTGTCTTCAAACAAATACTATCATTATTTTATGATTTTTTGTTTTAAATTAAAAAAAAAAAGTAATTTTAGCACACTGCCCACACATTTGCTTGGGCAGCAAGAACATTCAACAGAAAATCAAATTGAGCAATTTTTCAAGGTGCATTTCATATGCTGGACAAAAATATTAAACGTACACATAATGGCGCATGAATTTATTTTGGTGCAGATGCATCATTTTGTCTTTAAATTATTTTAGTTTATTTAAACCACATGTGTTAATATTTGGTATATGCTTGCAAGTTAAAAGCAATTCATTTGGAACAAAAAGCAAAGAAAAAAGAGAATTATAATGAAGACATCAAACTAGGTACTGCCTACTTTTTTTCCAGAACACTAAAGTCACCAGAGTGCACAAAATAAAACTTACGAGTATAAGTACAGATAAGAAGAGGTGTTGTTTCATGGCTTTTTGTAGACAAAATTTTCCTTCAATGGCTTGAACTTACTCACACACTTTAAAATAAACTTTTTTGTTTCTTTAAAAAGCTGAGAGTAGGTTTAACTTGTTTGTATTTGGCATTCATTCTTATGAATGTATGATAAAATACTTCAATGCTAAAATATTACAAAATATTTAAAAGCCTAAAGCTGAACACATGTTGGGATTTCATTACTTCAAAATGATTCACAGTTGAAAGTTTAATTGATGCTAAAATGGTTACAAAAGCACAAATTGTGTAATAAATTCAAAGTTGGTAATTTAAAAAGAAGCATATAATTAAATAAATTTATTAGACAAAAAAAAAAAAACACTTGCTGAGAATATTTTGTATGAAGCAATAACTAAGCTAAATGCATATTTTACACTTTAAGGCATTTAAATAATAATATTTGTTTATTAAATGCTAAAGCTTGCATTTTGTGTAGGATTAATTATTATAATAGCAATTATTTTATTTAAAATGTTTTATGATATTTATCAAAACAGAAAAAGAAAAAAAAAATTATATTTAGTCAGCACAGACTGTTTGGCATTAAAAAGAGTTTCAAAAAGGTAGAAGAAAATTATATTTTATTTAAAGAACTTTTGGCTGTAATTATTTATTATAAAAAACTAATTGTATTAAAAATAACTTTTAACTCAATACGCTTTCTATATTGCAGATAAAAAAAAGTATTTTTATTAATTATTTTCATTAGCTGTTAAAGAAAATAAAATAATCTGTTTGTAATAATCAAAACAATTTTTTAATTTAGCTTTCAACACAATCCGCTTTAAGCTTTGGACTTAACTAAAGCTCAAGAAAGTCACACGCTTACATAAGCCACATAAATTTTAATTAATTAATTTTTGTAGCACTTTTTGTTTGTTTCTTTAATTAAACTCATAAATCTAAAACAATTTTGTAGTTTGTTCGTTATCCAAGTCTAATTTCTTAGTTACATAAAAAGAGGCTTCCAATAGGGACTTGTAAGCTTTGGTAGTTGTTAGTGGCCTTATTGTTTAAAATTCATCTCTTGAATTGGTTGCAATTAATGTAGTCTGTATATCGCAATTTCCTTGGAGGGATATAGCGTCCAATCAGACATGCCTATCGTTGGTGCCCCTGTGGCTGAGTGGCAGCGATGCTAGCCTCTTAGTCCAGAGGTCGTGGGTTCGATTCCCGCCATAGATCATGGGTGTTTTTTGCAGACAAGCTA